>CANTUT010001158.1:7500-170000 GCA_947687605.1 Reutealis trisperma
TTTAAAATTAAAAATAATAAAAATCATAAATAAAAAAGTTTAGAAACAGTTTTTAACCATGTTTAATTTGTTAAGCAATGTATGAAATTTACTTGAATTTGAACTTAAATTATTGATGTGTTGGTTCTTATTAGAAAGATTATATCTATTTTTATATGAAAACTATGTTTAATTTTCTTAATTTCAGTTAAACAAGTTTTGTTTAATGTATAGTAGAACTTAGATCCGCTTGATGTTGAAATTGAAATGTAAATTGTTTTATCACACTTTATTAGCTTTTGAGTTTCCTTTACATAGGAAATACAATGAGTACAGATAATTACAAGCCATAAAAGTTATTATAAATACAACTACTTGATAAATACAAATACAAATTTATATTATGTCTAACATCCCCTCTCAAACTAAGAGGGGATTATCAATATAAAGCTTGCTGCACAATACTTTGAACTTGGTAGAAGGTAAGGATTTTGCGAAAACATCAACCACTTGAAGTTCTATTGGTATGTAACAAACCTTGAGACATCCATTAGCAACTTTCTCATGAACAAAATGAAAATCAATCTCCAAATGCTTTGTCCGTGCATGATACAATGGGTTGGCTGTGAGATAAATTATGCCAACATTATCACAAAACAAAATGGGTGTGTTAGAAGTAGGTAGTTGCAACTCATGCAAAATATTTTGAATCTAAGCCAATTCTATTACTGTATGCACAGCAACACAATATTCAGCTTTAGTGCAAGATCCTGCCACTGTATGTTGTTTCTTAGAAGACCAAGAGATTAAATTGCCTCCATAATAAATTGCAAAACTAGATGTTGATCAATGTGTATCAGGACAACTAGCCCAATCATAGTAAAAAAGGGCTAAGAAAGCAGTTGAGTTACTAGGCTGAATTTGAATACCATAGCGAAGAGTTCTAGTAATATAACAAGTGATGTGTTTTGCAGCTTAAAGATGAGCAGTCCTTGGTTTATGCATAAACTAACATATAAAACTTACTACAAATGTAATGTCAGGACTTGTCAAAGATAAATATTTTAGAGCTCCAGTGATACTACGAAAGGTGGTTGGATCATCAAGCAATTTCCTTTCAACACACGACATCTTTGTACTAGACATAGGAGTAGCTACTGGTTTCCGATTTGTCGTTCAATTTGCGTAATAAATCTCCAGCATATTTTGCTTGAATAAGAGGAATTCCACTAGAAGTTTGAATAGCTTGAATGCCCAAGAATTAATTAAGATCATTAAGGTCATTCATGGGAAAGTGTGACTTCAAGATAGAGATGAATTTGGAAACCACAACACTATTAGAACCAAATAAAAGAATGTCATCTACATAAATAAGAAGAATCATATGGCCTTGAGTTGAATTATAAACAAACATTGAACTATCTGAATTGCTATGCCTAAAACCATGATGAAGCAAGAAGCTGTTAAAGCATTGAAACCAAGCACAAGGTGCTTGTTTCAAACCATAAATTGGTTTATTTAACTTGCAAACATGATTATATAATCAAGAATCAACAAAACCTTAGGGTTGCTCCATAAAGACTTCTTTATTTAAAACACCATAGAGAAAGGCATTCTTTACATCAAGTTGCCTTGTAGTCCAACCATTACTTATAGTATGGGAAAGAACCATCCGAATAGTTACATAACAAACAAGTGGACAGTAGGTATCCCCAAAATCAACTCCTTGCTGCTAAGTATATCCTTTTGCGACAAGGCGGGCTTTATAGCGTTCAAGAGAACCATCTCAGTTTTGCTTCACTTTATAAACCCATTTGGAACCAACCACATTCATCTTGGGCATACATGGAACTAATGTCCAAGTGTTGTTAGCAATAAAAGCATTAAACTCATCAGCCATTGCTTGTCTCCAATAATTGTCTTTAGATGCTTGAGTATATGAATGAGATTCTGGTGGTAAGAGTAGAGATGATATAGAAGACATGGCATATTTTTTATTGGTTTATGGATTCCAGATTGACTATATGTTTTCATTTGATGAGGTTGGTCATGATTAGATGAAGAAGAAACGGACGAAGGTTATAAATTGCTTGGGATAGTATTAGAGGATAAAGTAGTTTTAGCCATTGGGAAATTTGATGAAGAGACAGGTGGACTTGAGATAGAATTAAATGGAGAAACTATAGGAGAAGAAGTAGCATGACCATAATATAATTCTTAATTAAATGGAAGTTATTGGATGGACTTTCGGGGAAGGGAATTAGACTTTGTGTTTGAGTGGGACACATGTAAATTATTTGAC
The DNA here is from genome assembly GCA_947687605.1 of Reutealis trisperma. Taxonomy (NCBI): domain Eukaryota; kingdom Viridiplantae; phylum Streptophyta; class Magnoliopsida; order Malpighiales; family Euphorbiaceae; genus Reutealis; species Reutealis trisperma. The sequence continues at coordinate 9,782 of CANTUT010001158.1, forward strand.
AAATTATTTGAACCAAGTGAAGACAAGTGTTTGGTCAAACTTGAATTGACAAAAGGGAATTCCCACTCAATAAATTTAACACTACGACATGTGTAGACAACCATATTGGAGAGACATAGACCTGTACCCTTTTTGTTGAATTCCATATCCTAGAAACACACATGGAGTAGAATGAGGCTTTAATTTATGCTTAGTATAACGTTGAAGATGAGGGAAACATAAACAGCCAAAAACTCTAAGTATTGAATAATTTGGTTTACGCTAAAATAAAATTTCAAATAGAGATTTATTATTTAAATTTATACTTGGAAGATAATTAATTAAAAAAACAGCAGTTTGAAAAGACTTTACCAATAAGGAAAGAAGAGTAGAAGCATGTGTTAAAAGAATACGACCCATTTCATAAATATGACAGTGTTTACATTCATATACATCATTTTATTGTGGTGTAAGGGGACCATTATTGGCAAGATAATTTGTAAATTATTTGCTAATAAACTCTCCACCATTATCAGAACGAAAAAAATTTAATTTAAGTTGAGAATAAATTTTCAACGTGAGTCTTAAAAGTCTAGAAACAAGTTGGAGCTTCATTTTTTTTGTCTCATATGATACATCCAGGTGAATTTTGAATAGTCATCGATAAATAGTATGTAATAACGAAAACCAGTAACTGAAGAGATTGGAGATGACCAAACATCACTATGAATTAATTCAAGAAATGAATTAGAGAACGTAGTACTTTTAGAAAAAGGCGAATTACAACTCTTTGACTGCAAACAGGAAGAACAATAGAAATTCCTAAACAAACTTTTATTGAATGAAAGACATGAAGACACATTACGAAAAATTCCAGCTCCTGGATGAACCAATCTTGCATGTCAAATAAAAGGAGAAGCACAACCAAATAACAAAGCTTGAGAAGGTATAGTAGCTTTGCCATTTGGATCAAATGAGTAAGGACCATTATCACTAAGACAACGATGTAGAATTGTCCCCATCTATGAATCCTTAACAAGAAAACCCCAACCATGAAATTCAACAAAACAATTATTATCTTTGGTAAATTTACGAATTGAAATAAAATTTTTATGAATGGAGGGAACATAAAGAGTACGTGGAAGAGAAAACTTTTGAGGAGGAGTAGAAATGATAGAATCTCCAATGGATTGAATAGGTAAAGATGTCCCGTTGCCAACTATTACTTTATCAAAACCAATATAAGGGGTTTGAGAAATTAAGTTACCTAAATCATTTGTCATGTGGGAGGTAGCTATTGTGTCTATGTAATAATCAGAGTCAAAAGCATCTTGAATTAAGACATTAGCACTATGATTATGATTATTAGCTGATGAAGAAAAATGCTTTTATTGCCGATGATCACCATAAATAGATCTATGATTGCCACAAGTATGACAATGTGATGGTCCAAGTTGAGATTGGTGATGCTAAAATAACGGTGCAGGTCCAAGAATTCCATGACGATAAGAAGGATACTGAAATTGATAATTCAGATGATCATTAGAGTAATATTAAGAATTAGAATTTGAAATCCTACCACTATGAGATCATCCTCAGCCCCTCCATCTACCACTATTCCATATGCCGCCACGCCCACGTTGGCTACTTGAACCCTGAGATTGTGCAAAATTGTTAAAAATATTAGTTTCTGAAGATGAAGGATTTTCAGAGGACACCAATGCAATTGGTTAAATTTGAGTAAGGCCATCAGATGGATTAGATTCAAGTGATTCTAAACGTGCTTCATGACTTAGAAGCATTGTCCACACCTCTCAAAAAGTAGGAGGAGGCCTTTGAATAGTAGCAACTGTAATAACATATTCATAAGTGGAAGCAAGACCTTGCAATAATTTAGAGACCTGTTCTCTATCAAAAAATGGGCAATTAGTTGCAGCTAACGCATCAACAAGTTGTTTGAATTTTTGACAATAAGAATCGATAGAGAGATTAGTTTTCTTTAATTTATAGAGCTCAGTTTGTAGGTGATTTTCTCATGCCATGGACTTATCCAAGAAGTGGTTTTCAAGAGCTATCCAAGAATTTTTGGTAGATTTAGAGTGATACAAAAGAGAAAGAATTTCTCGGTGAACAATAGCATTAATCTAGCTTAGAATGAGGCAGTCAAGTTTCTTCCGAAAGGTGTACAAGGGATTTGGAGTGGTGGTTTTTCCATCATCACTGGTAGTATTTTAAGGTGGTATAGTATCAGCATCAATATGATCTTGAAGATCATAAATATTAAGAACAGGACGAAAAAAATAGGACCAAGTCAAATAATTATTTATATCAAGTTTTTCATGAACATAATAAAAAATGCTAACAGCATAAGGGTAGTTAAAGAGGTTTTGTTTGTCAGCCATGGTTTGTTGAAGGGAAAGAAAATAGGCTCTGATACCATGAAACATAAATGGTTTTACCATACATTATTAGCTTTTGAGTTTCCTTTATATAGGAAGTACAATGAGTACAGATAATTACAAGACATAGAAGTTATGACAAATACAACTACTTGATAAATACAAATACACATTAATATTATCTCTAACAGAAATTTGGTTTAGTTTTAGTTAAATATATGTATGTATTAGGATATGCTAGGAAACTTATGGTTGTTTATATGAGGAAAGTTATTCTAGTTTTCTAGAAAATTTTTCAAATCAAAAAAGGACAAAAAAAAGATTTTGTATTTAACTATATTTTAAGATTTTACAAAATTTTCATCAAAAAACTATATTTTCACTGTTTTCATTATTTTAAAAGAAACTGGAATACAAATTTAAGATTTTAATGAAATTTTCTTCATTAATTTTTCTACGTAAAAATACCATCACCTCACCACCATCACCATCACCTTGATCATTATCACTATCACCACCTCCACTACCACCATAGCCACCACCTCCATCACCACTACCACAACCTCCATCTCTACCACCTCCTTCATTACCATCACTACTGTCTCTACCACCACCACCTTTACCACAACCACTACCTCTACCTCTACCTCTATAATCACCACTATCACCACCTCCAACACCATTTTCACCACCTCTACCACTACCATCACCACCATCTCCACCATCTCCTTCGTTATCATACCACCACTACCACTATTGCACTACTACCACCACCTCCACAATTATCACCACCACCACTACCTTCACTTTCACCAACACCACCATTAGTTTTCACACCATAACAAATCATCACCACCATCATCATCATTGTTATTAAATGAATAAATTCTCCATATTTTAATTGAAAATATTTTTTAAATCATAGCAAATAAATGCTTTCCACTCTTTTTTATTTTTCTTTGAAAATGAAAACTTTCATTTTCAGTGAAAATTAGAAAAATGAAAAAAAAGAAATTATTCTATAAGTAAACAGGCTCTTAGTTTTTGATTTATCAATGAGAAATTAAAGATGATGCTAAGGGTATGAGAATCACTTTAATAAAAAAAAAATTTAAAACTCACTAGCTGAGCATATTTTGTAGATATTTGTAAGTCAAATATTTAACTTACTATTTTAAATATTTTTTACTTAATTAAAATTTTAAATTGAGACTATTTTATGTTATTAAATCATTTTAAAACTAATAACTATTAAAAATATTAAATTAAAGAATAAGTTGAATTATCAAACATCTCCTAAAATATTGATGAAGCAAAATATTATATTTGAACAACCAAATTCAAATAATATAAAGGGTACATAAAATAGCTTGGTTTTAATATGACTGGACTCGCCAATTAGATGGGAAACAATCACATATTCAAGTGAACATCTAATTAATTTATTAATTTTTATATTCAGAATAATAAAAGATTCAAAACCATTTTATTAATACCATGTGGTTTTAACATTATGATCCTTAACAAAATTTTTTAAATCTTTTAAATTTTCAAAATAATTTGCATCAATTATGTGGTACCATTTGAAGATTTAAACTCCATATTCACTCTTATATGCATGTTTAATTTTTTTTAAATGTAGTAATTTTTTATGGTCACTACCCACGAAAGTCACTAATCAAATTATGGATGCAAGACTAAGAGGAGATCTTATGAGAATCAAGATGCCTTGCAAAAAGATCTTCGATGTATGTACGATAAAGATTTAAAAAAGGTTCTTCAAGGCTATCATTTCTATCAAGATAGCCTACAAAAACATGTAATCCAGCCATTATACATGATTGGTGAGTCATTCAAGAAAAATATGAGGTTGCATGAAATTTCCTATAAACCAATCAAGGATATTTGGATCATGTGCATCACTTTTAGAAAGATTGCATTTAAGGAAGCTTCAACATTGATAAATTGCATAAAAGGGGTTGGAAAGGCAAAACATTGAAGTTTAAACTTCATACAATGTAAAATGGGAGAGAAATCGACAAAGGGGAGGAAGCCAACACACCTAGGTACATGAGCATGTCCTTGGGTGTGTAGCATTCTATGTGTTCATTTTTATTTTTGAAATTTTATATTTACTTTATTTTTTTAATGTTTTTGTGCCCCTATCAATATGATATAAGCCCATATTCAATTAAATTAAGTTTGGATATGTAATTAGTGAGTTTTAAGCCTGTTTATATTAGGTTTAAGCCTAAAAACAAGATTAGCTTGTGTTTTTGTTTAGGAATCAATTTTCTTGTATAATTAGGAGTTATTTCTAATTAGGAATCTTAAATCCTTGTATAGAAATATTTCCTAGTCCTTAGCTAATTCTTGTTTAGGGTTTTTGTAACATTATAAATACTTAGCTATTCTATCAATAAAGAGATAAGTTAATTTTTCCAAATTTAAGCTTTAAGCTTGTGAGTGTTTTCTCAAATCTAGTTCTTGGATTAGAATCAAAAACCTGAACTTTCAAAGCTAATTACTTTGCTTGTTCACAACATACCAAGGTTCATTGACACCAGTTCATCATTGAGTTGAAGTTTTTCCATGCAAACTTGATTTAGCTTTCCAAGGAAATCATTTCCAAGCATTAAGATATTGGGCCTCAAAGCAAGTCATTTAGGGTTTGTGTCAGTTTGGTATTAGAGTTTAGGCACAAAATTAAGTTATATCTTTTTGTTTCGTTTGTGTTTTCTATTTTTGTTCATTTTTCTTGTTTCCATTTGATTTCATTTTCATTAAATTCCTTTGTTTTCATCTCGTTAATTCTTTTTACCATATGTTTCAAGTATGAAATTCAAAAAAAAAAAAAAAATCATCCACCTTTGTCTTTCTTTATTTGTGTCTTATTTTTGTTTGTCTCATTGTTTTCTATCCTTTCGTATTTATGTTCTTTGTGTCATTAGAAGGTCAAATTCATCTATACTTACTTAGAAAACCAATTCGAATTCATGAAGAGGGAAGGAAGGATTCATCCAAGCTTGAAGACTTCAAATTCTGTTTGGCTTCTTGTATTTGATCTTCAATTTGTTATTAATTTTCCTTTCGAATTGTTGCTATAATTATAAAAAAGAAAAAAAGAAAAAAGAAAGAAAAAATTGGCCAAGGAAAGAAAAAAAGGAAAGAAAAGAAAAGAGTCTTAGCAAATTTGAATTACATAGGAATATATATAGTGTTTGTTTCAAATGCTAGATTAGAAAGGAAAAGGAAGATTGCCGGAATTTCAACCAAGTCAAGGAGAATCAAAAGGGATTTCAGATTTCAACAAGGAGTTGACCTAGTCAAGCATCCCTCCACAACAAGCTAGGAGTTAGTTTCCTAATACTTATCAATTTCTAGTTTGACTTTCCTACTTTCATTCTAAGTTATCTTCTTTTAATTGTGTCCAATTAGGTTTCCTAACACAATTAGGATTCCTATATTATTTTCCTAGTTCAATTAAGATTTCAACTTTTGTTTTCCAAATTCAATTAGGATTTCTAATTTTATTTTCAGAGTCAAATTCTAATCATTTTTCCTAATTCAATTAGGATTTTCGTTTTCCTAGTATCATTAGGATTTCTTGTTTCTTATTTCTTGTTTTCTTTGTTTTGTGTCTTCATTTCATTTTAATTTTCAATTGTTTTTGTTTTCTTTCAAATTTCTATCAAATTCTTCATTACTCTTGGTTGCTGTGAGCCATTCAAACATTAGATTTTGTTTGGGTTGGAATTGAGAATTGAGTGGTAAAAAGCAAGAGTGATTAAACACGAGTGAACTTGAGTGATTTATTACTTGAGTGAAACATATGAGGGAGTGAAGTGCGTAATTATTTCTTTGCTTTACTAATATTCTTTTTAGGTTTTGACAATGAGTACCAATGATGGGCAAAAATTCTTAAAGTTCCTAGAACAACTTAACAACGACATGGACAAAAAAAGAAATGAATTTCAAAGAAGATGTCACCTTAGAGATATAAATATGATCCTCGAACAATGTCAAGCCATGGAAAGAAAATTTGATAGAGTTCATAGCCAATTTGAGAGGCTTGCAAGTAAACTCACAAGGTGACGACAATCAAAAGGTCAAAATTCCTCTAGGCAACTTCTAAGACAACATCAACAAGTTGATGAAGATGAAAGAAAGAACACATCCAAGCCACCATTAGAGAAGATGAAGAATAAAGAAGAAGAGGTTAAAGTCATCATAGCTAGGTCGGTTCAAGCTACATGTGAAGCTGATTGGATTTATGTTAGTGACTTGTTGCCTATGAAGCATGATTCTTCCATTGGTAATGAAGAATAAGACATTGTTGTTGTTCATGAAGAGATCTCAATGATCGATACTTGTCTAGAGATCTTCAAAGAAGCACAAGATATGGTTGAGTTAGATGTACAAGAAGATAAACAAGAACAAGAAGATTGTATAAGCAATGCATTCCTTAGTTTTAGTTGTTTAAGTCAAGATTCGAATACAAATCATTTTGAGGAAGGAGAGAATGATAAGAATCAAGATGCCTTATAAGAAGATCTTCGATGTATGCATGATAAAGATTTCAAAAAGGTTGTTTAAGGGTGTCATTTCTATCAAGATAGCCTACAAAGATATACAATAAAGCCATTATACATGATTGGTGAGTCATTCAAGAAGAATATGAGGTTGCTTCCCATAAACCAATCAAGGATATTTAGATCACGTGCATCACTTTTAGGAAGCATTGCATTCAAGGAAGCTTCAACATTGATAAATTGCATAAAAAGGGTTGGAAAAAGGCAAAACATGGAAGTTCAAGCTTTGTACAATGTAAAATGGAAGAGAAATTGACAAAGGGGCAGAAGCCAACATGCCTAGGTACATAGGCATGTCCTTGGGCGTGTAGCATTCTGTGTGTTCATTTTTATTTTCAAAATTTTATTATTTGCCTTATTTTTTAATGGTTTTGGGCCCTTATCAATATGATATAAGCCCATGTTCAATTAAATTAAGTTTGGATATGTAATTAGTGAGTTTTGAGCCTGTTTATATTAGGTTTATGCCCAAAAACGGGATTAGCTTGTTTTCTTATTTAGGAATCAGTTTCTTCTATAATTAGGAGTTATTTCTAATTAGGAATCTTCAATCCTTATATAGGAAGATTTCCTAGTCCTTAGCTAATTCTTATTTAGGGTTTTTGTAACACTATAAATACTTAAATATTCTATCAATAAAGAGATAAGTTAATTTCCCCAAATTTAAGCTTTAAGCTTGTGAGAGTTTTCTCAAATTTGGTTCTTGGATTAGAATAAAAAACCTGAAATTTCAAATTTAATTACTTTACTTGTTCACAACATGCCAAGGTTCCTTAACACAGGTTCATCATTGAGTTGAGATTTTTCCTTGAAACTTGATTTGGCTTTCCAATCGAGTCACTTCCAAGCTTAAAGGTATTGGGTCTCAAAGTAGGTTGTTTGGGGTTCGTATCAAGATCTCTATGTTTTTTGCTTTTGGAATCTATAAATAGGTAGCCAAGCATGCCCTAAACAGATTTTGATCAAAATTGAGAGCAACTAAAAAGATTGAAACTTGAAAGCATATGGAGGAACCCCAAATAAGAAGGGTTTCTTCTTGGATTGCTGTTCAAAATACTCAATGCAAAGTTGCACTAAGCTTTAATTAAAAGTATAGCCCTCTGAAGCACTGATCAAGCCTCTATACTATTCCTATTCTTCAATACTGTTGGTAGACTTATTTCATTTATGTAGGTCAAATTATGTGTTTGATCACATAGTTATTAAATTCAGCCAAATCATCAACCCAGTCTATAAGTCGGGTTGACAAGTCAGTGGTTCAATTACTGAGTCAATGATTGAATTGATGGGTTAATGTAATTAATTAAATATATAATTTATAATTTTATAAAATAAAATAAATATAACATTTTAACAAATTTAACTTTCACTCAGAATTAAAAATTAACAAACTAGATATAGTTTTAAATTCTAACTAATTTAAGTTCCAAAATATCAATAAAAAGTTAAACACATAATAATTTCAGTTCACAAATATAAAGGAATACATGAATGCAAAAATAGTTGATGGAGCACAACGACAAATATAAATATTGGTTGCATATAAGACAATAAAATTTTGACGACATTGCAATGGTGCTTGAGTTTTCATTTAAAATCAAAATCCTAATTAGATATTTATAGAAAATTCAAAATGCACCAAAGGAAATTTTGTATCTAGAACATAATAGTATGCACGAAAACCAACCATATGGAAAACAAAAAAAATTGTGTCAAAATTCTTCTTAAATCTTGGCTAATTATTTAATTTTGTCTATATTGGAAATTGGCTCTTTATAAGAACCTTAAAAGAAAAATTGAGAGGTAAAAAGCAAGAGTGTGAGTTCACCAAGAAAAAAGCCTAACTAATTGAGTAAAAAAAACCACGAGTAAAATTGAGTGATTTAATTACTTGAGTGAAACACATGAAGTAAAGTGAGATTATTTTCTCTTTACTAACCTTGTTTGCAAGTTCAAAAGATGAGTAATACATAAGATAAAGATCAAATCTTCAATATGCAAGCTATTCAACAATGTTTTCAAAAATTGAACATTTGGTTGGATGACATGATGCACAGCATGGAGAGGGACAATATTAACCTCACTGAGCTAAAAAGAGCAAGTTTCTAGCAAACTCCACCCATAAGGGAAATCTATAGAAGGCAAGATGATGAAGATTTTGAATCTAATAATGAACTTGAAGATGATGCCATTGAAAGAAGAGGGAATAGAAGGGAAAAAATGCAAGAAGGTAATAAGGGTAACAAGTTAAAAATTCCTACTTTCAAAGGCAAAAATGATCTAAAGTATATCTTGATTGGGAAAAGAAAATGGAGCTAGTTTTTATTGCCATGACTAATTTGAAAATAAGAAATTAAGACTTTTCGTAGCTGAGTTTGATGATTATGCCATCACTTAGTGGGTGACACCAAACAAAGAAGAAGAAGGAATCGTGAGAGCCATATTGAAATATGGGAAGATCTTAAAGCTGTGAAGAGAAGGTGATTTGTTCTTACTCACCATTATAGGGATTTGCACAATAAATTACAAATCCTTACTCAAGTGTTCCAGAGTGTGGAAGATTACTATAATGAGATGGAAGTTGATATGATTCGAAGCAACATTGATGAAGATAAAAAGGCCAACACAACTAGATTTTTGCATAGGTTAAATCTGATGTTGCCAATATTGTTAAATTGTAATATTATATGGAGCTTGAAGACACATTGGATATGGAAATCAAGATTGAAAGGCAACTTAAGTATAAGGGCAGCAACAATCGAAGTTCATCTTCTTCAAGTTTATCCAAGCCATGGAAATCCAATTGGAAGAAAGACAATAGGACTTATTCTAAGTCTAAATTTGATTCCAACAACTGACATACTAAATTGATTTCAAAAGAAAAAGAAAAAAATAAGTATGAACTTCCAATTCATTCTTCTGATATCAAATGTTTTAAATGTTAGGATTCAAGTTATATAGCTTTACAATGCCCTAACAAAAGAGTGATAATCACATTTCTTAGAGAGCTCTTTTTTGAAAGTGATAATGATGATGACAATAAAAGTATACCATCATTTTAGGATGCAAGTGATCCCAAACAAGAGGAAGATGTTGAAAATACAGTTCGTAGAGATATGTTTGTCACCATGCGTGCATTAAGTGCACAAGTTTAAGAAGATGAAGAGGTCAAGCAGTAAAGGGAAAACATGTTTCACACTAGGTGTTTTATGTAAAATAAGGTTTGTTGTATTATTATTGATGGGGAAAGTTGTACTAATGTAGCTAATTATTACCATGCTGAAAAGCTTAACTCACCCACAACTAAACACTTAAAATCCTATAAACTAAAATGGTTAAATGAATGTGGTGAAATTAGGGTTCATAAATAAGTTTTAGCTTACTTCTCTATTGGTATGCACAAGGATGAAGTTTTATGTGATGTGGTACTTATACAAGGTGGCCATTTACTTTTGGAAAGACCTTGGTAATTTGATAGAAGAGCCAAGCATGATGGGTTTACCAACTAGTATTTCATTGAAAAAGATGGCAAGCACACTACCCTTAATCCATTATCTTCAAAGGAAGTGTTATGAAGATGACCTTAAAAGAATGAAACAACTTGAAAAATGGGAAAACAGGGAGTGCCTGAACCTAAGAGAGAAAATTTCAGTGAGTGCAAAGTGGAAAATAGAGTAACAAAAGATGGAAAAGTGAGTGAAAAGAAAGGAAAAGTGAGTTCACACAAAGAAAAAGAGAAGGGGACAGATTCAAAAAAGGGAAAAGCAATTGAGTGCAAAAAGAAACATATGAGTTTTTATGTTAAGAGGAGTGATATCAAAGATGCTATATATTATAATAGGACCATACTTGTACTTATATACAATCAAGCTTATTTTAGTATTAACAATCTTGATAATGCTTTGCCTTGTCCTTTTATTTCTTTATTGCAGGACTTTGAATATTTATTTCCTGAAGAAGTGCCTAATGATTTACCACCATTTAAGGCAATAAACATCAAATCAATCTCGTTCCTAGAGCATCAATTCCAAATTAGCTAACCAATAAAAGTAATCCTAAGAAGACAAAAGAGTTACAAAGACAAGTTGAGGAGTTAATGTCAACATCAAGCAAAATAGGAACCATGTAGGTTCCTATTTTGCTTTTTTCTAAAAAGGATGGTACTTGGCGCATGTGTGTTGATTGTAGAGCAATCAATAATATAATAGTAAAGTATAGACATCCATTACTTAGATGATATGTTGGATAAATTGCATAGTTCTTGTGTTTTTAGCAAGATTGATTCAAAAAGTGGATATCATCAAATTCACATGAAAGAAAGCGATGAATGGAAAAGTGCCTTTGAAACAAAATTGTTAGTTATGCCATTTGGTTTGACTAATATACCTAGCACATTTATGAGGTTAATGAACCATGTTTTGAGACTTTTTATTTGTAAGTTTGCTGTTGTGTATTTTAATGATATCCTTGTATATTCTAAAGATTTGAATGAACATTTAGAACATTTAAGGTCATACTTATTATTTTAAGGAAAGAAAATTTATTTGATAATCTTCAAAAGCATTTTTTTGTTTAGATCAAATAGTGTTTTTAGGTTTTGTTATTAGTGCATAAGGTGTTGAAGTAGATGAGGAAAAGGTAAGTGCCATTAAAATTGGCCAACTTCAAAATCGATTTTTGAGGTGAGGAGTTTTAATGGTTTTGCTAGTTTTATATGCATTTTGTAAAAGACTTTAGCACAATTGTTGCACCACTCATTGAAATCATAAAGAAAAATGTTGGATTTAAGGGGAATAATGAACAAGATATTGCATTTAATTCACTTAAGGAAAAGTTAAGTATGACATCTATTTTAGCTTTGCCTAACTTTACAAAAACTTTTAAGATTGAATGTGATGCTTTTGGTTTAGGTATTGGAGCTACTTTGATGCAAGAAAAAAAGGCCCATTGCCTACTTTAGTGAAAAGCTTCATGGTGCTACTTTGAATTACTCAACTTATAACAAAGAATTTTATGCCTTGGTAAGGGCATTAGAAACTTTGCAACATTTATCTTTGGCTCAAAGAGTTCATGATTCACATAAACCATCAATTATTGAAACATCTCAAAGGGCAAGGTAAGTTGAATAAAAGACATACCAAGTGGAGTGAGTTCATTGAAACATTCCCATATGTGATCAAATACAAGCAACGTGAAGAGAGTGTTGTAGTCGATGCCTTTTTTAGAAGGTACACTGTTATTACTATCATGAATGCAAATGTTGAGATTCAAACACATCAAAGGTTTGTATGGTGAGGATTCTAATTTTTCTAGCATTTATGATGCTTGTGAGAAAAGGGATTTTGATGAGTTTTATAAGACAAGATGGGTATTTGTTTAAAGAAAATAAATTATGTATACCTATTTGTTCTACACATGAATTGCTTATAAAAGAAGCACATGGGTGTGGATTAATGGGACACTCTGGGATTCCAAAAACTTTGGACACATTAAATGAACACTTCTATTGGTCTAAAATGAAAAGCAATATGATTAAAATTTGTGATAGATGTGTTACATGCAAACAAGCTAAGTCTAAAATTTTACCATATGGTTTGTACACCCGTTTACTTGTACCTAATTGACCTTGAGTTGACATATCAATGGACTTTATCTTAGGTTTATCCGGGTCAAAAAAAGGGAGGGATACCATCTTTATTACTGTTGATAGGTTTTCTAAAATGGCACATTTTATAACTTGAAGTAAAACCAATGATGCAACTAACATAGCTGATTTTTTTTTTTTTTTGCTAAAGATTAACATAGCTTATTTGTTGTTAAGGGAGATGGTGTGATTCCATGGCATTCCTAAGAATATTATAAGTGATAAAGATGTAAAGTTCTTGAGCTACTTTTAGAAAGTTTTGTAGGGTAACATGAAGACTAAGTTATTGTTTTCTACAACTTGTCATCCACAAACCAATGGTCAAACTGAGATAGTTAATAGGACTTTAAGGACTTTATTACATGTATCATTCAAAAGAACTTGAAAAATTGGGAAATTTTTTGCCATTTGTTGAATTTTTATATAATTATGTTGTGCATTCCGCTACAAGGTATTTACCATTTGAAATTATTTATGGTTTTAATCCACGAACTCTTTTGGATTAGTCTCTTTACCTATTGGTGAAAGGAGTAGTTTAGATGGAAAAGAGAAGGCTAAAATGTTAACGAAGCTTCATGAGGATGTGCGAAAGAATATAGAGAAAAGAAATCAACAAATCACAAATCAAGCCAACAAAGGAAGAAGGAAAATAATCTTTGGAGTAGGCGATTGTGTTTGGGTGCATGAGGAAGGAAATATTTTCAAATCAAGAAAATCCAAATTGAAACTTAGAGGAGGTACCTTTTCAAGTTATGGAAAGCGTTAATGACAATGCCTACAAATTGGATCGTTTTAGTGAGTATGATGTTAGTGCTACTTTTAATATTAGTGATCTTTCTTCTTTTGATGTAGGTGAAGATTTGAGGTTGAATCCTTTTGAGAAGGGAGGGAATGATGCAATCCAATAGCCAATAGCAATGGTTCAATGACTTTGCCAAATGGACCATTCACAAGGGCAAAGGCAAAGAAGTTCAAAGATGTACTTCAAAATTTAAGGCAAGTCTTATAGAACAATCTATCTGTAATTGAAGATTGAAAAGAAGAGTAAAGTATCAAATTAAGGGTTCAAGATTCAAATCCAACTTTAATTACTTTTATTCAAGTGATATAAGACAAAAATTGAAGATTGCTGAAATCTGACTCTGTAACGCCCTTTCTAGTTATAGCAAGCATGACAAGTAGTTTGCATCTCTTTGGTACACCCTCCCCAAGTGTAGCAGGCATGCGACAGCTTTTCTAGCTCTTTGGTGTGCCTCCCTAGCTATAGTGGGTGTGACACTGGGCTGAGATGATTTTTGTTACTTGAATTAACTTCATAGCTTAATTTAGTGAATGTATGTGTCACAGCTCGACTTAGGGACTTATGACGATCCTAGGACATAGGAAGACATAAGGTCACTCACACCCGTAGAATCCTTAACTCATGTAAAATTACATATCAAATACCCATATCTTATTCAATTAAGTAACAACTTATAAAATTTGCGGAATAGGCCTATAAACTTCTTACATCTTAAAAACAGTTCTTATAAACTAAAGTTAAAGGAAAATATTTAAAAATAACTCAACGGAACAAAAACTTAAATAGTTCCAAACTTATAGCCATAAAACATCAATTCTTTGCCCATTTTTAAGTACTTTGCTTATTACCCTCGGAGCACTAAGCTGAAGTTCATTATGCATATGGATGAAGAGAACTCTACTATCTTCTAGGCAAAGCAACTACTCAAGTGAAGGAGCAAGCTTGAGTTTAATTACATTATTTAATTACATAATTTTAATTAAAACTAAGCTTAATTAAATTTAATTGGAAAGTTCCAAATTTTAATTGTTCATGGATGTTCAAGAACATTTTTGAAATTTCATTTTGGATTTCTCGACGATTCGAACTCGGATTTTATTTTCAACAATTTCTATGTTCTATTGGCTCTAAATCCAACCGAATTTTACTTTAAAATTAAATTATAGCAATTGGAAATGAGATTCCCCTTTTGACTGAATGGTAAATGCACAAAATTTATTTATTTTTTTTAATTTAACATGTTTTTCACTAGTAATCAAAATTTTATTTGCAATTAACTTCATTTACATTCCTAGGCATAATTTTTTTCTTAATTCAACGAATACACTTTCCATTCTATTAACTAAACCAAACAAACACCACATTGCCATGATTTTTTATACATATTAATTACTGTAAATATATATATATATATATATATATATATATATATATATATATATATATATATATATATATATATATATATATATATATATATATATATATAAATGAGAAAATAATTGTTCTTACTTTAATTCACAAATACAATTCCAATCCCTTCCACTAGCTTTAACCGAATCCTCCCAAGGCCAAACAAAAAGAATTTTTTTTTTTTTTAGAATAGCTACTGCAATGATCAACCTATAAAAATTAAAAAAATTTAGTGTAGAGGAATTCTTACCTTACGAAAATCATGATTCCTTGTTATTAATGATTAAATTTTTTTTTTTAGAGAAAAGGAAAAGATGATTTTTTTTTTTAAATGAATGTCGTACAGCAATTGTAAATGTTTTTTTTTTGGGAGGGGGGGGGGGGGGGGGGGGGTGGGGTTTAGGGAGGGGTAGGGTTTAGGTTTTAGTATTCCTATATTTCTGTTGAGAATTTGAAAAAGTGTTCAACTGGATTTTGGTTCCAAATATTCTTAAATTTCATTTGGTATGTTTATTTTATAACTTATGTTAAATGACTAAAATGCCCATTATCAGTGGCAGCTGTCAGTGTTATTTTTAGTATTTTGTGATAACTTTTCTGTTTCTTATTCTTTTTTGTTCAAACAAAAAGTATTGTGTTTTATATAATATTTGAGACCTATTTTTAGTATTTTTTATATTTTAACTCTGATACTCCTGATTCACTGTCTTAGAGTCAAAATGACCAAAATATCCCTATAGTCAAAATATCTCCTATTATTATCTTAACTTAGTCCTTACATTTTTTAAACATCCTAAAACATATTTTGAACATAAAATAAGTCACATCATATCATACTTAATGCACAATAGGTCCTATAATTGCTATCTTTAGACATGGTGTTACAATATGTTTGAATTGAGCTTTGAACTTATTAAATTAATAAGGAGGTCAAACCCAAATCCGTGTTTTAGAATTCCACTTAGTTGGTTGAGCTTTTAACTTGTTAAAATGAAGCCCAAACCAAAATTCTTTAGTTAATTTTTTAGGAAATTTTAATTGTTTAGGAAATTTGATTTCCTTATCTAACAATTTTTTTTTAGGGTTTGTAATATAGTTAAGTCATTATAAATACTTGACTAAACAATCAATAAAGTAGTTTAATTGATTATTCGAAAACTAATGCTTTTTGCTTGTGAGAGTTCTTTCTCAATTTTGATTCTTCCTTAGAATCAAAACTCGAGTTCCCAAAGTTGATTACTTTATTTAGTTCACGATATACCAAGGTTTTTTTATACGGGTTCATCATTGGGTCAAAGTCATTCTTATTCAAAATTTGATTTGGCTTTCTAAGAAGTCGATTCCAAGTGTAAAAATATTGGGTTAAAAATATATTGTTTGGAGTTCGTATCACCTTATTACGGTTAGCATTAGTTCTCCAAAGAAAATTAAGACACAATTTCTCTATAGAATCACAAATATCCTTAGGCAACATCCCTGTTTGTATGATGCAGCAAAGCATAATAGAGGGCACTAATTGGATTAAATAGCCCTATGTGCAAGACTAAGATGTTTACTCTTCCACTTTGCTAGCTTTTGATTCATATAGTCAAGTACATATTAGTAAGTATTCTTAGTCACCCGCCCATGAATAATTGGGGCTCCCAAACACATATAGAAATTAGATGTGAGAGGCATGCCTATAACTTATGACGAGGCAGTAGCAAGACATTGGATCCACATCTAATGAAATAAGAATATGCTCGATTTTTGAAAGCTAATCAGCTGCCCCAAAGCTATGTGAAGATCATCCAGACACTTCTTAAAAATGATTTTTCGAGTAATAGCATATCAATTAAATATTTGATATTTGTAATGATATTTACATTATTTCATAATAATAATTGTTTTAAAAAATTACACACATATTAAAAATTCTATTAAATAATTTTAATTTTTATTAAAATGGACAAATATGCTATTTTTTATCATTAAATATAATTAATGTTATATAAAAAGTGAAAAAGAAAATGGAATTAGAGATGAGAGTAAATTGAAAAAAATAAGGTAATAAATGATGTATAAAACTTTTAAAACGATAATTAATTTAAAACAATTTTTTTTTAAAACGACTATTATTATGAAACGGAAAAAGTATATATATATCTTGAAGATAAAAAAAAAATACGCAAGCCACTACTATTTTTCTAATATAATAAAATATAATTAAATTCATGTAAAGTATGAGTTCATGACTAAATATTTATTTTAAATTGTTGTTTTATTATAATGGTAAAATAAAATTAAGACATGAGTGTTAAGATTATTTTTTCTGGATGATAATTTCCTCGCAACATTAGAAAGAAAAAAAAATAGTAATTTATTATAAAAGAAACAAACTTTTCTTTCTATAATAATAACTACTAAATTTATAGCCTCAAAAAAAAAAAAAAAACTACTAAATTTATGTTAAAATAAACAACTACTTTTTCTTTTACTGTATTTATCTTAAAAAAGTTGATAATTTTTTTTATGTGTCTCTAAAAGATTGATTTTTTTTATTATTATTAGTATTATTTTTTATTTTATTTTCATTTTTTAATTTTTAAAAAAATTAAAATTAAGTATATTATCAAGCATAAAAATAGAAAAATATTATATTTTATTTACGAAATTTTTAATTTTTGTGAAAATAGAAAAGCGTACATAGAATTGGAAATAATTTCTGAAAAGATAATTAAGGTGGATGAGTAGGATACGCAATTAGCACGCCGTCACGTGCACTATGAATATTCTGGAGCAACAAAAAGGCAAGTAGGCGACCACACATTTGAAGATTCAACCTTCACGCGCTATCCATCTATCGCTGGCGTGCAATTTGCATGCCACGTCATTCTGTGGCTGGCTCGAATTTCTATGCAGCACTTATTTACAACAAGTGTATGAAGTAAATGAAAACAATAATGCTATATAATTCAAACATTTTTATCTAAATTAATTATCTAAATTGATATGATATAATTATATTAAAAAAAAAATTTATACAATTTATTTTTAAAAAATAAATATAATAAATAAGATAATGATACATTAATTAAAATAATAAATTAAGATAAACAATATTGAATTATAAAGCATTTTCTAAGTTAAAAAGTATATGGAGTTTGTTTGATGCTAACAGGAGTTTGAATCTGACTTTTAGAAAATTATTTAAAAATCCATCATATAACAATAAAGGTAATTTGTAATTCAATCAATTAATATAATCACAAAATAAAATAAAATGTATTTTTTATAGATGTGCCAAATGCAGTTAAAATTATATATAATTATTCCATTAATATGATAAAAGCTTATTTTTATATCAAAATTTGTATATATTTTTTAAACAATGTCAAATTTATTTTATTATTTCAAATAACATTTATTAATTATTATTAATGAAATATTTATTTAAAAAGAATTTTTATTAGTAAAAAAATTAGTGTTTGTGTCATATTAGTTACAAAAAATTTTAGTTATTGGCATGGTGTATAGAATAAGAACATGTGATCTCTACAAAAAATTTTCATTAGAGTATTATAATAATATTCATAATAAATAGTACTCAAATAAAAAATTATTTATTTTTTAAAAAAAATTGTTATTCAAACAAATATGATTAGATAAATTATTTGTAAACTGGCATTTCGTGCCAATTGTTATTGAAATTTTTTTAATTAATTTGTATATCATAAAAAGTGAGAATAGTAATTATTGTCTAGACCAGTGTTTTAAATAACAATATTATATATCGTATCAGCATCGGAATTAATGTAATGAAATAGGACTAAATCGGTTTAAATCAGCTGGCGCTATTGTGAATTTTCAAAAATGATTAGCAATATATATATTAAGAAGAAAAAAAAAAGACAACAAATAATTAAAGAGAGAAATAAAAACTAATAATTGTTTTATTTTCCTCTAATAAATTGTTTTATTGGATGATAATATATCATATGACAACTATATATATGATTTAATAATACTAATTATTAATCATAGTACTGGGTTTTAATAATACTACTTGCAATATATAAACTACTTCCTTTTGTATATTACTATATTCTTTTTCAATTTGCGATGCTCTTAACTCACATAAGTCTCAAACTTATTTCTATCACGGGGAGAAGGAGGAGGAGGAGGAGGAGGAGCCACATCACTTTAAATTGGAGTTTGAAATTGAGGAGGAATTGCTTGAAGAGGAAAAGTTTCAAAAAGTTGTTGTATCATGTTGACTTGGACATTGAAAAAATTCAGGAGGAGAATTATTTGAACTTGAACTTTTTCCTATATTTTTACCTTTTGATTTTCAATTTGTCATCTCTGGAGAAAAAAAATGAAATTACCTTTAAAGATTTAAAATAGATTAATATTTCAATTGTGATATGTTACTAATGACTATTGTCTAAAAGGCTTTTTGTAGTACAAAACAATATAATATTTAGGAAATTATGTATTAAAAACTATATAGGAAAATAGAAAATAAGAATTAAAATCCTAAATAGGAATGTCCTAGATGAAGTTGGATAGTTTAAGTAAGTAACTTCAACTTCAGTATATATTCTACTTGCTCTACCTACTGTCTTCATAGGATAAGGTATAACTCTTTTAAAAACCATATCATTCCTGCTAAGCCATATCGCCCAACACATTGAGGCTGCTAGTTCAAGAATTGGAGTTCCTAGATGAATGGACTCATGCTAAAAGATAGAAATCCACCAAGAAGCAAAAAAATAAATTGTCGTAGTAACTGGACAAAATCCAAGTATAGAAAAAAACTATGAAGCTCTAGCATGGTTGCAAAAAAAGATAAGGTGCTCAATTGTTTCTTCATATGATCCATAGATATCACACAAATTTCTAATTCAATAATATTCCTTTTTTTAAGATTCACTTTCGAACCTATAGCACCACAAATATAGTCTCCATATAAACATTGCAATTTTTGGAGGAATTTTCATCTTTCAGATGCTATTCCATATTTGCTTTGGATAGTAAATTTTGAAGAGGGATAATTACCTAAGTTAGTTTGAGCATTCAAATCAACAAGCCTATGATACACAAACCGTACTTTATAATGCCTCCTCTCGTCCTAATGCCATATCCAAGAATCATCAGTTTCAATGCTTCTAATTAGGATTTTTATAATGGCTTGTACTTCAACCGGTGAGAAAAAATTGGTTAAGCTTGTATACATCCCACTGACTTTCAGATGTAAACAGATCGCTGACCTTGTATGGATTTTATGAAGAAGGATGAGGAGATTGAGGATTAAATTTAAGAATATCTGGGATCCAAGGATCATCCCATATGCAAATTTTGAGTCCATTTCCTAAGTTCAGTCTTGCCCCATCCTAAGTTCAGTCTTACCCCATCTTTAAGAATCTCCCTTGCAGCTAAAACCTTGCTCCAACCTTAAGAAGCTAATATACCTTTCTTTGCAGCCTAGAAATCACAATTTGGAAAGTATTTAGACTTCATAAGTTTAGACCAGAGACTTTGAGGCTGGGATAACAATTTCCATACTTGTTTGCCATTATAACAAGATTAAAGAACTCAATTTTATGAAAACCCAAGTCTCCTTTTGATTTAGCTTTAGTTAGAGTTTCTTATGAAAGTAATCGTAGTCCTTTATGCTCTGAATTTCTACCCACCAAAATCCAACCAGAATGTTGTTTAGTTTCTTACAAACTCCCAAAGGAAGCTTGAAACAAGACATGAGATAGGTTGGAAAGGCTTCCAACATCAATTTCACCATAACCTCTCTACCACTATGAGACAGAAGTTTATGCTTCCATGAGCCAGCTTTTTGATTTATTAGTTCAACAATAAAAGAACAAGCTTCTATTTTTAATCTTCCCCATTGCAAAGGAAAGCCCGAGTATTTATCACCATTTGTAAATTCTTATATCCTCATCAAATGCATCAGTTTTGATTTTAAATTGATTGGAGTATTTTTACTAAACAATAAAGAAGATTTTTGCAAATTAATCTTCTGACCTGATGCGATGCCATATTTGTGAAGTATCATTTTAATGTTGTAGAGTTCCATCTCATTTGCCCTATCAAAAAGAATTGTGTCATTTGCATAAAGCATATGTGAAATGGCAAGGCTCCTTTGCGCGATTTTTATCCTATAGATATGACCCTGTTGAGAGGCTTTCTCCAACATCAAAGATAAAGCATTAGTAACAAGGATAAAAAGATATGGCGAAATTGGATTGCACTGTCTCAAATCTCGAGAAGGTTTGAAAAGTGTTCTCTTAGTATATAATGTAAATGATAATTGTTATTAAAAGGTTATGTAGAAATTATAAATTTCATGAAAATTTATAAATATTTTTTAATTAAACCTTTATTCTTTTATAAAATAGATTGATCTTGTTATTAGCTGTGAAAAAGCTATGAGCTAATCTTTAAAGTTAAACCAAAATACCTTCAAATTTTTTTATTAAATATAACTTATTAATTACCTATTTTATTTATCATTTAAATAGCTTAAAATTTGAAAAATTGATAAAAGAAATGATGGTAATGCAGAGTTCTTATACCATATACTTAGGTCCATGTTGCAACGTGAACCAAGCCCCGTGTTTATATCGCGTGCGCCACCTTTTTTTTTTTTTTTTTATTTAAATCAACATACAATCAGTCAAATTTCTTAGTTTTCCAAAATAAAAACCTAGCAATCTTCCTAACAAATCATGACATTAAAGTTTCAGAGCTCAAAATCATCTTTTTATTTTTCTCTCTCCGCCATTGATCTCTATTGTCTCATCCAATCTTTGTCAATAGAAATTCAACTAATATTGAACTGAAATCCACAATTACAGCACAATGAATTTAACAATAATCATTAATTTTCTAAAAAGCAAAACTAAAACCTATCTTTATTAAACCTCAAAATCGATCCATGGATGAAATCAATCAAAGTACAAATTAAAACATTCACTCTGCAATTGAATATTCAATCAAAAATTATAATTCACCAACGGATACAGGTACAATCTCTGTATTTATTTTCCCCTTTCTCTATTTTCATATTCATAGTAATATATAATAAATTATAGAAATTTCAATAAATTATAGTTATATATCACATATTCATATTAATATACTACATAACTATTGTTAAAAAACTATAACAGTCAATCATAAAATGAAAGCTTTATAAGTTAAAAATTATATGTTCATAAGTTATAAACTGCATATTCATCAAAAAGTAAGCATCATATTCATTACTTATAACCTACCAATTCAGCACTATTAAAATACATGTTCATCTCATACTTATAATTTAGAGCATCAAATTACATGCTAATAAGTTACAAATTGTACATTCATCAAACATATGCATGAGATTCATCATTCATAAACTACATATTCATCACTATTAAACTATAGTTTCATAGCATACTTATCATTATTGGCACAAAACTACACTATAAGTTATAAACTGTAGGTTTATCAAACCTATATCAGAGGTTCATCAAACCTATATCTGAGGTTCGTCATTCATAAATTACAAATTCATCACTATTCAATTATATATACATTACAAACTTATAATTTTTAAATGATATCTTATCTTTTGTGTTTGATAACCAAAATAATGATTCTGCATTGGAATTGCAAATTAAGGATGAAGAATTATTGGGCTTGTGTGTACAATTTGTTGATGAAGTTTTCAATTTATATAATGACTGGAAATTTAGAATGAGTTTCAGTGTTCCAAAGAGTAAGCAAAGATATAGGGCATATGGCAAAATCATATCAATAAAGATACTTCATTGCTCGAGGTCTGGAAAGAAAGAAAACAGAGAGAAAAAATATCTCTTATTTAGAAACTATCATTTGAACTGATTTTAAAACTTACATTCAATTTGATATTGATAAGCAAACTGAAATAAAAATTAGCAATCAATAATAAAACAAAAATAATAAACCTAGCACTCATAAAAATAATGAAACTGATACTAATAACAAATGAGTATACAGTTTATAGTTAATGAACTTAAACTTTATGTTTAATTAACCTTACACTAATAATAGATGAATATCTACATTATAAATAATGAACCTAAGTCTTACATTTAATGAACCTGAAATTAATAACAGATGAATATACAGTTTATAAGTAATAACACTAAACTTTATATCTAATAAATCTAAAACTAATAAAAGATGAATACACAAAAAATAAGTGATGAATATAAAAGGTGCTTACTATTAGAAAAATAGAAGAACATATGGTTTATAAGTAATGAACATAAATCCTATATCTAATGAATTTATATAAAAAATAAGTAATGAACATAAAAAGTGCTAACCATCTGAAAAATATATGAACATAAAGTTTATAAATAATAAACCTTAACCCTATATTTAATGAATCTGATGAAAATAACAGATGCATATATAAAAAATAAGTTATGAATATAAAATGTGCTTACTATCAGAAAAATAAGTAGACAAGTAAAACCATCCGTCTTCTTCTTCAATTCTTCAACAAATTCAACAAGACTTACAACATGAAAATCAAACACATAATAACTTTAAAACAACAATAAACGAACATAAGTTACAAAACTAACAAATTAAAACAAAAACTAACAAATTAAAAATACAAAAATAGAGAAAAACTTACAGCTATTACAATTACAATGTTAGAAAAACAAAAGAGAATTGAAAATTTGAAGAGAAAGAAAATTAACAGTCAGAGATGGATAAAAAAGATGTGATGAAGAAATAAAGAAGAAACTTGACCCGTGTAAAAATAAAATAAAATATATTTTTTTTAAAAACGTATTAATGCGTGTGTGTATTATATACACATGTCGATCTACCAGGCTACATGGACTCAGATCCATGCAATAATTTCCCAGTAATGCATGCAGCTGTATAATAAAGCCAATGCTCGAGACATAAAGTGGGGCCCAAGATTAGTGGGTCCACATGAAAATACTGGACAGGCACTGACCCACACACGACGTCCTACAAAGCCCAACAAAACCAAACCAAAGCAGAGGTGGGAGAAGAAGAGGCTTTGGTCGGCTGCGGTGGCTGTGCTGTTCTAGCTTGCAAAATTGGTTTTTGGCAAGCTGTCGCGGTTGGCCATGGCAATTTCTCTTATGGCTTATCACTTGATTTTCTTCCACGTTTTGGTGGGTTTTCTCTTTTCAAGATGTGCTTCTACTTACACGTTCTCTGGTATGTTTATTTATTCGAAAGATGGATTTTTATGAATATTCTTGTTATTGACTTGGTAGCTAGCATCACCGAGTATTTATGTATTAATAATTATTGTTATTTTCATAATGATTTTGATGGTTGTTTTTTGATTTTGGAAAATAATAAGATACTGGAAGTGAAGATGTTGACAGTAGAAGAAGGAATGATTTGCATCTACAAATCTTGAGAGATGAGGTAGTGGCTAGGCTGTATGAACTTGGAAAGGTATTCAAGTTTTATTATCTACCTTATTTAATTAATGATTTTTAAATATGATTTTCAATTTTTTCAAGTAATTTCTTGTATCTAACTAGAGCTTATATGCACAGATTTGCTATAAATATCTCATCATTAATTGGTTATATTATATTATTTTCATGATGTTTGATATGTGTTTTTGGTCTTTTAAGTTTGATCTAAATGCCCATCTCAAGTATATTTTGTTCTAGATAATTGATATATGATTTTGATAATAAGGGTTTTTTGACATCTAGTATTGGTCCATGGAGATCTAGAGTCCTGTTTTGGTTGGTATAGTCAAGATTCTCTGGTGTCTTTTTCTCTTGCATTTTATTTGGGTTTTATTATTTGATAATTTACTATCTGGGTCCTACATTTGTCTGGATACTGAAACTAGGTTAATCATAATTCCATGTATAAAAAATAGAATGATGGTTATGATAATGAAATATAATAATTAAGAAAATAAAAATGAAACAAACTTTCATGTTATTTTTCAAAGTCTGCATTACAACCTGGTTTTGGAATATTAAGCCATCAAGATTCAAAACAATTTGTATTGCTCATCATAGCAATTATAAAAAAAAAATGTTAAATTTAATTTACGACAAAGCCCTTATTTTCTTGCTTAAGTTCAAGTTGTATCTTAATCAGTTGATTTCCTGTGGAGGTAGTAAATTGACTCATGTTGAACATAAATTATATTATTGCTTGAATCAACAGGTAAGTGATGCTGATGGTTATCTTGAAAGGACATTCATGAGTGCAGCTTCTTTGAGGGCAGGAAATCTTATTCGTGGTTGGATGGAGGATGCTGGTTTGACAACGTTAGCATTCTTCCTTTTTTTATACTGTAACCACGATATTTGGAAACCTTGGCTGATGCATGTATTGTTTCCAGGTGGATAGACTACATGGGTAATGTACATGGTCGAGCTGAGGGATTGAATGCAAGTGCTGAGGCTCTCTTGATTGGTTCTCATTTGGTAATGTTCTCTCATTTTGTTATGCTTATTTCATAGTTGGCAAAGAGTATGGTTGTGTAAGCATCAATAGTTGACAGTTCTGTTTCCTCTATAGGACACTGTTATCGATGCTGGGATATTTGATGGTTCATTAGGCATAATCTCAGCATTGTCTGCTTTAAAGGTTTTGAAAAGCAGAGGAATGCTGAGCAAACTAAAACGGCCAATTGAGGTCAGTGAAGTATCTGCTTCTACTATTTTCTGTCAAAATGGTTCTCAAGTTGTAATCTTTTTAATTGCAATAATGTTATTTCATCTGAGCCATATGTTGTATTTTGCTTGTTTCTTGAAGTTTTCTGAATAGTGCAATATTGTCCTATCTGAAAAAGCTATAAACAGATTGATTTTCATGGAATTGCCAATTCTATGTCATGAGAAAATATTCAAAGATGGAATAAGAAAAAGCTATCAACAGATTGATTTTCATGGAATTGCTAATTCTATGTAATGAGAAAATATTCAAAGATGGAATTCATGATCATATTCTATTTACCTTAACCAAACAGTTTTATATCTCTCCACAGTAACTTCATCCTCATCATAACTTTGGAAAGTAAATATTGAATAAATAAATATTTTTCTACCTGATTTTAAAATTATTAGAAAAACGTTTTCTATTAATCTAAAGTAAAATAAGATGAACTTGTGATTATTCATTGGACTGGAAGGATGGAGCCAATATATTCTCAATTCTTTGCAAGTGAAGGCTGTTAGAGCTAGGTTGATTGTATAGAAAATAAGTTATAAACTAGATCTGATTGGATGAATGAGAGAGGAATGCGCAAAGATTCCTTGTATAATTTTCCTAGAGTGTGTAGGTACTAGGTAGTTCGTGCGTAACTTTCCGTTCCATATTTATTCAAATAAAACAGTTGTAGATGCCAGAATAGTTCTCATTCCTACATGACAGAAATGCTTCTAAAAATTTAAATTTAGAATCCTGATGTCATGTTTCTATCCTCCTGAACCTTGCAGGTCATTGCATTTAGTGATGAGGAGGGAGTGAGGTTTCAATCTACTTTCTTAGGCAGTGCTGCTATAGCTGGTATTTTACCAGTTTCAGCATTGCAGATATCTGACAAGAGGTTTACTTGAGTAACTTATTGCCCTATTTCCATTATCTTCATTTTTTGTTATGAGCATATTCATCTGTAATTCTTGTTCAGTGGTGTAACAGTGCAAGAAAGTCTTAAGGAGAAATCCATAGGAATTACTGAAGAAAGTCTATTACAACTCAAGTACGATCCACGGTCTGTTTGGGGTTACATTGAGGTATATCAATACTGATTTATGTTTGCACAATTTCTTATTCTGATTAGCCATCATGTATTGGTATGCAGCTCAGTTATTTCAGCCGTATTTAGGTCCTATATTCTCAATGCTGCAGGTTCATATTGAACAAGGACCTGTACTAGAATGGGTTGGTTTTCCCCTTGGTGTGGTTAAAGGTATAGCTGGACAGACAAGGCTGAAGGTTTGTAATTTGTTCTCAACATATACATAGAAATATTAGTCAATTTTTTTGGCTTAGACAATGAAGGAAGAGCTTTGTTGTGAAATTTTGTTGTGTAGCCGCATTATCTAGAATTTGCAAACACTTCTGAAAGGAAAAGTGGTTTCTGGAAGGGGTAAAAGAACTGCAAACTTAAAATTGTCTGAGTTGGCTATTTATGAAAACCTTGATGCATAAACTATGCTTCTTCCTTGTGCTTTCTCAAGCTAAATTTGCAATTTTTTTTTTTTTGGCCCAATAATGCAGGTTATGGTGAAAGGCTCACAAGGGCATGCTGGCACTGTCCCAATGTCTTTACGGCAAGATCCTATGGCTGCTGCTGCTGAGTTAATTGTACGGTTAGAAGATCTTTGTAAAAACCCTAAAGATTTTCTGTCTTATGATGGTCACTGCAATGATTCCACAATTGAATCGCTTTCCAGTTCTCTTGTTTGTACTGTTGGGGAGATATCCACCTGGCCAAGTGCCAGTAATGTCATTCCAGGCCAGGTAATAAATTGTTTTCTGGGCACTTCCGGTCTTTTTAACAAGTGCATGGAAATAAATTATCGTCCTTTAATTCAGCAATGACAATTAAAATGTAGGTATCTTTTTCCGTGGATTTACGGGCTATGGATGATATGGGACGTGAAGCTGTCCTTTATGAATTATCAAATCAGATACATCAAATATGTGATAGGCGTTCTGTTTCTTGCATGATTGAACGCAAGGTGAAGACAAATAACTTTGACCAAAACTGATAATAAGTCAATTCTTTTTTGTTGGTTGTATGAGTAACCATTTTAAAATAATATCATATTGTGCATTTCTAGTTTCAATTACAGCCAGTGATAACTTTCACTGTCATGGCTTATTTCAGCATGATGCAAAAGCGGTGATCTGTGATTCAGAATTAAGTTCACAGCTGAAGTCTGCAGCCAATGCTGCACTCAAGAGAATGACTGGTGATATTCAAGATGAAGTTCCTACACTAATGAGTGGAGCAGGACATGATGCAATGGCCATGTCTCGTCTTACTAAGGTTTGTTCTTTAATATAATAAATTTTCAGTCCTTATACATGCTCATAAAATTTGTTTTCTAACAATGATATATATGCACGGGTTTACAGGTCGGAATGCTATTTGTCCGCTGCCGTGGAGGCTTTAGTCACTCTCCTCAAGAATATGTTTTGGATGATGATGTGTGGGCTGCTGGTTTGGCAGTCTTGGCTTTTCTTGAGACCCAATTGTACGATGTTTGGGCAGCTGGTTTGTCTAATCACAGTGTTTCTTGAGACCCAAATGTAAATTTATCTTTCTGTGACATTCATGTACAGGAAATCAAGTGTTTTTTTAGTGTAATTTTAGTTTCTTTTTATTGTAATTCATTCTAAATATTTATAAATCATCCAGCTACACGCGGACATGCCTCTAGTGCTCAATTAAACAGGAAAGGAAATATTAGGTACTGAAGAAATATGGTAGAACAATAGCTGCTAACAAAACCATCATGACAACTGCAAAAATGAATGACCCATCAAATCCAAGATATTGTAAATGAGTTATGCGAAGCATCAAGAAATGATACACATAATGATGAGTTTGCAGCCTCTAATACACAATGATATTATTAAGTACACATCCTCCAAAGATATAAGGCTTGAAATAAGGCACATTCATGTTCGAACTCCACCCAAGTGAAAATACGAAAATGGCTATCTATATTCTAGGTGTAACAATTTCTATGTACGTCCAAACCAATTCTATGTTATTAGGTCTCTTGTTTTGAAGGATTTCAGCAATAGATTTTGCAATTCATGGATTTGTAGCTAATTCTTTCGTTTAATTTGAAAAATTGAACTACATTCCATGAATGTATTAAAATTCATTATAGTTTAAATCCCCCTTTTTTAACGTTTTAATTTAAAAATTCACATGAGATGTGAATTTTAGCTAAATTTATTATTTTGAACAAATGATGAATTCTACTCAATAATTTTATATTTTAAAATTACCCATACATTAATATTTCAAAACTAACATTTTGAGCAAATGATGGATACTTTTTGTAGAGGTTGCTTATGAAGTAGCTTTACTTTTTGTTGAGATTGCTAAAAGTGGCTTTCTAGGCTTTTTGCATATATTGTTGGTGCTTTGTGGCACTGATTTACTAAAGTCCTAAGTGCTTTTTGAATATATATATTTTTTCTGTTTATGCAAATTTGAATATTAAATTATATAAATTTGACTTAAATTAAATGAATTAGCATTTATAACTGATAATGAGAAATTCGATCAATATGTTAGCATTTTGTAATATTATACTAAGGAGAAAAATATACTATCAATTTTAATTCATATAATAATGACTATATTATATGATATAATATCTTAATGTATATTTATTTAACAAAAATTATTTTATTTGTACTAAATATTGAGGGTAATTTGAGATTTGCTCATAAAATATACAGAATTGTAATTATTCATCCACATATGAGTTTTATGGATTTCAATTATAAATTTTAAGATTTTATTCTTATAATAAACATAATATGTATAAAAATTCTATGGTTTCACATTTCATGATATTTTATGAATTTATTTAAATTTATAAATTTAAAATTTATCATGTTCTCTTTGAAAAAATAATCGTAATGTTTCAAAAAAAAAATCGTAATTTTTTTTTTATTTTTTATGCAAAGACATTAATATTCTTTTTATGCTAACTGCTAACGGGAATAGAGCTTTCAAAAACCAATGAAGAACATCAATTATTGCATCAGACTCGTTCTTATGATCCATAACTACCTCTGCAAGGGAAACCATGTGGAAACAGAAATTGAATAACACATTTAAGTTTAACTAAAATAAGTAAAGAAACAATTCCAAATAATAATAATAATAAATAAGTATAACCATGATCTCGTACTTGACAACTCAAAACTTCCATCAATAAGAAAAGGTAATTCATCATTGATCTTGACATTAATTTTCCTTTGTTATTGAAGTTGGAATTCTTCAGTTATTTATTGATACGCCATCCGTTTTAAAATAATAGTTATTTAAAATTTTAATACATAAATTAAGAAAGTTATTTAATTATCATAATTTTAAGTTAAAAAGACTAAAATATTATTTTTTTTTAATCTTGATGAAAATAAAATAATTAATATAGATATTTAATAGAGAGATAAAGAGAGGATAAAGTTAGAAAAAAATAATAAATACTTTCTTAAATTATAAAAGGATAAATATTTTGAAATAAAATAAAATTTGTAAAGTGACAAATATTTTAAAACAAAAAGAGTATTTAATTTAATTTAGGTGTAATTTTTATCCTATTATTTTAGGTAGCGTTATTGCCAAAACGCTTTTATTAAGACCAGAGCAATAATCATTTTTTAAAATTTGAATTGACTTAAATATCCCGTGTTTTTTGAACTCTTTTTGTATGCTATTTCAATTTCTCTCTCTCTTCCTCTTTTCGTATTTTCTTTCTTTCCTACTCTATTACTCCATCTGTTTTACCATAATCATAAAGCCTCCACAGACGATGGTGCTGGAATTTATGGCACTACCGCAATAATTGGTGAAAATTTATACCCAAATTGTTTGGTTAAGCTGAATAAAAAGTCATCATCTGTGCTTAATTGATGCATAAAAACTTGAATATTTTGGTTTAAATTTTGCAGGAGTCGTCTCACAATTGATCATATGAATTCTTATTTGGTGTTGTGGGAGAGTTTCAAAACTATTTAGTATCATAATTATAGCTAATATATCTATTTGGTACCATAATTTTTATTTGTATCACTAGGTACCACAACTCTTAATTTATATTTCAAATCATAGTACCTCTTATAATTCTAGTTATTTTCTTATGATTTGGTAATTGGATTACCACTTCACACAATAACTCATCTGTCAGTTAGTTGAAATATACTGTGATTTGATGCCATACTTATAGCTAATGTATCCATTTGGTATCACCACTTCGTAATGTATTATAATTTGGTACCATATAGCTAATATATCCATTTAGTAACACCACTTCTTAGGACTAATGATTAGGATAGAGATGGTGAGTGAGTTATTGTGTGATGTGGTAATCTGGCTATCAAATCATAAGAAAATAATCGGAATTATGAGGGGTGCCATGGTTTGAAATATAAATAAGGAGTTGCGATACTAAAATGATACAAATAAAAATCTTGGTACCAAATAGATACATTAGTCATTTATGGTACCAAATAGACTATTTACCCTGTTTCAACTGTTAAACTTGGCATGCATTATCTGTTCTAACTATCTAATTGAACATAAATTAGGAAGTTAAGGTAAGTAGATTCTCATGTTCGTCTTGGTGGTTTCATTTGTGAGTTTATTTTTTTAGAAAGAGAAAGTTGCTACATATTTGGTGCTTGGTATTTTCTGGTTCATCTTACATTGTTGGCTTGAGGCCCAAAACATAGCTCTTGGGGATCCAGCTTGAGTGACTAAGTACTAACTCAATTAAAAGTCAGATGATTTATTAATTTTTTGAGATTATTTGATTCAATTTCAAGCACACATTGGGATAGATTATTTGATCAAAAAGTAATGAAATATGAACATATGCATTTAAGATAATCATCTGGTTTGATTTAATATCATTTCATAGAGCACTATGTTAGTATATTCACCACTTTCTATTCCCTCTCCCCATCACCAAAAGGATCACATAAGTTTTCTGATAGGAACTTACTTTCATAATAGATTATTGCATTGACTCAAATTGGATAATATCTTTTTCCATTTGAAATCTCTAAACATTTAGTACGCATCGTGGTGCAGACCAATATTTAATTCATTTCTAGTGCATCCCATCTACTTTTAATTGCAATATCATGTGCAATTTATGTCAGAGAATTGTCCTTTTGGCTCATGCAATTTCAACTAAAGCAATTTTATGCGTTTTTGCATAGGTTGTGCTGCAATGATTGAATTCTTTATGGCATACCTTATGGATAGTTGGACCGATTGTCACCTTTCATCCTCGGGACTCCATTTTCTCGCTCGTTAATGAACCGAACTTAACAATTCACCTTCGTAGAACTGAGGTGCATTGGTCTTAGAGTATGGGTAGTCTTGAGGCACCAATCACCTCGTAGAACATTTATATGCCCCGAGATCTAATCAGTTACACAATTGTGTTCGGCAAATTGAAACTTATGTGAGCCAATTTCACAATTATATACCAAGGAACAGTTATGAACTTAAGAGAATATCCTCCTCATTTTATTAATTAAAATAACTTTGCTATATAGAAACTTCCTTACAATCCATTTATTTTTAATACAGTTCAATATCAGCTAGAAATATTAAAGTCAAACTTAATAGTCTACATCTAGCTATGTGCTAACTCTAGCAAAATACCTTTGTTGTTATAAATACCTAGAGCCTCTTTGCTAAGAGATGAGGGCTATAACTTTCACCTTCTAACTTCTCCAAGGTTTAGATGAGAACTTCTAATCTAAATCCTAAAATCCACAGAAGATGTGGTGAACCGTCAACTTTGTAAAATCATAGAAATACATTAGGAACATGGTTTGATAACAATCAGAATATGGAAGAGAATTAATCATTTAAGGACTATAAGAATTAATATAATAAGAGTTTATATAACATCATAAATGTTAGAGACAATATATATCAAAATATTCTTTCATATAAATTGATAAAAACATGCATTTGTGAGTATGGGTTTAATTTGTTTACATTATCATGAACTTCACATTCTTTATCCATCAGAGATCAAATGGTAGGACAAATTACTAACCCATATGTCTCCATCATTTATATCACTACCATATACCATCATGATATAAGTATAAACAATCGAAGACATATTAAAACGAACTCGTATGCTCTTCGTAACAATTATGGGCTGCTACATACTCAAGAAACATCTTCATAATATTAAGACGCGATAAGCGTGCAAATGTTATAGTTGAAGGGAATACTTCTGTGAATTTTGCAATTGGAAATGATGTTATTTTTAAGACTAATGTGTTTGTTGTTGATGTGGTTGATAAAAAGAAAACTGCAAAGGATCCATCATGTGATGGGTGGGTGATGGATATTGTTTGTACTTTTCATAAGATCAAAAAAGGAATGGTTTGATAAAAATTGAAAATTGCAAAGATGAATATGTGAAACTAGCCAATGATGAGAAGGTGGAGATTGAATGTATTGGCAGAGTGAAAATTAAGATGCATGATGGAAGTATCAAAACACTTGGCAATATGAGGAATGTTCTCAAGTTTAAGAGGAATTTAATTTCATTGGATAAGTTGGATTCATTGGGTTATGGATGTTCTTTGAGAAGTGGAGTCATAAGAGTTAGTCAAGGTGGCCTTGTGATTATGAAGGGTGAAAAGTCTAGAAGAAAAAATCTTTACAGGTTAGTTGGTAGGATAATTGTTAATGGTGTGGCGTATGGTAGAGCTTGTAATGAATTAAAGAATAAAAGTTGAAGAATAGAAGATTTGATAGAATTTGAGTCAAGATTGAGATTATTAGAATTTTATCTCGAATTCCTAATTGGAAAATGAATTGCTTAATAATGATGAAAAAAACATCTAAATTAGTAATCAAGTAGAATTTGGATTAGAATAAAATATAGCGGTATCCAAGTTCGATTTGGATTTAGATTAGAAGCCTATATATATGTGAGGAGTTGGGATCATATAGTTGTAGTGAGTTGATTATTATAGAGATTGTAATAGAAGTCTAGTATTAAGCTTAAATAGTGTGGTGAGATACAAAGTGCATGGATAGAGTCCCTTTGTATAAAATTGTGAGAATTTATTTTGTGAGTGTTTAATTAATTAATGGTTATATTTTGTTGATTTATTAGTAGATTTGTTAGGTAGAGTAGGCTTACACTGAATCACATTAAACTTTGATTTTCCGTTCTTCACATTACTTATTGTGTGAGTTATTTTCATAACAAGATAAAATCTCTCAAGCATGTTCTTTTTGAGTAAAAGGCTATTGTTGATATTTATTTTGAAACTAATCAAATATCACTTCAAATTTATCTACTTTGTTATTATCTTGTGCAAGAAAATGACCTTATATCGATCCTCCATTGTGACTGAATAACATCAAGAGGAATTGCTCCATCTTTTCAATCAAGCATCTTATGAGCACAAGCAAAATTCATAGTTGCCATGAAGTTCCCTATACACAAAGATTGCATCTTACCATGCTTGAGCATTTCGAATTGCATGTACAACTCTCTCATTGCAAATACTGATATACGAGTTATTATATCCTTGAAGAATTGCAAAGTGAGGTGTTCAAAGCTTTTCACTTGAAAATTGAGTTTTGATCTCTGGAAACTCAATCACAATGGTAAGACATATTTCATCTTTTACTTAATGAAAATCACCCATTGTTATCAAATAACTTTTCAATTTTGCATGTGCATCTTCTGCTCTTGAGGAGATAAAATTTCCAAAATGTAGATACTTTTCTGTCTATGCACTAATAAAATGGACTTTCAAGAAACCCATGTCTTTTGAATATAATTACTGAAATAATCCTTCTTCTCTTTGTACAATATTTTAAAATTTTTCTAATTTTCTTCGTAATCAATTTCATTTGAAGAATAAACAACCATGTTCCAAGTAGATATAAAAGAATCTCAATCATCTTGCACATCAAAATATTTCTTGCAATTGGCTAATATATATTTTTTTCCCTAAATGCCATACACATAAAATATTTTTCATTGTTGGAAAGATAATCTTAATAGCATTCATCAAAGCATGTTTTTTTTTCAGATATTATCACAAAGGTTGACCAAAGTCAGCAAGCATTTTACTAAACATATTTAAAGCCCACACATAATCTTCTTCTTTTTCTTTCTCCAAATGTAACATCAGAATAAAAAGATTTATTGAAACTAGAGACCCCAATCATATCAAGTAATGGCATTTTCTATCTATTAGTCTTATAAGTGCAATCCATCATACAAGCATTTGTATAACTTATTGTAAGCATGATTGATGTAGGATGAGCAAAAAATATATGTGTAAAGGACCATTTTTCCTTACACTTCACATCATACAAAAATCCATTTTTTCCTAATTCATCAAATAATGCTTTAATCATAGTACAATAACCAAAGTTTCTTTACAAATTTTAACATTTGCATTATACATAGTTCTAGAAATTGCTTAAAGACTTGGATTTTTTTGTTGTAGAGATGATAAAATTTGATCTGATGGTATCTCTGATTTTGTCATTTCTTCAATAATTATGATCTATTCTTTAGATAAATTATGAAATGAAGAATGTCAATATGAGACCTCGCCTGAGCACCGGTCCGATCCGCTAAAGGGAATCGAAATGCTCATTTAGGAAAGAACTCACAAAGAAGCTCTTGAGCTTATTTTGAAAATCATTTTAAAGTCGTCACCTTAACTTATTTTTATTTTGGGAAAATATAAGGAAAAAACTCATTTGACTCCCATCATTACCCAAATGAAAAAGATCACTAGCCTCAAAACCAAAGAGAATTCAGGGACTAGGTTTTCAGTTTAACAAAACATGTTTGGCCAAGTAATATAAAAGTAACTTAAAATATATTTCATGAACAAGTAAAATGGATGAACAATTTCTAATATGTATGATCATTGATTCCAATAATAAATACAAGTAATAATCCAAGGTAAGATTAATCATTACAAATAAAATTCCAAAACATAGGGGATACCTCCTTTAGCCCTTATGAGTACTAGAAAAGTCACACATTCCCCAAACCAATCCTAATAATAAAGCAAAGGAATAAACACAAAAAATAAGTGAAGAAGGTGATAGAGGGATAGTTGATTAATTTTAATTGGATTCGATGCCTGAACCAAGCATGCCTACGTATCCCTTTAAATAGGAATCAGAACCCACGCAGTTCTTCCTTCTTGTGAAGAGGTTAGTTTAGCCTTGCCACTTTATCATGTTTTGATTGATTGATTAAAAGAGGGTTGAGTTAATTACTTAATTTTAATTGATTACCGAGTTGATTAGCTAGCAACCTAGATGCATCAATTTAATTAACTAACTAAAATAGACAATAATCAAATAGAAAGGAAAAGAAGACTACCTTACGCTTTTGCGGCTTGGGGACGTAGGGCGGATGAAGCAGATGACCGGATCGCAATTCCACCTTCTTCATGCAAGAGACACGAGCCTTGGACCACCAGAATGCAACCTCCCTTTCTCCACATAACAGACACGAGCCTTGGGCAAAGAGCTTACCTTACACAGGCTGGCAGAAAGCCTTAAACTAGTCGAGAAGGAATCAAAGAGAAACCACCCAATGTGCTTTGCAAAGCAAGGAGCAGAAGCAAAGCAATTTGCTTGAAGTTAGTGCTTTTTAAGCCTCCAAGTCTGTGTGTCTTGAGAGTAGAGAGGCCACCTCTATATATAGGTGGAAGAATGAAGCATAAAAACTAAATTTTTCAATATGGGAGCAGAAACATGCCATCGGTGCCGCACAAGCCTTTGCGGCACTGCAGAGGTCTCTACGGCATTGCCTCATATAGCTTTGCAGCACCGCAAGAGTCTCTGCGTTGTCACTCGCTCGTCATAGAGCTGTGCGGCAACATGTTGTCACTCGCTCGTTCTGCCTGTTTTCACCCTTTCTCGCTCATTTCTCATTCGTTTTCCATGATTCCAATTGCTTTGCACCCATTATTAAGTCTTGGATGATTTGATGATGATTAAAGAGGCTTGATTGATTCTTTTCCTGACTGAATGGTCTATAATTTTGAGAGGTGCAGAATTAAGGGTTCATAGTCAAGACATGTTTTCAGAAGGCTTATGACTATGTGAAATATTCTTTACTTCCACTATCCAAGAATCATCAACCAATTTTTTCCCTATAATTTGAAAAGAATAATTTATATGACGACTTAATATTTTTCTTTTTCAAAACTCAATTTGAATGTTAAGTCTATTTTTGTAGAAACCCCCACATATCACAACCAATATCACATATCTATTTTTTAGAAATTTTGATAGATATGACACTTCTGCAAAGAAAAAAGCCTGAATATAATCATAGAGCTCATCACGAGTTTGAAAATTTTGTTCGAACAATTTTGCAAGTGTTTCATTGTTATTTCCTTCTTGGCTTTGCTCATGTATTTTTTGTTGCAAGTCACAACTTAAGCTTCCTCCCTCTATAGGCTAAGCATCCATACTTTTTTTTTTTTCCATAATGCATAAATTAAGAAAAATATATATAAACAACATAAGTAATCAATGATAATTACATGAATGCAAAATTCTTAT
The DNA here is from genome assembly GCA_947687605.1 of Reutealis trisperma. Classification (NCBI taxonomy): domain Eukaryota; kingdom Viridiplantae; phylum Streptophyta; class Magnoliopsida; order Malpighiales; family Euphorbiaceae; genus Reutealis; species Reutealis trisperma. The sequence continues at coordinate 46,965 of CANTUT010001158.1, forward strand.
AGAATACATTTGAAGATTTTTACCTGTATTTAGTACTTGTTGTAAATTACAAATAAAGCTATACAAAATGGATTGAGAATAATTTAGGACAAAACGTATAAAAAATCACTAAAGTCTTGGTAATTTTCTGTATTGCTCACTAAATATTAATTTATTACAAAAGTGTCATAAACTTTTAATTTTTTTCTCATCGATGATTCACTAAGCCAATTGCAATGAAGAACTTATTGGAAAACTGACGTGGTATTCAACATCACCTACAAATGCTAACTAAACTAGACATGTCAAATTATTAAAATTACATACAAAGTTACTAAACTTTGTACTATTTTCTAATTTGGTTACTAACCTTCAATGTCTTATAATTTGACCACTAAACTTTAATTTTTTCACAGGAGGGTCATGAAGACAAATCTGACATATCCAAGAATGATTTATGTCATTTTTGGCCATGATTTTGAGAGTTCTTAGTATCATTCAACTCCCCGCATCTACAGCTTTATTTCAATACATATTTCATCACTTGAGGTTGAATAGAGGTGGAGATCGGAAAATAAAACCATTGAAACTTTTGGCCTTTTTTCAGCAAAAAAGAGTAGAGTGAGGGCAAGTGACTCATTTTTTGTATTCTTGACATCGAGATGAGCTGATTGAAGTCAATCCAGTGAGTTTTTCACTAGATTTGTCTTCGTGACTTGCCCATCAAAAAAAATTAAATCTTAGTGATTAAATTATAATAAATTAAAAATTAGTGATCAAATTAGAAAATAATACAAAGTCTAGTGACTTTACAAACAATTTTAATAATATGATGTATTCAGCTTAGTCAGAATTTGCACGTGATGTGGAATGCCACACCAAATTTTTGGTGAGTTTTTCATCAGAATTAGCGTAGTGACATGCCAGTTAAAAAACAAAAGAAGTTAGTGATACTTTTGTTATAAATTAATCTTTAGTGAGAAAAATAGAAAATCACCAAAAGTTTAATGATTTTTGGTGCATTTTACCCAAATAATTTGTGATAAATATAATTAGATTGAATTCAGGTCTCAAGCTTTTTCTTAATCCATAATAATTCAGTCCACATATTCTAGCTTCATCATGCTCTTTTGCTGTACCTAAGAAGTGAAGATGAAATGTTCAAAACTAAAATATAAGTGTTTTTTCTATAGCATCTCCCTGTTTTACTAAATACTAAAAATCTTAGTTCTTCAATGACTATATGCTATTTACCTTTTAGTTTGCCTTCACCCAAATCTCAATATGCTAAATTTTTTTATTTTAGACTTGAAATGTAGTATGACTTAGTTCTACTTCATATTGAGATGGGAATTACACTTTCTTAGAGACCATAGTTCAATAGAATTGGAAATTATGTGTATACACATGTGTTATCTTTTCCCCTAGTTTGTTCTTCTAGAGAAAGAAATAAGAGGGTAAAGATTATTCTCCATGTAATTTGTTATTATGAAATTTGCATCTCTAATTTTTTCATAGAAATTAAAGACTAGAATTCTATGTTCAACCCAAAAGAATTGGATGGCTTTGGGAGGGAAGGGCCTGTTAACTTGCAATGGTCTCTATAATGACATTTTGGTTAGGAAAATTGAGTGCATTTTAGTTAATATGAATTTTCTAAATCTCTAACAAAAGTAGAAAGTTAAAATCATAAAAATTAGTTCTTGATGATAATGGGTTGGGCGGGGAATTCTTAGTTGTTATGCGATGTGTCATTTTCATTTGGTAAAATAAATATTGAACAAAGAGAAAGTTAGGAGCTACCAAAAACATGCATTTTACTGATAAAAATTAAACTATATGCATAAGTAATTTTACACCTTACTAATGGAATATTGACGACTTTCGATCCTTATTGATGGATTGCTAACAGAAATTACTGATGGTTACAAATAGGTAGTAAATTAGGATATTACTGATGATTTACTAACCGTTTAGTGACGAACACGAAAGCCATAAGTCAAGTGCGAGTTTTTTGGCTCGAATAAATGAGTTTACTAATGGATTATTAATGGAATACTGCGTGGCAATGAGAAATGGTTCGTAATCCATCAGTAAATAATAACCAAAGTAACTCAAGAGTTGGTAAAATTTACTGATGGATTATTGACTATCTTGAAAATTGAGGTGGGCCTTTTTGCCGGCATTAATTCATTTACTGATGGAATTTTTAATCCACATGGCACTTTTCATTAGTAATTGTGAATTATAAACTCAATAGACATCCTTTTTTCTCTCTTTCTTTCTTCTTCCCTTTTTTATTCTTCTATCGATCCTCTCCCTCTCTGTTATCTCTGCCATTTGAGCTTCCCACCTATTGACTCCTGCCTTTCACCAGTCACTTGCCTCCTACTCTTAGAGCTAAGAATTACTAGTATATATAAATTTTATTTTAGATTGTTTTTTTTTTTTTTTTTTTTTGTGATTGAGATTAATTTGGGTTCATTATTGTTTGAGATAGGGTTGAAAAGCCATGGGAACACATTCAAGTAATTCACCTATTATTCCTGTACTTATATCCTTACCTTTCTCTTCTGGTTTTAGAAAATCTATTGGTAAAAAGATAGATTTTCTCTATGAAATGAATTATCTTCCCGAAACTTGCAAGATCTAAGATACTTCTCTTCCCTTCATAAATTCGTATGATGCATTTTCTAAATCCAAGTCCTCTTGGACTCATAGTATTAGAACTTTAATAAGAAAGACTCCTAAAGAAATTAAAGAGTATGTACAACCTTTAACCTTTAATCAGTGTCCTATAAAGGCAACTGGTGAAGAACAGTTTGTTAATCTCCAAATTCTCCATGAATTTTTGTCTTAGTGGTTGGCAAATGGATTTACCCATATCCATTTTGGAGCCATTCGTCTTAGACGCACTTATCATGGAAGAAAAGGTTTACCTGTATCTGCAAGAATTTCATTTCTAAATACAAGGTATCTCCATTACCAAAATGCTATCATTGGTATTATAGAAACTACCTTGAATGCTGGTACTGTAATATTCACTCTTTTTCCCAATTTCAACTTGGCTCTCAATGACTCTTATGTCCTCTCAGCTTTAAAGGACCAAATTCAAATTATGGAAGCACCTCAGGTAGCTGATGTAACAACAGCTACTCTTTGTTATTAACTGATTTACAGAATTCAGAATCATGCTATAGATTTAAGCCTTCCATTTCCAAATAAGGCTACTCACATCATAGCAGATTTAGACAATTCTCCTACTTGTCTCCATATTCCTAGGCAAATCCCTCATGATGATTTTTTAAAATTGCTGCTAGAAAAATGGGACATTGATTATGAAAAGCTTCATGAAAACTCCAAGCCTATCCAATCTACTCAACCTATTTTTATTTCAAAAAAGGATAAGTTTGTTGAGATTGTTTTTGATAGAAAATCCATGTTTGAAGCTTCTCCCTCATAATATGTTCTCCTAACTCATTTTATGATATCTTCTTGGCCTTAAGAAGAAAATGTTCCTATTGTTACCTTTGATAGACAAGGAAGACTAATCTATGCTTTTGAAAGGGACAATCATTATTATTAGGATAAATATGATTGTGATGATTGTTATGGATCTTCTCTAGAAGAAGGTGTTCCATATAAGTAAAAACAAAAAAAGAAATCTACTGCTAATGGACGCATAAGTCAAATTTATCGAATGAAGGATGATGATGAAAGTTCTACTGCCTTATTTGTTGACCACTTTGCTCATTTGTTTTCTCCTTATTATATTCCCCTTCTGCTTCAAGATATTGCAAACCATCTCTTCTACTAGATGAAGATGATTGGTTTCATTCTAAGAAGGCCATTAAAAAAGTTCATTTGCCTTGCTAAAAGCAAGCTATCAAAATTCTTCATAAAGAATCAACCTTTAATTTTGCCCCAGCATGCTACATCTATTTGACATTCATAGTTCAGTATGAAGAAGAATTTTCATCTTTGGTAGATACTACTAATCCAGAAACAAATGTAAGGAGCACCCCTTACATAAAAAAATATGGTATGAGTTAATGCTAAAGGAAAGTCTCTCTCAATAGGACCAGCAAAAGTAATGCTAAACTAGCAAACTGACAATGCTCAAGGACTCTTCACTAGTAGACCTTGAACATTTTGGCTATGCAGTTGAAATGGTCAAAAGAAAAAATAAACCAACCTCCTCAAAACCCACTTTTAACCTGAAACTTTCCTTATCCATTCTTGATGATTTTATGCCATCAGACCAAAGGCCATCTTAGACTAAAGAATCCCAAACACTTGACCTAAATAGAAATCCAATGAAAACTCCAATGAATATAGACCTAAAACTACCATCTCCTTCTCATGTCATGATGAATCCATTGACCAATTTCATTGATCAATGTTTGGATTCAACCAACGAACCAAACTAGGCTATTTTGATCTCTCAAGATTTCTTCTTAGATGATTCATCTTCAAGTTCTCCAAACAAAGAATTAGAGTTAGAAGAAATTGAATCAGAATTTGAATCACCAATTTAGGAATGCTTTATGGTAGAACCAAAATCATCTACTAGTAGTAATCCTCATACAATAGAATATTATGAGGATACTGGAGACATTGATCCTGAGCCCATGAACACTTATTCAAAGCCTACTAGCCAGACATATACTTCTAACAGCAATTAGCAAAGCTCATTCTTTCCAAAAGTAAATACTTGATCATCCTAGTATTTCACTCTAGATGACATAATGCTAGATCAATAATCTTATAGGATCAAGGAATTCAAAGCCTAGCTGGAAGTTCAAATTGCTAAGCCTGATATCTCTATTATGCAAGCCATTGAAGATTTCATTTATAGATGTGTTGGAAAACTCCAAGATTGGTGGATTAAACTTGGAGATTTTACCAAGGCTCAATTAATGTTTTCTTCTGTAGATGAATTTATTTGCCAAGTTCACATGAAATTTGTGAGAATGCCTACAGATGATGTTGAGTACATCATAAATGATTTCTTTAAGATGAAGTGTTGTTCTCTTCAAGAAAAAGATCTTGACCGGCATTTTCATAATATATCCAAGAAGTTCTATGAACTGAAAGGCAATAATGATTTAGATCTCAAGTAAGCCTTTGTAACCTCTTAACTAGAACCACTCATAGCTGCAATATATACAACCCTTCAAGATCGTGGCCAATCTTTGTTAGATTTAACACTGGGTCAAATTTACTAAGTGATGATGAGATCCTTGGACAAGACTTGTGATGCTCATCGGCTTCTAAAGCAAACACTCAAGAGGCATAAAGACTTAATGTTAAAAAATACTTATTGTCGTCCTGATCTTTATGTTAAATGTAAAGATAAGAACTGTGAATGTTCTCCAAAGAAGAAAAAGCATTTGTTCATATCAAAAAGCCACCATGGAAGAATAAAAAAAATAAAAAAAGGGTTATAGGTTCTTCAAGAAGTGTAAATATAGAGGAAAAAGTTAGATAAATGTTATTTGTGCAGAAGAAGAGGACAATATGCAAAAAATTATCCAAATAAACCAAAGTAAACAACCAAACTCATTTAGCATCTTTAACAAATTTTAACTATTGATATTGAAGAAGTTGATGTTCAGTGTGTGTGTGTGTGTATATATATATATATATTCTTTTTTTTTTTTTAATTTTTTGTTTGTTTAATTTTTTTAGCATAATAAATTTGGTGAAATTTTTTTAGTAAATTTTTTTTTCTAAAATTTTGTTTATAATTTTTTAAAAAAATTCAGGATTTATTTTTTTATTTATTATATTTTTTAATTTTTTTGTAAATTCTATTTTCTTAATTTAATTTTGTATATAATTTATGTGTTTAAATTAGAAACGATATTTTGTATATATTTTGGTGTTTTTTAGTAGTTTGTGTGTGTGTATATATATATCTTTTTTTTTTTTTTTAATTTTTTGTTTGTTTAATTTTTTAGCATAATAAATTTGGTAAAATTTTTTTAGTAAATATTTTTTTCTAAAATTTTGTTTATGACTTTTTAAAAAAATTTCTGGATTTATTTTTTTATTTATTATATTTTTTAATTTTTGTAAATTCTATTTTCTTAATTTTTTTTTGTATATAATTTATGTGTTTAAATTAGTAATTTTTTTTAATGTATTTTGGTGTTTTTTTAGTACTTTTATTATTTGTTTTATTTTTGGTTTTATTAATAGAATTGCAATTTTATTTCAGTTAATTTTTGTGTTGGAGAGCAAATACATACTTGCACATCAAGATGTCCATATCTTAATTTAATTTAATTATACTAATATATAAATATAATTAATAATGTGCTTTTGAATTTTATGTATAATTTATAATTTGTTATGTTGTTAATTTGAGGTTTATTTGTAAATGTGTATTAAAAAAATATAAATTTGTTATTTGAATTTGTAATTTGTGGTTAATTTATAATTTGTCATATTATTAAATTTATGCGAATTTGTAAATATATATGAAAAAAAAATTATTTTGAGGCTATGTATGTATATTAGTAATTTGTATTATTTTAATAAAGGCGTTAATTTCAAATATATTAGGAAAAGTGAAATCTAAATACTCGATAAAATATCCAAAATATAGCATTAGATTAAATTATGGCACAAAATTAGATTAAAATAAAAAGAAAATGAATCATATATAAAAAATAAATATGCCATAAAAAGTGAAATTTACACTGCAAGAATTTTATAAATACTAAAAATAAAAAAAATAATATTAGTAGTAAAAATATACTACACATTAAAAAATACAAAAACAACTAATAAATATGCCATAAAAATTGAAATCTAAATGCATTTCATAAAATTAAAAAAAAATGACAATTATCCTTTGAGGAGAAAAAATAACCTTAAAAAATAATTAAAATGCAAACGTTAATAAAAAAAAGAATTGAAGTAGCATTTAATATATAAAATTTAAAATTATAAGAATATATAAAATTATATAAGAAAATCAATATAATTTGGAAAATTAAAATGATTAGTAAGAATCTTATATAAATTAAATTTAAATAAAAAAAATGATTAATATAATCTTAATATCTTTATTATTAAGTAAATTAAATTTATTTAAAATTGCGATATGATTAAAGGGTATTCAATAAACTTTGAATTTATTCTGTGAATTTATTTTGTGAATTTTTTATTCTATTTTCTGATATTATAGTGATAGAATTATTATTTGTAACAAAATTTTTTTTTTTTGTTAATGAAAACATTTAAATGATTTTAACTTTATTCTTGGATTTTGAAAATACTATTAATTCAAAATGATTAATAAATTTAGGATTAATTGTAGATCTCGTTTGGTATCCTGCTCATAGGATGGTGAGAGGACATCAAATTGTCTAAAGTGGGTAGTTTAGAAATTTCATTATCTGTGTAACTGTCTATGTATATTCTTATTTCATACTTATGTTTGAAAATTCGGTATCACCTTCCATCATGTTCTCTTAGTGCACGTTCAAATAATGTCCTGATTATTTGAGATTTTTCAAATTTGGTGCACTAAGACAACTGTAGGGAAATGCTGCCGAAATTTTTGTAGGTGTATGATTATATAATGCAATGGCAATAATTATGCAGTAATAAGTTTCTAAATGGGTTAGGTTTCTACCTTATAAGTAGAGAGGTATAATAATATATAATTAGATATTGAGAACTTAATTAAAATTAAAACTAATCATATAAAATAAAGTTTAATTTTGTTTGTGTGATTTAAATACAATGAATTAATATTTAGAATTTACAGGGAATAATTATGAGGATCAATACAAATTAGATGTACTCTAGAATTAAGGATGGGTATTTGAATCCGGAATTCTCGGAGGGTTTAAACCAATTCATGTAATTCGCGACATCTCAACCATAGCGCATTAGTGGGACTAGTGTTTGATGTCTTTGTAACCATAAAAAATGTCAGAATCAAAATTGCTTTGAATCACATACATTTAGGTTGCAAATTTTGAAGAAAGATTTCGTACCAGGGTACAATGAATGGTATTTGTACGGTGAAATCAGTAGGTCTGGAACTTTAGCTGCGGCTGAAGTAGACGATGAAGATGCAGATAATTATTCTCCAACTATGTATCATAATATGTTAATGGACGTTGCTAGGCTGGATTTTGATTAGGATGGAATGGAGGAAGCATCAAATCTGACTACTCATAAATAGTATGATATGTTAGATACAGCTAACGAAGAAATTTGGCCTGGCTATGATAAATAGACTAAGTTATCTGCAGTGGCATGACTTATGATTATCAAATCAGAATACCATCTATCAAAAAGGTGTTATGATTAGATATTGTAGTGGCACAACAAGTCGTTGCCTGAAGATAATACAATGGTAGATAGTTTCTATAACACTAAGAAGTTAATACAGGGTTTAGGACTTCTAGTCAAGAAAATTCATTGTTGTAAGAACAATTACATGCTTTACTAAGGTGAAGATAGTAATCTAATTGCATGCAAGTTTGGGCATGGTTGTGATAAATAGTCTAAGTTATCTATAGTGGCACAACTTTTGAATATCGAATCAGAATACCATCCATCTAAAAGGTGTTATGATGAGATATTGCAGTGGTACAATGAGTCGTTGCCTTAAGATAATACAATGGTGGATAATTTCTACAACACCAAGAAGTTAATGCAAGGTTTAGGACTTCCAATCAAGAAAATTCATTGTTGCAAGAATAGTTGCATGCTTTACTGGAGTGAAGATAATAATCTAATTGCATGCAAGTTTTGTGATTGTCTTAGATATAAGCCAAGACGTCGGGTTGCTTGTTCGTCCAACAAGAATATTCTATTTAAGACTATGTTTTACTTTCTTTTGACTTCGAGACTATAAAGATTGTATTCTTCTGAAGTAACTGCAAAGCATATGAGATGGCATGTAAGTATGAAGAGGAAGTAGGAGTGATGCAACATTATTAAGATTCTATAACATGAAAGTATTTCCATCAAATAAATCCAAAGTTTGCTTTTGAAATCCACAATGTTGGGGTTATGCACTAATGACTTTTAACCTTTTGGACAATCTGGACGACAATGTTCATCTTGGCCAATTATAGTGACGCCATATAATCTGCCTTCATGGATGTATGAAGAAGGAATATATGTTCCTTTGTGTAATAGTTCCTGGCCAAATAATCCAAAATAGAAGTTGGATGTTTTTTTGCAGCCTCTTATTACATAATTGCTATAGCTATGGAAAATAAGCTTCAAAATATATGATGTGTCTACGAAGTAAAATTTTCAGATGCGAGTTTCTTTGATGTGCTGTGAGTAATTTCCCTACATACAGTATATTGTCTTATTGGAGTACTTAGGGTAGACTTGCATGTCCATATTGCAAGAAAAAAACATATTTCTTCACCATTTCTAAAGGGGGTAAGCAATCGTGGTTTGATTGTCACTGCAAGTTTTACAACTTGAACATTCTTTTAGACCGAACAAAATAGCTTTCATAAAGAATTGAGTTGTTTATGCATTTGCTCCACCTATAGAGTTGGGAATATAATTTTTGCAAGAAATAACTAGTTTGAAGTTGATAAGAGTGACTGAAGTAGGGGCGGATGATCTGAATGTTCAAATGGCTAGGCGAAGTGGATGTGGATGAAAGAAACATAGTATATTTTGGGATTTGCCATATTAGAGTACTAATTTGATCAAACATAATTTGAATGTCATGCACATTGAGAAGAATGTGTTTAAAAATATCTTTAACACGATAATAGACATCCCGAGAAAAACCAAAGATAATGCTAAAGCCAGACAAGACTTGAAACAATTATGCCTTCTTAAGGAGTTAGAGATAAATGAAGTATCTAGAAAATATTCAAAGGAAAGATATGTGCTCGATAAGCGGGATAAATAGGTCTTGTGTGAGCGGCTAAAAGATCCTAAATTTCTAGATTTGTATATATCAAATATGGATTGATGTGTTAATATGTGAAAACTAAGATTGTTTGGAATGAAGAGCCATGACTGTCAAGTTTTCCTTCAACGCTTCCTATTTCTTTCCATAAAGTTTTGCCAAAAGGATGTCTGGAAACCACTAACGGAGTTGAGTTTAGTTTTCAAAGGACTCACTTTAACACTTTTTAGGGAAGAGGACATGGCGAGAGTTAAAAATACCATTCCATTAATCTTGTGTAAACTGAAACGCATTTTTCCCCTAAGTTTCTTCGATTCCATGGAGCATCTAACAATACATCTTGCATACAAAGCTCATATAGCAAGGTCCATTCAGTTCCAATAGATGTATCTATTTGAGAGGTAAAGTCTTTGCATCCTTTTGATATTTATAATCATATCCTTTAATTGATAATAAGTCATATTTGTTATCTATAATATTGATTTGCTGTAGATTTAATGGACATTTGAAACATAATGTCAAGAACAAAGCAAGAGTTGAGGGCTTCATTTGCAATGCATACTTAGTTAAGAAAGTCTCATCATTTTGCTCTTATTATTTCAAACCCCAAGTTTTTACAAGGCATATGAGAGTATCTCAAAATGGTGATGGTGGAATGCTTAAAGGAGCAAATATCCTTGGTATTTTATCAATATTCACTCATTCAGGTAGACTGTTCAATCAAACTAAAATAAGATTGATGATCGATGAAGAATACAAGGTAGATCAGTCCTACATTCTTATGAATTGCTCTGAAGTTGCAAAATACATCGAGTAAGTTACAACTTAATAAAAAAAACTCACAATAAGTTTGTCTTAAGTTTCTTTATCATATTACATATTCTTTTTCCTTTTTGTGAAGCTTATACATTGATTTGTTCAAGCAATCTATGTCAAATATAGCAACAACTGATATAGACAAAAACTTAGAGATTGAATTTGCTGAATTGTTTCATTCATATGTAAGTTTAATGTAGTAACATTACTTAAAAATTAATCTAAGATTTTTTTTCCATACTGCCATGTTATGTTTATTTATTTTTTCATAAGCCAATGATCCTATGAATAAAATTACGAATCAATTCATTGTTGATTTTTCTAACAGTCTGTTACGGTATGTGACAACTTATCCTGTTTACTTTATAAATGGTTACAAGTTTTATATTGAAAAGCGAAGTTTGGGTAGATTATCCATTAATATCGGGGTATGTATAAAGGGTTCCAATTACTATGAGAACACATTTGATTATCACGGTCGATTAATTGAGGAAATGCAATTGGAATATCATGCACTTCTGATTAAGAGGACTATTTTGTTTAAGTGTGAATAGTTTAATCCAATGCCAAATGCAGGAATGAAAGTTCACAAGTAATATAATCTTGTTGAAGTCAACCACAAGTGGCAGTTCAATAAATATGAGCCATTTATACTGGCAATACAAGCTTGTCAAGTGTATTATGTTCCCTATCCGAGTCTATGATAAGATAAAGATGATCGATGGGTAGCATGCAAGATTACATCTAGATCAATCGTAAAGAATAAGGACAGTAGTGGTATTAATACAACATTTGAAGAACCATTTCAAGATGACAAAGTTAGTGAGCCTATACTTGAAGTTAACGATGACAAGCCTCCTACAATTTTAAATGATCCTGATGAGCCATTGGTTGACAAAATGAAGAAGATGATAATGATACAGAAGATGAACTCGAGTTTGATTTAGAATTCAAAACATCTAATGAAAACATGGATGAAGATGACCTTGAAGAAATAGATTATGAATAAGTGTTTTTTTTAATAATTGTGTATTTCTTTTTCTAAATTGTGTTTTAATTTCATGTTTTTATATTTACATTGTTATATCTCAATTAAGTCATTTCAATTTGCCTGAATTTATTTGTGGTTTTTTTTATTTAATATTAAAGAATGAATGAATTTATATGAATGAATGAATAATAAAGATGTCAACTCCAAGACGTGTACTGACTTCGGGAGATAATCTAGGTAGCAGTAAGGTGATGTCTCGAAAATGGCATTGTGTGTAAGGAGGGTGTGCCACCATTGGTATTCTTTATATCACTAGTTCATCACTTCCTATCACCATTTCTTCTTTACCCTCTCTTTTTCCTCCTATACCTCCCACATTTACCCTCTCAACTATCACCATATATATCCATTTATCCACTCCTCCTCCAATATCTACTACTCCATCTACTATTCCTTCTACTGTTCATTCTCTATCTACTATTCCTTTATTTTCATCACCTTCTATTGTTCCTTCATTAGTTCCTCCTCCATCTATTATTCTTTCATCTATTACTTCTCTATATACTCATCCTTTATTTTCTACACCTACCAGTAGTACCTCTGTTGTTGCTCCTACCACTGGAGTAAGTCCATCCACAGCCCAAGCAGTAGATGATGATGGCCACCCATTCTTGCCACTGAATCCGGGGCATTAGGCAACATTTCACATTAGAGGGAGATGTGTAAGTATAATTTTTTAAATGTAATTTTTAATTTATAATATCTCTTACTTTTTGTGTAACTAACATTTAATTCTTTTAATTGTAGGATGTATCCACTTGATAAAGTGCAGACTATATACAAGATATTTAAGAACGACCTGAAACTTAAGGGTACGCGTTAGAAATTAGTGCCTCAAGATACTAAGGGGTTCTACTAAAAGGAGTTTAAGGTATATATGTATTATATATATACATACTATCAATAAATTAATTTTGAATTTTATTTGTTAATTATTGTTCATAAACTAACTTATATATATATTTTTTAATTTTTTGTAGAAGCACTACTATTAGAACTTGACGATTGATGCCTTGGTCAAGATAGCCTTCTATAAGAAGGCTGCAAATAAATATAAGAACTTCCTCTACGACGTTAAGAGGAAGGGGAAGAAACAGACTTAGATCCCTTTAGAGATAAGGGATGCTTAGTAGAACATTGAGCTTCTGTCGAGCATAAGCAGCTCTCCTAAAAGGCATCCCGGAATTGAAAGTCATATAAAAGCGATCCAGTGAATGGACGATTTAAGCATACTAGAGGGTCTATCCTTGCTGCGGAACATACTAAAAAATTGGTAAGATGTCAATTTTTATTTTAAGTTATTAATTTGTTTATAATTTTGGTATTTATTTTACTAATTTCATTACTTTTTTAAAGTTATTAATTTCATAATTTTTTGAAGTTGCTAATTTTAGTTTCATACTTTTAATTCTTAACAGAGAAATGATATTGGCCAAGAGCCTATTCCTAACGAGGTCTTCGTGCATACGCACACAAGGAAGATCAATTTATAGACCTTAATTGACCAGTGCTCCCAGCAAATTCATGTAAGTTTTAATTACCCATTTTTCTATTAAAGTAACTTACAAATTTTGATAATAACAAATATTATATATATAAAAAAAGGAGGATCTTAGAAACCTCTGTGAGCAAATGGATCCACTAAGACACCTTAGATAGATAAGTTTGAGCTAAACTATAGAGCTATCAGGGGCTAGGAGAAGGGACGAATCTACAGGATGGGTTCTTTGGCTCAATCATTTGGACATCCTGGGGCCATTTCTTCCTTAGTTCCACCATTGCCACTGCTTCCTACAATTGAGCATGTGTAGTAGGAGATTGATAGGTGAGTAGCTCAGATGTGACAGGAGATGCTTGGTCTAAGAGTAAGTCTTCCAACAAGTCAAGTTGCAGATACAATAGTTCTTCTCACTGCACTTTGCTGGTGGTCTTGCTCCTCCTATTGCTCCTCCTTTTGCTCCTCCTATTGCTCCTCCACTTACTTCTACTACTTCTCAGCACCCTTCAGGTGGAGATGCTGCTATTACTATTGCTGATGTATATATAGTATATCCGGAGGCTGGCCAGTAGGATCAGGAGGGCCATAATGAGGAGGACGAGAAGGACGAGGAGGCTGATGATGTTAAGGAGCTAGATTAGTATTTTTTTTAGTTTAGTTATTTTTTATATTTGTAATCATAGAGTGTACAGTATAATACATTTTTTGTTAACTATATTACATTATATGATGTTAAATTTCAATATTTATATTATATAATTATTTACATTAAATATTTATAATTTTTTTAATTAATATCTATTTTATAAAATTAATTTATTAAATATTTTGAAAAAAATATAATGGCCAATTTATTGACGGATCATTAATCGTATTTAATCATTAAAATAATATTTTTAATAAATTACTAACGGATTACGGACCATTTATATTATTAAATTATTTTTTTAAAACCATTTACTAATGGATTACTGATCATTTGTTTTATTAAATTATTTTTAAAATTATTTACTAACGGATAATTGATTGTTTGTATTATTAAATTATTTTTTTAAAATGATTTATTAATGGATTACTGACCATTTGTTTTATTAAATTATTTTTTAAAATTATTTACTAATGGATAATTGACTGTTCGTATTATTAAATTATTTTTTTAAAATGGTTTATTGATGGATTACTGAACGTATATATTATAAAATTATTTTTTTAAAATCATTTATTAACATATTACTGAACGTTTTGAAATAATAAAATATTATTTTAGTGAAAATTATGGACTGATTAGTTACGAAATATAATTATTTAATTCATTTTTTTCAACAAAATTACTGACAGGTTTATAAGAAATAGTGACTATTTTTCCATCAGTAAATTTAAAAATTTATAAATCATCATTACAGAATTACTGACCATCGTTTTATTGATGGATCTTATCAATCACTAATCCATTAATAAATCAGTTTACTAACGAATTTCAAAGAGTTGCTGATGGAAAAAGCCGTTCATAGATGGCTTGTTTTTTGTAGCGTAAGATCAAACATAGATGATTAGAACTTTAAAGTTCTAGTGGATCTGTAGTAGATATTGTGGAAGAATTTGATTTCTTCCATTCCCAGTTTTGGTAACACATGCTCCTGGTCTATGACTTTGGTCATGATTTCTTCAAAACTTGAAGATTTCAAGCTTTAATGAAGCTTTAATGGTGCGAACTGGAAAAAAAAAAAAAAGAATATTGAATTTAGGTAGAAATCAATCAATTGCACTATAATATCATGATAACTTGGTCATTAGCATAGCAAAAAAAAGATGACATATGATAGAACTATATGAAATTTCAAAAACAAAAAATTAGGGTTTATGATTATGATGAAAGCGGATAAAGAAATAAAGCAGGAAAGAGAGAAAATAACAAAAAGAGAAAGAAGAAGAGAAATCAAAATAGCACAGAAGATAAAATAAAAAAAATTCAATTAACTAGAGATATTTAAATTAGTTCAAAAATTAAAAAAGATTATTATTCTGACCTTAACAAAAGTAGCTCTGGCAATAACACTAGCCGCTATTTTTTGGCCAAACCCTATTTTTTATCAACATATATCACAATTCATGTACTTCTTAATCTTTGTTATTGGTAAACCCAAAGTCTATTTTACCAATTTGACAACTCACCCTCGTGTGACCCCTCTTGACAAAGTCTTTCAAATTCCAATGTCATCTTCACTTGGAAAACAAAATGAGTCAATCATTATAAGATTGAGTTAATAAAATTATAAAAAAAATGAATTTCACAAAATTTTATGAAATATATTTTGAATTCTATATTTTAATATGTTTTGTATTTGAAGCATTAAAAATATATATTTTAATTTTATCAGTTCAATTCCATGGAATTGAACATAACTAAATTAAATTTCATCAAAATAGATGAAATTTTCAAAAATTTTTAGGACATGATGTTTTTCAAGGTCAAATTAATCCAATAGAGTTGAATTGCCAAAACTAATAAAATAATATTGAAGATAAAAATACACTTATTATTTCGCTTTTACTCATGTACTTTCTTTCTCCTCTCTTTTCTTTTCCTTTTCTTGTCTCCTTTCTCTCTCTTTTCTTTTTTTCCTCTCTTTTTTCTTGCAACTAATATTTTATTATATTTATAAATTAAATTTTAATTATAAATGTAAATATAAGTTTTTATTTTTTAATTATATTTTTCATATTAAGGATATTTTAGAAAATAAGGAAAAAAAAACTCAATTATAGATTTATTTCAAATACAAAAATATAGAATTTAATTAAATTTCATATTTTAAATTAAAATTTAATTAAATTTCATATTTTAAATTATCTCTTTTCAAATATAGGAATTTATTTATAAATGAATTCTAATTGAAATTTATTTTCAAACGAATTTTATATCTACAGTTTATTTGTTTCAAATAGATTGTAAATATATCTTTATGATTGAGATTTCAAAGCTCTAAAAAAAGAAATTCTATTTGAAACTAATAAGAATTATGATAATTCTATTTAAAATACTATCTCAACTTTCAAAATACAGAAGATTAAAATTTTAAATTTCAATACTGTTTTCCAAAATTTATTTAGAATATATATATATATATATATGTGTGTGTATGTGTATATGTATGTGTATGTATGTATGTATACATATATATATATATGTGTGTATATGTATGTATGCATATATATATATATATATTCAAATCATTAAAATGTCGACTAAATCATTTTTATATAAAGTGAAAGGAGGAAAATGAGCCAAGGTTCAAGATGTACGTGCAGAGAATCTTATCTTGTTGTGGGGTACATCTGTCTCATGGCTTCGACCAATCCATGAGACCATTGTTGCAATGTATGTTATCCAAATAGCATACTACCTTTTACGAAAAAAAAAAAAAAAAAAAAAGTGAAAAAGGACTAAAATGAGCCAAGATTCAAGAATTTTTTTGCCAGTTTCGAAACTCAAAAACATACAATGTGAGGCTTTTGTCTTTTGAAATACTTCAAAACTCATCAACTTACATGCTGTAATGTTTAGTTTGAAATAATTCCAAAGATTTTCAGAAATTCTCGTTTTAATATTTAATAAATTAATTAATTTTAAAATTTCATATTCATTTAACAAATTATGTTAAAATATATTATTATACTCCTATATAAAGAGATCACCCTTTAACTCATTAGGATAACAGACTATCAATCACCTAAATAGGATAAAGTACCATTTTTCAAAGACTATCTCCAATAAGGACTCCTATTTTCATCTCTTAACATGACTCGGACAACCTAAATATGACTCATACTTTAAATGTAACATTAGCAATACTCTAAAAAGAAGTCAGATTACTGAGGACCTCTATATATAGCCTATCTTTCTCCATTATGGAGGTAATACAACTCTTTTCTTACCAGAAATTTCAATTTACTTAACTAGTCACATTTTACCGATTTAAGTATCGTAGTGGTCTTCTAAATGCATCGTCTGGATCCTGTCTAATTGTTTGTCTTGCAAGTTACTCGGTTTGCCAGTTTATATATTTGAGATCGGCTTTCAACTCAAGTATACCATATATTTCATTTAATGAAATTTGGAATTCAAATTATTATTTCCCTTAATTTTTTTAAAAATAGAAATTCATAATTTTAAAAATTTTTAATATTTTTCATAGCAAACATTATCTAAAAAGATTATACAGTATACAGTATTTGTGTGGGTGAATGACTTGTCATATGAAACCAAAAAATTAATAGCAATGCTCTTTAATTAAAGTTGCCATATAAATGGATTTCTGGTATAATTGTTTTGCCCGTCTTTCTTCCTTTATGACAGACAAGTGTTGTACCTAAAAGATTATGCTGACTTGACAATCAACTATGTACATTGGAAATTCCTAATTGAAAATGAAATCAATTATGCACATTGAAAATTTCTCAATTATTAAGGGTTGCTATCAAAAATTTTTAAACCTTTATTAGGTTATAGGGAAATACAAAGATTTTTAGAAATTTTTATTTCAATATTTCATAATAATTATTTTAAGAATTTTATTAAAAAATAAACTAATTTTATATTTATTTAATTATATCTTGTATTAGCATAATTAGCAGAAAAGCTTTCCGTTAACGAATTGAGCTACTATTTTAAAGATAACCACAATAATTATTTATATATTCATGATGCATGAATTCAAGTACAAAACATTTGATACAATATATTGACAAGTTTATTTTTTAAAAAATTAATATATAATATATGTACTTTATGTCGTATTGAACAAATATTCGATATGATAGAATCGATATTAATACATATTTAAAATTAAAGTGTCGGTACTTCATAGTTAACCAAATATATATTTATATATATAATTAGGAATCTCCCAAATCTCTCTATCTCAGCATATATCCCATTAACTCTTTTGTACTCTAAAAGTATGAAAATCTTAACCATTTTCATTCTAATTCTTGTGTTTCCAATCTTAGTTTCTGCCTCAAACTCCAAATGCACATGTGAAAGAAAAGAAGAAGCACAAAAAATAATACAAAATCACAAAAAACCCATGTCAGAACCACTCAAATACAAACTAATTTCAATAGGTTCAATTCTAATAGCAAGTGCATTAGGAGTTTCTCTTCCATTTTTGGTGAAAAACATATCATATTTGCACCCAGAAGGTGAAACTTTTTCCCTTATAAAATCATTTGCAGCTGGTGTGATTTTAGCAACTGGGTTTATTCACATACTTCCTGATGCAATTGAAAGCCTAACAAGTCCTTGCCTTGAAGAAATTCCATGGAGGAAATTCCCTTTTACAGGATTAGTTGCTATGCTTTCTGCTATAGGAACTTTGATGATGGAGTCTTTTGCTTCAGGTTACCATAAGAGGTCTGAACTGAGGAAAGCTCTTCCTTTGAGTGGTGAGAGTGATGAAGATCATGAACTTGAACATGATCATGCGGCTACTAATGAAATTAGTAGTCATATTCATGGCTCTGATCCTGCATTGGATCGAACAAATTCATCGGATCTTATCCGGCATCGTATCATTTCTCAGGTAAGATACATAGAAATATAATTTTTGTTAGTTAAATGATACAAAAGTCGTTTTCAGAATTGTGAAATTTCAAGCAATCGAATAATTAAATTTATGACAAAATTTTGCTCTCTTGGATACAATTGACATAATCAAGAATCTTATCCTTGCAAATTTAAAAAGTAAAATAAAGGTAGATATTTATAAGAAATTAAACAAATGATATATCCATATAATAAAAAATAAAAAAAAATGATATACAGTATAACTTCGATAAATTAATACCCAATAAAATAATATTTTTAATTGGTCCTGGCTTGGGATCAATGAGGTAAATTAATAATTCACTAAATTAATAACATAATACATAGGTCCTTTTTGATATATAAATTAATAATATCTTCATACACAAAATTATATATACACATTTATTAAAAAAATTATATATATATCAGATAATTATATTCATAAAATTATTTTGATTAAATACATATATAAAATAATGACAATTCGTAATTCAAAAATTAGATAATATTCATATAATGGCAATACAAATAGATATTAAGCTTAATGTTTTAGAAAAAAAAATTCCTTAATAAATTATTTTTT
This sequence comes from Reutealis trisperma, assembly GCA_947687605.1. NCBI lineage: Eukaryota > Viridiplantae > Streptophyta > Magnoliopsida > Malpighiales > Euphorbiaceae > Reutealis > Reutealis trisperma. Next base: position 66,392 of record CANTUT010001158.1, read on the forward strand.
ATTAATTAATGTATAAATTATTAAATTATTAATTTATCGATTAATTAATAAATCTTTATAGTGTTAAAGTTGTTAATTTATAGGGATTTAATGGTATCCATTTTGTTTTGTAAGCAAAATTACTTTTAGAATGACAGTTTCCAATGTTGGTTGTATGCTAAATATATCTGGGTTTTTTCCATAAATGAAAATTTCTACATTATTTAAGGAGTGAAATTATAAGATTGACCTACATCCTGTCAGCCTCATTGATACAAATTATAATAAATATGGAAGTTTGTAAATTATTTTCATTGATACAAATATAAGATATGTTTTTCATGAAATAATAAATACAAGGACTAATTATTGCTTGAACAGTGGATAAGTTTGCAACTCCCCTAAGCTTTTTTTCCAAGTGTTATTTTTTTTTTTATTGAAAGTAAATAAAAAAAATCAACATATTATTTCTTTTCATTTATATTAAAAAATATGTGTGATATGGTTGAATATTTCATCTCTTTTAAGAGTGTAGAAAGCGAAAAGTTTCAAATTTAAATTTTTAAATTCACAAAAAATTATTACCAATTTATTAAAAAACATTAAAAGAGAAGGATTCCTACCCTTTATTGTATAGTCTATAAAGTTATTTGGACCCATTAGACCTTCTTAGTATAAAAAAAAATATATAAAAATTCTTCCATCTTATTTATTTTTCTTTTTTTAGCAAGTTTCTCTTTGATAAATTATATAAATTTATTCTATTCATTTTTTATTGTTCTGAATAATATATATTAATTGATACCTATCATGTTTAAAAATTATTCTAAACATGAGTACCAATTAATAAAATTAAACTAAATTCTATAGTAGAATTTATTTTAAACAAATGAAAAATGAAATAAATACAAACAAAGTATGCATTTTTTTAGATATCAAATGTTTTATTAATATATCCTGATAATGTAATTTTTTATAAGACTTAACAAGATTATGGAATTTGAATTTTGTTGTTAATTACAATGGACAGGTATTAGAGCTGGGAATTGTTGTTCATTCTGTAATAATTGGGGTATCTTTAGGTGCTTCCCAAAATTCAAAAACAATCAAACCTCTAGTGGCTGCTTTGAGTTTTCATCAATTTTTTGAAGGAATGGGGCTTGGTGGATGCATTGCTCAGGTACTATATGTTCATTTATATTTTTTTTAATTATTTTTTATATAAAATAATTATTATAATTTAAATTCTTATGTATTATTATAAAATACTTATTTAATTATAAAATATTAGCATAAATATTAATAAATGCATATACGACTTTAAAAATAAATTTATATCCAGCTTTTTATTATAATTTTATTAAAAAAAAAAACAAAAACAAAAAACAAAATAGCTCACAGTTCTAAGTTCATATTATATTTATGTCAAATCAAATTTTAAAGTCTGCAGTTTGGTTTATAAAGTGACTTTTAATAATTTTTTTTTCTTTTGTAATATTTGTTTTAATTTTCAATAATTATATATATATATTTGTAATTATAAAATAAATTATTCCAAGTCATTTTACGTAGTCCTTTTTCTTACTGGATTTTCATGAAAGTGAAAATTTATTGGCCAGACTTTAATGACAAAAGACGAGTAAGCGAACACTAGAAAAACTTATCGGTTGTATTATTTTTTTATAGATTTGTCATCAACTTTACATATTTTTATAGTTATATTTTTGTTTTTAATTCTACCGTAATTTAAAAAATTTAATTGTAATTATATATTCTAAAATTAATTTAAAAATAATAATAATAATTATATTTTCATATTGATTTGAATGATATAATTAAAATTAAAATTTATAGTAATTAATTAAAATTTTCAACCTTATAAAATTTAGTAAACTATGAACTTGTTAATTAAATTTATAAAATTAAAAAATTAGTTAATTTCAATCAAAATTTAAGTATCCATTTGGTTTGCATTTTAGAAGCTATCCATTAATCGTTGAATATGCAATGGCTGATACAAGGTGTTTGGTAAAAAAATAAAATCAAGTAGCTTTTGAAATTATAACAAAAAGGGAACTTTTAGACCAAAAGTTAGAATTTAAAGCTTTTGAGTAAAAAAAAGAAAGCTAACTTTTGTCAAAAATACCATTAAAATTTAAAATAATTACGAAAATATGACTATTAAATCATTATTTTAATATTTAAATATTTAAATATATACATCTATTCACATAATTAGGTACAAATTAATTCAAATGTATAGATATTTTTATTAATATATTTTTTATGTAATATTAAATTATTAATTATAAATACTTAAAATTCATCATAATATATAAAATGATATTCTTATTCATTATTTTATAATTTAACTTTAATTTTAACCGTTAAATTATCAAATATTCTATAATTATTCGCACTCATTTATTATTATGAATTCCGGGCCACACTAATGGCTATTTTTCTTATAGTTGTGATTAGGCATAGAATTGCAATTAAATTTTTAAATAAGTATAAAATTGATAAAAAAAAAAAAAATAAAGTATAATTTTAAAAGGCCTACTAAACCAATCTATCCCAAAATTTATATATTTTTGCAGTTGTTCCTCATTTTCAGAAAATAGACAATTTACCCCAACATGAAAAAATTGTTGCAATTGTACTCCAAAAATTAAAATTGGAAAAAAAAAAGTCTATTAAACAAATCTACCTTGAAATTTACTTCTTTTTGCAGTTATATCCCATTTTAAAAATAGAAAAAATTTACTTCAATTTAAAAAATACATTACAATTATACCAAAAATCAAATTGAAAAATATTTTATTCTCATTTAACTAAAAAATAATTTTGCATTTCTTCTCTATTTTTTTAAAATTTTATTATATCAGATGCAAATATACCTATTAGCAACACGTCGGTCACATGTTTACAGTGAAACATGCTCTATTGTATAAGTTTAATAGAATTTAATCTTCTCCCATTTACTTAAAATATATTCGTTCTTACTATTAAATAAAATTATTTATTATTAGTAAAATATAGATTCAATAATTAATTCATTGATACTATTGGATTTGTTTGGCTGTGTAGGAAGTCAAAAATAATAAATTTTTTCTAATTCAAAATTATATATATATATATATATATATATATATATATATATATATATATATATATATATATATATATATATATATATATATATATATATATATATATATATATATATATATATATAAATGAGTTATGAGTGATAGAGCAAAAGAATCTCTCACTATAGATAAGCCTTTTCAGAAATATCCTATGGCTTTATTGGCATTTGATATGAGCTCTATTATTGATAACTCATTCATTGGTATCATGGCGTTCTTACTATTAAATAAAATTATTTATTATTAGTAAAATATAGATTCAATAATTAATTCATTGATATTATTGGATTTGTTTGGCTGTGTAGGAAGTCAAAAATAATAAATTTTTTCTAATTCAAAAAAAAAAAAAAAATATATATATATATATATATAAATGAGTTATCAGTAATAGAGCAAAAGAATCTCTCACCACAAACAAGCCTTTTCAGAAATTTCCTATGGCTTTGTTGGCAATTGATGTGAGCTTTATTATTGATAACTCATTCATGGGTATCATGGCCTAACAAATGGTTATATGAGAGAAATATTAGGAAGAAGGAAGGAAAGAAGAACCTAAGTAATGGCATCAGAAACTCCATCCTCTAATCTCATAAAGTTTTCTCTCTCTTTCATTCCCTGAATCATGCAAAAAGACCCTAATCTCAAAAATATAAAACTTAAGGATGTTCTTATGTCCCTAATGATGCCTAGATCTCAGCCATCACTATGCCTCTTCTTAGCCCTTATAATGTCTATAGAAGAAATATTTTTATTACTCATGGTATTAGAACTCTGATTTCTACTCGAAGGCCTATAGTAAAAAAATATGTCCAATCCTCTAAACTGGATCATTGTTTTCTCCAAGCCATCAGTGCAAAACAATATGTAACTCTTGAGATTCCTCCTTCACTTATTACTAAAATGGAAATAAGAAGGCTACACTCATTTTCATTTGGGAGTTGTACAAGTAGTTCTTTCATTTCAAGGATGAAAAGATTTGCCTGTTATTGCAAAAATGAGTCTTTTAGATACTAGATTAGTTCATTATGAACATGTAGTAATTGGTATTGTCTTAAAACTCTAAATGTTGGCAATATTATCCTTAACTTTTTCCCTAATTTTAATCTCTCTCCAAGATCCAAATCTTTCTATAGCCTTTAAAATACAAATATAGACCACTAGTGCTGAACAACTTTCTACTTCTAAGGTTGACACTCTTCACCTTCAACTCATTTTTCAAGTTCAAAATCATGCTCTTGATCTTCCGTTACAAGGAACTTCTTCTGAAGCCTTATTACTTTTGACTAATAAAAATGATGCTCCTACTATTATTCAAATCCAATGCCAAATCTCTAGAGATGAGTTAATTAGGCTTATGCCTTTCGAGTGGCTCACCAATTATGAAAAATTTCATTAGGAGTCTCAACCTATCTAGACTATCTCATCTTGTTTTCATAGGAGGAATGATGGTATGGTAAAAATAGTTTTTTGGGCTCCTAGAATATCAACATCAATGATAGTGACTCTAATCTCTCGTCCTCGAGAAAAGAAGATTTCTATTCATAGCTTCACTCCTAATGGACGTCATATTTATGTCTCTAAATAAATGGACATTTTCTATGAGATGCACTAGGCAGTGGAATGTGTGATTTATTCTATACTTGTAAACATGATGGTGATTGTCCAAGTCATAAATCAAATAAAACAAGCTATGTGAGGCCTCGCATGAGTACCAGAATGATTTTGGAAAAAGCATCACAATTGGGAACTCGCTGTGAGTTCAAAAAATGATGTTTGAAAGTTGTAAATTGCAAAAAAGTGAGTCGCCATTTTAATTTTATTTTATTTTGGAAAAATTAAAGAAAAATCCAAATTTGACTCCAAGATTATATCAATTTGCCCAAAGGAAAAACATTAATCCTTGAGTGACCAAAGATGATTCGGAGACTAGGTTTTGGTAAACAAACAATTTGAGAAAACTTGTTTTCTTAATTTGGCTTAGAATTGCAAAATAGATTTTAAGATAAAAAGATATTTTTTTATGTAAGCATGATATGGCAAACAAACAATAATGCTAATAAAAGAAAAGGAAAATAAATCTAATTGAATTATTATAAGCAAGGAAAGATTAAAATTGAGGGGATCTTTCTAGCACTTATGGGTTCTAGGGAAAACACACATTCCCCAACTAACTAAAATAAATTACAAAAAAGGAATGAGATATATAAACAGAGAAGATAAATTACAAAAGAGGAATGAGATATATAAACTAAGAAGAAGCATAACAAAATAAAAGGAATAACATAATAAAATAAAATAAAATAAAAAGAATCGATTTTATCAAAGAAAAATGATTTTACCTATTTTATATGAAGAAGGTGATAGGAGAAAGAAAGTTGTTGGTTTTAGCAGAGTTGATGACTTAGAGTGGCATGCTTGCGTTTCCCTTTAAATAGGAATCAAACCTTACGCAGTTCTTCCTTCTTGCAAAGGAGGGGTTTTATATTTCAGCCTTATTTATCATGTTTTGATTGATTTTAAGATTAGAGATTTATTAATTAATTCAGATTTTAATTAATAAAATAGTAGATCTTGTCAAGTTTAGATTCTAAAGAAAGGTACAAGAGAGAGACTACTATATCAGATTTTAGAATCTCTAAAACAAAGAGAAGAATGGATTATACATTTGATTTTCTTTTCCTTTGCACGAATGGGACTAGCTTTACTATATGAGGATCAGAGTCTCCCAAGATTAAACCTTGCACAAAAAGGTTAGAGAAAAAAATAACAGAAAATAATAATTGAAAAATTAAAATAAATTCAAAATTATTTTTGAAAGAATTTTAGTAAAGAAAAGGGAAAGATTTTATGAAAAAAATCTTAATTTTTGAGAAAAACAGAGTTTTGGCTTCAAGATTGAGAGAAATTGAGAATTTTTGGTCTAAAAAACTGTGTCCCAATAACTGGGGGTGGACCCATATTTATAGAGAAAAGTCTAAGGGGCAAAACGAAAAAAATCAGAGAGAACAGCGGCACTAGCGGCATGCCACCATCACGCAATGCATGCCACCCAACCTGGAGGCATTCATTACATGTCACTTGGTTGAGTTTTCTATTAGTTTGACCTGTTTGACCTGTTCAGGCCCGTTTTGGCTTGTTTATGGTTCGATTAGAATTATTCAAATTGCATTGTGCTTGTTATTTAGTCCTGGATGATTTAGGAGTGCTTCCAAAGTCAAATGAGAAAGTCCTAAGTCCCAGAGCTCTGATTCTTGGCTTTTCAATTTTTAGTCTATTTCACTGTTTTGGCTTGTTCTCATAAGTTATCATTCTTCTCTTTCTCTAAGAAAAAGGCTTGACAAGGATGATGATGAGGAGCCACTAATTGGAATTCATGACTGGGTATTGAAGAAAGAGGCAGAAGAACTTTCAAAATTCAGAAGCTCTGAAAATTACATGAAGCCCTTGCCTATTTATAAATAAGCTCTTCGGCAACTTCATCAAGAACGTTGTGCAATGCCTGCTCCTCCTTCAACTGCTCCAGTTTTTCAGCTTTGTATGATATTTTCATCAAATTCAAAAGAATTTTCTCCCTTGACAAAGACAATTAACTCTTAGAAAAAAAGCATTTATGCTCCATATATCTCACCTTAGACACTGACACCTATTGGTGAAGTTGAGGAACCAAAGCCTTTTAAAACTATTTTGAACTGGCATAATAATAATGCCAAAACCCGAAACATGTTTCTCCAAAGGATTGACCAAAAATTGGATCAAATAACCTCGCATCAAAATCAACACTCTGCCTTTGTTCAGCAAATGCATAAAGAGTTTTCTTCTCAAATTGCACAGCTCGACAAATGGCTTTACCACGTTATTGACAAAGAAAATTTGTGTAGAAGGAAGCTGAAATTAAAAGATTAAAAGTAGAACTAACAAAAATTTAAGCATACATGGCCAGGTCCAAGCCAATGCCTGCTTCAAACTCCTTTTTTGAGTCGTCAAATCCATTTCATTATTCTGCCTATCCACCATAAAACAATACCTATAACCCTTTTAAAATGACTTATGAAGTTTTCCACTAACCTTCTTCTCATCAAAATCAACCTACGAAAAGTCTTTCATCATTTGAATCCCTTAAAGCAGAAATAAACTCTCCAAAATCTAAACAACCTAGGAAGAATAAACAACCAACGCATTCTCAGAACATGATTTTTTTTTTATCAAGAATTTTGAATCCTTAGAAGAAGACTCTTCTGCTACAGAATCCTTACCATCAGAATCTTCAGATCTTTAACTGGCAGATATAACTCAACTTCTTACCATTGAAGAGTCCTCCTCTAATAATCCTTGAAGAAAAAATGAAACAACTTTTGAGGAAACCCCTTTTTCAGAGCCATTTTCTCCTCTGGCAACTTTTATGGGCAATGATGAAGAAGCTTATCATATACATGATCCAGATGTCAATTTGCTTGGTACGCTAACTTCAGGCCCTTGGTTTTGCTTTGACACACTACCACCTTACAGATGGAGAGATGTAGTCCATGAAATGGAAGCATGGATCAATCTTCAAATGATAAGACCTGAGGCGCATCTTAAGGATTTTTTAAAGGAATTTGTTTTTAGATTCACTAAATCTTTTAAAGAATGGTACCAAAGTTTGAAAATTTACAAAATGATGGCTTTTCTCAGTGTTCCTACTGTCAAAATTGCTCTGGGAGAAATTCATAAGCAGTTCATTCGAGATTTTTCTCATTATAAAAAAAGGATGAAATAGGAATTCTTCGATGTGAAGTATTGTTCTATGAAACCAAATGATCTTGATTATCACTATCAAAGGATGTTCAAAAGATATTATATGTTCAATAGCTATAATAATCCTAATCTCAAATATACTTATATTTTGTCTTTACCTCTTAAACTATAGCAAAAAATCCAAAGGATGATCGCGCAATCAAAAAAGGAGTTTTCACAAATCTCCCTTGGAGAAATTCACCAATATACTTTGTTAGCTCCTGAAAAGCTTTGTGAACAACAAAATTTTTTGCAAAATATACTTGCCAATAAGAATCTAGCAAAGAGAGCTTGTAACATGTCCTATCTTGGGATTAAATGCAAAGATAAAAGTTGTGATTGCAAATCCTATAAGAAGAACCATCACTTCAAGAAATTTCAAAAATCTTCCAAACGGGGGAAAAGGAAAAAAAAGTTTATTTTTTAAAAAGAAAGTTTCACATGGGAAAATAAAGAATTTAGATCGATATTTCATTTGTGGTCAAAAAAAGGCATTAGAGAACTAGAATAAAAGGAACACATGAACATATGAATGAATTAATAAAACTATAGAATGTGATAAAAGTTGAATTGACAAATTTGAATTGAAATTCAAATGAAGAAGATCAAAAACTTATTTTGATTCCCTCATATTCTTTCAGGGCAAGAAACAAATGAAAATTGAATGAATAAATAAATAGCATATTAAATCAAATTGCAATTAAACATGAACAAAAGCATCTAAATGTGTAAACAATAATAAAGCTGAAATTAAAATGTAAAGTCTCTCTTTATAGACCTATCCCTTGGTAGAATTAGGCCTTCAAAAAAGTTCTAAAACAATGGGAATCATAAGGGATTTTTCTCTCAAGATGAACAAAATTAAGCATGCTTGTTACATAACAAAATTCAGCATACATGTTACATACTTATTTGAACTGGTCATTCTTTGCGAGCTAGAAGCTCGCCTAAAGAGTCCATATCCTACTATACCCATAGTAGAATGAGTTTTTCTCTGATTATAATATAGCTATAGGAAATTTGTTTACAAGTAAGATATTATAGCAGGTAAATCATCTCTTGAAAATAATCTATATCATAAAATATCACTATTAATAGCCCTTAAATCTCCATAAAGAGGTAACTCTAAACTCTTAACTTTGAATTTTAAGATCTATAACTCATATACTCTCCATAAATCATTTATCTGAGGGACCACTCAGATGCTTAAGTTAGTAAAATTATGATATCTTAAGTCCATCCTACTTAACATATCAAAGTACAATGGTCCTACAACATGGGTGAATTTAAGGCCACCGAACACCCATATAACCCTTCTAAACCCTGAATCCATGCACTTACAACCATGTTTGACTATACAAAGACATATGTAGGCCCAATTTGGTTCATAAAAATAGATAATAAATTTGAGTCCTATAAAATCCTTCTTATTTTATTTACTTAAATCTATTCAATACATAAAATCTCTTATAATCTATGAAGCTTTCTACATGAACAAAATTATGACATATAAGGACTACAATTTAAAACTTAAGGCTTTATTCTTTTAACTCTAGCTCTAGTACCTTCCTCATTATAAATAGCTATAGCATCTATTGCTAAAGATAAGCAAAGAGTTATAATTCTTCAGCTTCTCCAAGATCTCACCTGAAACATTTTAAGCTAAACTTGAAATCTATAGACGATATGATGAGTCATTAACTCAGTAAAATTATAGAAATGCATAATGAATAGTGGTTCCGCAAAAGATCAATAATTTATTTAATAAGTACTATTCAAGCAAACAAGAATATATTAAAGAGAAAAGAACATCAAATGATGTAGATGAATTCAATACACTATAAGATAAGAGATTTTCACAAGTGTTGAAGATGAACAAGAGAATCATACATACATTATGATGAGTGAGCTTGGGATTAATAAACCACAATATTGGGAGTCTCGCATCATTAACTATTAGAGAACTAATAAGGGGATGAACCTTTAATCTATAAGTCTTAGCAATCTATATTAGCATACCATCGCGGTATAAACATATATAACTATTGATGGCACTTATGAGCGAACTCAGGTGCTCTTTGTCACTTTCAAGTTCTACTATATTACACTAGAAACACTTTCACATGCCTGCAAGGATATGTTTAACTTAGTTTATAGGTTTTGTCAGTCGAATCACTAGTGCACATGGTTTAATGATTTTCCTTATTAGTTGGGTGTTCTGTCAATATCAAAATCAAGGATAATGAACATTATTAATAAAGACTTTTTATTTCGAATATAAGGTTAGCCCAAATAGCCTTGTCAATTACAATTACATAAGCTCTGGGTTGAATATAAGGTTCCAATATCATTAAATTAAATAATTAAACTCTTATTGAGACTGATTCATTGACAAAAAGAATGTTAGAGGATAGTAATTAATTACACTTTTTTTTTTCAGTTATTATCTTTTCACCATATTGCTTCATGCAGTGCTCAAGTCTAATTTGGTTTATATATATATATATTTATATATATGGTTGTGCAGGCAAAATTCAAGTCTCAAGCTGTAGTAATTATGATTCTATTCTTCTCTTTTACTACTCCAAGTGGTATAGCAATTGGGATTGGGATATCAAAAATTTACAATGACAGTAGCCCAACTGCACTAATTGTTGAAGGGCTTCTTAATTCAGCATCTGCAGGGATCTTGATTTATATGGCACTTGTTGATCTCCTTGCTTCTGACTTCATGACTCCTAAATTGCTAACCAATTTTAGGCTTCAAATTGGTGCAAGCTGTACTCTTCTGTTAGGAGCTTGTAGTATGTCACTCTTGGCCAAATGGGGAGAAAATTAATTAAGACTCAGTTCGACATCATTATTACAAATATCAACTTTTGACTTAAAATAAAGAAAAAACTTTGTGCCAATAGATTATAACTACTTTCAATTTAAGTTTCAAAATTGACTTTTAAAAAAAAAATTTCTAATATGAGTTTTTTCCTAAATTAGTTTTAGAACTGTACACCTAGCAAATGATTATTAGGTCAAAAGAGTCTTCCATGTTTTCAATGACAATGCGAAATTAGGCTTCCATTTTATGTGGAGGTAGTTGGGGATTTTACTCCCTTTTGATGGGCATAGGTATTGTGGTTGACAATATATATATATATATATATAATTTTTTTTTAATCAATTAGGATATCTTTAATCAATTTACACATCAATTGAAACTAATTTCCTTCTCGGCGAGTCTAAAATTTTGGCTATACATTCAAAAATTATGATCATGATAATAGAGCTCTAATCAATAAAAAGAACCAACTCTCTTATTAATCAAGCTATCTCTCGAGGTTAAAAGAAATAACATTTTAATTTTTCTTCCTTTCACACTCACGCTTTCTTGTTTTTTTTTTTTTGGTGTATAATTTTTTTTTTTTGAAATAGATAAATTACTAGGATTTAAATATTATGTCCTATTATAGAAAATAATTAGATAAATAATATTTCAATGACATTATCTCATTTCCATAATATATTTTTTTAAGTTTTTGGTTTGAAAATCACTTTTGACTAACAGGAACTAAGGTTAATTAACAGGCAGGTCCAATGAAAAATAATTTTAAAAGTGTTTTAATTATAAAAATAATATACTTTTTAGTACTATGACTTGTTTTATCTTTGAAGAAAAAAAAATTATCATGACATGTATTAAAGTATTGTTGACACTACAAAACATTATTAAATTTAACCACAGTAATTTAATATGATTTGATGCTTGTTGTTAAAATTGACAATTAAATATTATTTAAGAATAATTAAATGCAAGTTTATATCTATAGCAGTGTATTGATAGTATTACCAAATATTAATATATATTAATAAAATATTAATGATACTGTCCAAATATTTATAAGAATATTATTGAAAATTTTTTGTCATGCTCTGAATCTGATGGTACGTGACCAGCACTAGGACACGGGAAAAGCAGGTAGCTACCAGTGCTCATAGTAAGCCTGACCTCACACAACCCAACAAACTATCCTATAATAGGGTTATGGGCCCACACAAGTTAAGCAGATCCAACCCAATATCAATACAAAACAAAGTCACGTTGGGCTAATAACTCAATTATCTCAATTATCTCATAAATATAATATCATTTATCATACAATTGGATTCTGCTTAACAATAGCATCTCAACTCAGCAAACACATAACTGAATATTAAACAATATACAGGTAAAAGATGTAGCATTGCGGAATTCTATAATTATGATACAATTATACATATTATATCAATTGGTAGTTTTACTTGATAACAATTCTTTCACATGCTCATTTCTCGACCTGAAAAATAATAAGTTGAACAGAAATGTGTGTCTGACTCAATGAATGATACTAACTAATATATTAAATTGGTGTCTTACAGACAGGTTTCTAATGTTCGTGCTATGCACCATGTCACAAAGATAGACAAATCACATCATCAATCAAAAACGGGATATAGTTCACAGTACCACACTAATAACCAATATGGGGAGCCAATCCCTCTATCCTGGCTCTCTCAATCTAATAATCTATCTCTTATGTCCAATGGGCCGGGCCATCATTGGTCTGTACCAAGCAGCCCTGACCCAACTGATAGCGTCCCTAGTGATGAGCAAGCCTGGCTAGCATTCACCAGTCATAGCTCATCTTCTTAATCCCATAACAATCACAATCATAACCATACTCACAATCAAACCCATGATCCTAGGTGGTACTGTATCCTCCCGATCCCCATCCGTCAACCACAATCATTATATAGCATAGAATATCAATTCATCACTCACAATCAAATATTACATGCATCTATGTAATTATAGTGCATAATATACATATATATATACATACAATAAATGCAAATGCGTATGCAAATAGAATAACATATTAGGGAGTATCACTCACATAATTGACGATACGTCTGACTGACTTCCTCAGAAGTGTGACTCTTGGAACCAGAAGGATGCTAGAAACCAAGATACTGAATAACAAGAGATATTATAAGAAAAGGGCGACTCACATATCCAGACACAACATAAAAAACATTGAGACTCTTGTCTAGATTTCGGCAGAACCATAGTACTCTCAGATACCACCTAACTGAACAGAAAATATAATACTTCTAAAATAATCTTAACAGTCAACACAATTTCAGCAACTCCTCTTAGGTCCTCTCAACTCATATTCATCAATAGAACTCAACAAACTCTTAACAATTATAAACTAGAATAAGCTTAATATAATATAAATCAATTAACTGAAATAAAGGAGTTTCAGGTTTACCCTCACAAATTTCGATCATACGGACGTCGAGAGTTGACGAAAATGACTAAATGGAGCTGTTGGAATACCCCACGCGCTGCCGCCGAAGCATCGCCGGCCAGCCACGCGCCACCGTTGCTGGTGGCGGATCTAAGCGATCTTCCCACCAGTAGGTTCACCTCAACGCCAGGATCACAAAAACCACACCCACTCGCCGTCAGTCGCTGCCGTCTCGCCGAAAAATACCTTAGAAGCTTTGACATCCACAGCTTTGATCTCTGCGTCTGGTGGCCGATCGGAGGCATGGTAGTTACCAAAAGGAAGCCCTTGACACCAGGAGTCGAACGAAACTAGCCTTGCTCAATTTGGCATCCGGAATCGGCCAAAAATTGCATTCGAAGTCTCGACGCAGGCGGGTTCTTCTCTGCTCACATACGTCGCTGTCAGTCACCCGATCTGGTTGCTACCACCTCCCTTGAGGTCTCCGGACAGTGGGCTAGCCACTGGTGGTGGCGGTGCAGCCCACTGCCGGCCAAAAGGTGGCTCTTCGGTTTCGCAACTCTCCCTCTCTCTCTCCCGCTCCTTCTCTGCCTCTCTCTCTCTCTCTCCATCTTTCTTCTTTCTTCTTTAGCAATCGGCTGATTGGTCCACTAGGACCAATCAGCTACTGCTCTCCTTTTCTTAATTCTTTACCAATCTTCATTTAACATATACTTATATATATATATATATATATATATATATATATATATATATATATATATATATATATATATATATATATATATATATATATATATATATATATATATATATATATATATATAAGACAATAATAATAATAATAATAATAACAAACCATAATTACATAATAATAATTCAATCAATAAAACTTATTCTATTATGAATAAATTATAATGGATGTCTATAACTCATGACTTTTAGAATTCTATAACTCATCCCTTTATTATATTAGGTTTCATATTTTTTATTGTAATTGATTTCTTAAATTAATTGTATTGTAACTTATGTTAATCTTACCCTATAAATAGAGGGACTTTTAGCATTGTTAGATACACCAAAAAGTAATACAAAGTTGTTGTTCTTCTTCTTCTCTATTCTTGTGTTCTTTTACTTTATATATATATTTATTTTCATAATACGTTATCAGCACGAAACTCTACATTTGTTTATTTGAGCATACAAATTTAAGGTAATTATTATTCTAATTTTTGTTTATGCTTTTATGCATGTGTTGTCCATATTGTTTATTTATAACTATTTTTCTCTCTTATCATATTATATATATCTTATTACAATAAAGGATTTAAATATATATCATTTTTGGATTTGTTTGTTGCATAATATGTGTTTTTTTTTTTTTATCATATTGTATAAGTTTCAAGTACACAGAAGCATATATATATGTATACCAAGTAATGCCAGTAGAAGCATATATATAAATTTGACCTTTATATTTATTGGTTTCTCCAATAAACAAAACTCCTACAATAAGTTATTATGGTCAATTGATTTTTCTTCACTCATGAACTCATTATAACATTAGTTTTATATTTGTTTATTATGACATTACTGTTGGTCTCCATTTATCTTCTTGTTATTTGCATTTTCATTGGAATATCTCCATTTATCTTATACGTATAATTAATATTTTGCAACATACTTTTCGTTATTCATTTACATATATTTGCACTATATATATATACATATACTACCATGTCTAAATATACATCTTGATTTAACTTTAAAAAATTTATATTATTATTTTCTTTCATTGTTAATATGATTTAAGTCTACTTTTTATCTAATTATTATTTTGTGTGATAGTTTCATCATGTCAAATCTCACAAAACTTGAGCTTGTGGCACTTGATATTACGGGAAAGAATTATCTATCATGGATATTAGATGCTGAAATTCACTTAGAAGCTATGGGTCTTGGAGATACTATCAAAGAAGAAAATGACGCTTCAATGCAAAATCATGCAAAGGCAATGATTTTCCTTCATCACCATCTTGATGAAGGGCTAAAAGTCAAATATCTTACTGTAAAAGATCCACTTGTTTTATGGAAAAATTTGAAAGAAAGATATGACCACCAAAAAACAGTAATTTTCCCAAAAGCTCGTTATGATTGGATGCATTTACGATTACAAGATTTTAAAACGGTGAGCGAATATAATTCTGCAATATTTAGAATTAGCTCTCAATTAAAATTGTCTGGAGAAAAAGTAACTGATGATGATATGTTAGAGAAACTTTCTCTACTTTTCATGCCTCGAATGTGCTCCTGTAGCAGCAATATCGAGAAAAAGGCTTTAAAAAATATTCTGAATTAATTTTATGCCTTCTTGTGTCTGAACAAAATAATGAGCTATTGATGAAAAATCATGAAGCACGTCCTACTGGTTCTACTCCATTCCCTGAAGTGAATGTTGTAACATGTAATAATAATGAAAATGTAAGAGGATGTGGACGTGGACGTGGCTGTGGTCGAGGTCGTGGTTATGGCCGCGGTCGTGGTCGTAGTCGTAGTTATAGTCGTGGTCAACATAATTATCATGGTGGTTACAATAATAATTTCAATTCTAAAAATACAAATTACCACCAAAAGTGGGATAACAATGATGCAAAACATGACAATGTGAAAAGTGGACAAAGTAAATGTTATCGATGTGGAATGACTGGACATTGGTCACGTACTTGTCGTACGCCTAAACATCTTGTTGAGCTTTATCAAGCATCATTAAAGGAGAAGGGAAAAAATATAGAGACCAATTGTGTTTTTAAAAAATAATGATCCTGTTGATATAACACATTTGGATATGGCTGATTTATTTGAACCTGTTGAGAAGGAAAATTGATTAAGAAATATCAAGACATCATAAAAGTTTATTTTGTGTGCAAGTTTTTATTTATTTTATGTGTGTTTTTTTTTTGTTTTACTTTATTGTATTTTTTTTTTATTTTCTTAATGTAATGTTTTCCCCTATTAATTAATAATATTTATAATATATTTCTGATATATTTTGTTTTGTTTTATTTCAATCAAGAAACAAATGAATACTTCTCCGCTTTTGATTGAATCCAAGACAACTGAAGAAGATATATGTATTGTGGATAGTGCAACCACACATACTATTCTTAAAAATGCAAAATATTTTTCTTCTTTGAAAATGGGTGAAGCAATTGTTACTACAATATCTAGTAACACAAAAATAATTGAAGGCTCCGGAAGAGCCAATATATTATTACCAAGAGGAACAAAATTTGTCATAAATAATGCATTATTTTCTCCAAAGTCTCATAAAAATTTATTAAGTTTTAAAGATATTCGCATCAATGGATATCATATTGAGACTATAAATGAGAGGAATCAAGAATATCTCAATGTTACAAACATTATTTTAGGTGAGAAATATGTATTAGAAAAATTTCCTGCACTTTCCTCTGGTTTGTACTACATAAAAATTAGTACAATTGAAGCAAATCTTATAGTAAACCAGAAGTTTACATATCCAAATACTTTTATTATTTGGCATGACCGGTTAGGTCATCCTGGTTCAATAATGATGAGAAAAATTATTGAAAATTCACATGGGCATCCATTGAAGAACCAAAAGATTTTTCAAGGAAATGAATTTTTCTGTGCTGCATGTTCTCAAGGAAAATTAATTGTAAGACCATCACCAGCTAAAATTAGAATTGAATCACCTACATTTCTAGAGCGTATTCAAGGTGATATATGTGGACCTATTCATCCACCATGTGGACCATTTATATATTTTATGGTTTTAATCGATACTTCTACTAGATGATCACATGTATGTTTATTATCATCACGCAATTTAGCATTTGTGAGATTACTTGCTCAAATAATTCGATTACGAGCACAATTTCTAGATCATCCAATTAAGACAATTCGTCTTGATAATGCTGGTGAGTTTACATCCCAAACTTTTAATGATTTTTGTATGTCACTTGGGATAAAAGTTGAACATCCTGTAGCATATGTTCACACGCAAAATGGTTTAGCAGAATCACTTATTAAACTCCTTCAATTAATAGCTAGACCATTGCTTATGAGGACCAAACTCCCTACTTCAGTATGGGGATATGCCATTTTACATGCAGCAGCACTTATACGTATTAGACCAACAAGCTACCATAAGTTCTCTCCGCTACAATTGGCTTTTGGTCAAGAGCCAAATATTTCTCATCTAAGAATTTTTGGATGTGCGGTATATGTTCCTATTGCTCCACCACAACGTACTAAGATGGGTCTCCAAAGGAGATTAGGAATATATGTTGGATATGAATCTCTCTCAATAATTAAATATCTTGAGCCATTAACAGGAGATGTATTTATGGCGCGATTTGCGGATTGTCATTTTGATGAAGCCACATTCCCAGCATTAGGGGGAGAAAATAAAAAGGTGGAAAAGACAATAACATGGAATACTTCATCATTATCTCATTTAGACCCTAAAACAAAATATTGTGAACAAGAAGTTCAAAAGATAATCCATATGCAAAAATTAGCAAATCAACTGCCAGATGCACTTGTTGATCCAAAACGAGTAACAAAATCTCATATACTGGCAGTCAATGTTCCAATTCGTACTGATGTCCCAGAAGGACAATCTATTAATGAATCTCAAACATGCCTGAAGCGTGGAAGACCTATTGGTTCTAAGGATAAAAATCCTCGAAAAAGAAAAATTGTAAATAATAATGATGATTTTATTGAGAAGGTTGATACTAACATAAATAAACTTCTTGAAGAAGTACAAATACCCAAAGATGGTAAAAATGAAGAGATCTTGATAAATTATGTTAGTTCTGAAAAAAGATGGGATAGAAATGAAATGGTTGTGGACTACAATTTTGCATATAATGTAGCATTAGATATTATGAATGATAATATGGATCTTGAACCACAATCTATTCAAGAATGTCGAAATAGAGATGATTGGCTTAAATGGAAAGATGCAATACAAGCAGAATTGAATTCACTTGAAAAGTGTAAAGTTTTTGGACCAGTAGTCCAAACACTTGAAGGTGTGAAACCAGTAGGTTACAAATGGGTATTTGTGAGAAAAAGAAATGAGAAAAATGAAATCACAAGGTACAAAGCAAGACTTGTTGCACAAGGATTTTCGCAAAGATCTAGAATTGATTATGAGGAGACATACTCTCCTGTGGTGGATGCAATAACTTTTAGATATCTTATTAGTTTGGCAGTGCATGAGAGACTTAATATGCGCCTAATGGATGTAGTCACAGCTTACCTATATGGCTCACTTGATAATGATATCTATATGAAAATCTCTAAAGGATTTAAAATGCCAGAAAAATGCAATACAAGTTCTCGAGAAATGTATTCAATTAAGTTACAAAGATCTTTGTATGGATTAAAACAATCTGGACGCATGTGGTATAATTGCCTTAGTGAATATTTGATAAAAGAAGGTTATAAAAATGATCCAATTTATCCATGTGTTTTTATAAAGAAATATGGATCTGAATTTGCCATAATTGCTGTATATGTTGACGATTTAAATATTATTGGAACTCCTGAAGAACTTCCAAAAGCAGTAGGTAACTTGAAAAAAGAATTTGAGATGAAAGATCTTGGAAAGACAAAGTTCTGTATTGGTTTACAAATTGAACATTTAGAAAAAGGAATTTTTATTCATCAGTCAAATTATACAGAAAAGGTTCTTAAACGATTTTATATGGACAAAGCACATTCACTGAGTAGTCCAATGGTTGTTCGATCACTTGATGTGAATAAGGACCTGTTCAGGCCTCGAGAAGATAATGAAGAAATTCTTGGTCCTGAAGTGCCATATCTTAGTGCAATAGGTGCATTGATGTATCTTGCTAATAATACACGGCCTGACATTGCTTTTCCTGTCAATTTGTTAGCAAGATATAGTTCTTCACCAACTCGAAGACATTGGAATGGTATTAAGCACATATTGCGATATCTTCAAGGAACAATTGATTTGGGTTTATTATATATAAATGAATCTAGACCTCAATTGATTGGTTATGCAGATGCAGGATATTTGTCTGATCCACACAAAGCTCGATCTCAAACGGGTTATTTATTCACATATGGTAATACAGCTATATCTTGGCGTTCTACAAAGCAAACAATAGTTGCTACTTCATCAAATCATGCAGAGATAATAGTAGTTCACGAAGCAAGCCGAGAATGTGTTTGGCTAAGATCAATAACTCAACATATTCAAGAAATGTGTGGTTGATATTCATATAAAGAAATCCCAACAACAATTTATGAAGATAACGCAGCTTGTATTGCTCAATTAAAAGAAGGATATATTAAAGGAGATAGAATAAAGCATATTTCACCAAAATTCTTCTTTACACATGATCTTCAAAAGAATGGTGAGATTAGTATTCAACAAATTCGTTCAAGTGATAATTTAGCAGATTTGTTCACTAAGGCATTACCTACTGCAACATTTAAGAAATTAGTTCACAATATTGGAATGCGTCGTCTCAAAGATCTTCAGTGATATTGCGAATAGGGGGAGTTTAACACTGTACTTTTTTTTTCCTTAACCAAAGGTTTTGTCCCATTGGGTTTTCCTGGTAAGGTTTTTAATGAGGCAGTGTACTATTCGCATACAAAAATATTGTACTCTTTTTCCTTCACTAGTTTTTTTTTTCCCACTGGGTTTTTACTAGTAAGGTTTTAATGAGGCATATTCTTTGCAAGGATAGACATCCAAGAGGGAGTATTATGAATAAATTATAATGGATGTCTATAACTCATGACTTTTAGAATTCTATAACTCATCCCTTTATTATATTAGGTTACATATTTTTTATTGTAATTGATTTCTTAAGTTAATTGTATTGTAACTTATGTTAATCTTACCCTATAAATAGAGGGACTTTTAGCATTGTTAGATACACCAAAAAGTAATACAAAGTTGTTGTTCTTCTTCTTCTCTATTCTTGTGTTCTTTTACTTGATATATATATTTATTTTCATAATATATTCATAATAATAGTAATTATAATGAAATCCCGAATTTCCGGTAATTTATATAATTGGCAATATAATTTAGATTAATTGAACACAATATTAATTTCCGATATCAAAATATAAATTCTCCAATTAACCATTTTAATATTTTCATAACTAAATATATAATTTTTCTTCAATTATATATATACATATATAATATTTAAATAAAACTACCGTTAATAATACATATTCAAATAGTATGAATATATATAATTTAATAAAATATAACTTGAATTCTTGCTTTAATAAAGAAAAAACTAAAATAATATATTTTCGTAAAAAAATAGGATTTTATAAAATAATTGAAAATTCAAGATATTACATTTTTAGTTATAAAAAATTTATAAAAGTTTTTAGTTTCTTTTTAAGCTTTTTTCCTTTGATGTGATTTACTTTTTTTTTTTTTTTTTTTTTTTTTTATTTATAAAAGTAATATGTTCTTCTCTTATAGAAGTATTTCATTCTCTTGACTATTATAATCTTTGATTTATTTTTATGATTTTGGATTTATTATTAATATTTAAATAATCAAATTTATTAAAAAGCATAAACATAATCAATTTGTGACTTAATAGTTATCTAACAGAATACATTTTCTACCGAGTTGTTAATTTTAATGCTCTATGAATATCATTATAAATATTAAGAAAAATTCAAGCTATTTTATTTTATTTCTTGTTATACTTTATATTTTTATTTTCAGATTAAAATTTATTATATTTTTAATTATGACTGAAAATTTATGGTATTTAAAAAAAAAAGAAAAAGAAAAAGAAATTAACTAAAGTGGCCGATAAGGCAAGATCCGAACTTTCCCATACACCAGGTGTAACTTAGAAAGCTTAACGCATTGTTATTAAACATGGACCGGCCCAGTCAATTCGACTAAGAAATTTGAAAATCGGATCAATAGTTGGCAATAATTGGTTTGATTCATATATTAGATCTGTTTTTATTTAGAACCAGGAATTGGCAGGCTACTGTTAACCAATCAACCCAGTCACGCTTCAAGTAAGTTAATCAGGTCACAAGGTAATAAATTAAGCTCAAATAAAAAAATAAATTTCTTATTATTGCACATAAGGCACCACCACAGAATCTCGACAGAAATGGAGTATGAGTTATACCTTATTAATAGCTTTGATGGTCCCATAATGGTCCAAAACCGATTAATAGACGTAGCGTAAACTAAGAGATACAGTGAGAGACTTCTTCTTGTTAACTTGACTTGGAGGTTGGTCCATATAGCATTCAAATAGCGATTGGACCAACCAATAAGAGCAATATGTTGAACTTTCCCATTACACATATTAGGACTATTGCGAATTTATCCTCAAAATTTTATTTAATATAATTGTAAAATAATTTAATTATTTATCTCAACACTTTTTAAATTGGAAAATTGTATTAAGAATTACGTCCATTAAGTTTAGTATACCTTAACCTATATATATATATATATATATATATATATATATATATATATATATATATATATATATATATACTATGATGTGAAATTTTATTTTTAAATATTATTTAATAAATTTACTAATTGTGTTTACTTATAATTTATATTAATTTATGTTCCTATTTATTTACTTTATTTTGATATATTTTTATCTGTTATGATACTTCAAAGGTACTATTAATTATGATATATTTTATATATTATTTATTATATATTTAATTTAATTAAATTTTCAGTTCAACTCTAATTAAATATTTAATCAGTAATTTTTTATTGTTAGCGATTAAAGGTAGGTCTAAATCTAAAAATTTTAGATTAAAATACTTTTTGATGAGTGGTATTGTCACAACCCACCTTTTTAAGTCACGACGGTCCTAAGGTATGGGTAATCATAAGGGCACCGAAAACCCGTGGAACCCATTTCACTTATAATCAATTAACATTCATCACATTAAATCATATTCCAAGATCGTAACCTAATTACTTTATCTTGTTACCGATAATATCATTTACAGACGTAACTTGTAAAACTTTTAAAATTGTATTTCATATCATTAACTCAATGTTCAATAGTTCATATATCATTACAATAACGGTAATGATATAAATCATATTATGCAAATATCCTATAACATATTAGTACTAATTCTTTGACAACCATGGAGCTCTTACGATATTCTTCATAATTAAGAATCACAATACCAAGACTTAGCAGAGCAACTTCCAAGCGAGAAGATGGGCTTAGAATTTGCCTTGCTAACTTATTGACTATACCTGAAAAGTTTAAACTACTATAATATGAGATAGAGCTCAGTGAGTGCATAATAATACAATACAGGTTAAACAAATGATGTGAAATTTAATGATGATTCCTTATACCAATAAAGTAAAATTTGTTAGAAAATATTCTTATGGAACCATATATATATATATATATATATATATATATTACAAATATTATATCTTTAGCAGAATAATTCCTTTTATGGAAATGGTATATTTCCCCCATAATCAATTGAGTGGCAGCATACGCCTTGGTAACTCCCATATACCTCGTCACACGTACAACTGATCAGGTCATACGTATTAGGGACCTTAAACCCTTCCTAGCTAAGGTTCGGATAATCTTTACCCTATCCGCAGGTCCATTACCATTGTGCACAATGTCTGATGTATTGCTCCACATCAAAGGGGTATTCTGCTTATCACGATATCATTATAACGTTTTTCCTTTCCATCAATGAAACAATTCAATGGATAATATATCAATATCAATTAGGTTCTCATCATTGATCACATTATAAGATCGAAACAACATAGACTCATTTGGCCAAGTGCCATAAAGAAATGTTTGATTCACTTGGGCTTAATAATCAAGAAAGTATCATATCAATGGTTCAATATTCAATAAGCAAATTAAGCTTATCAAGAAATTAAGAATGTTCAATATACAATTCAAGCTTATCTATGAATCAAGGAGCATTATAACAGATGGTTCAATATCAATGAGAAATTCAACTTATCAAGGAGTTGGCATACTTTTAACAATAAGGTTTTCAAGCAAATAACACGAAACATATTATATTATTAAGTACTCACCTTGAACTCTTTTGCTCCTATGTACGTTTGACACTGATACGAATAGTGCTCCTTACACTTTTACCCAATATTCTTGGCTTGTTATTGGAATCTACACATTGCATTTCAATCATATATCAATCACTTCCTCATTACCACATTACTTAATTTAGTTTAAGTTATTAACACTTTTATCTTATTCACAACTTAGCATTCTTAAAGTTAAGATATTCTATACCTATACTTACTACTAAACTTAACATTTCTCTAGTTGTTTTTCAATAACTCACTTAAAAAGAATAATTCTCTTTTTCTTCTAATTTCACATTTCAATCTTCATATTATTCAAGTAAAATCGATTAAGCAATTTCCATCAATATTTTCATAAATTCGAATTATCTACAATATCACAATCAAATGGTCCAACCCGGACCTTCAATACACTAATCTCATCCGCCCATTTCATTCCTCATTATCAAGCTAATAACCACTAATTCAATTCAATCAATACCAATATCCACATCTCATTTCATTCTTCCAAATAATTCAATTCAATTAAATCAATTCTAATCTCAACATTTCATTTCAATCTTTCAATTTAATCACCAATAATACTCAATAATCATATAAATAACAATTAATTCAATTCAATTATCTCATTTAATCACTTAATTCCAATAGACTTTTTACCTAAATTCTTACAAATAAAATCATAATTTACTATCTATACACAATTAGAAGTCGGGATTTATACCGTAGGGCTCAGTTTAATGAGCTGAAGCTGCTGTCCGAATTTGACGGTTTCAGGATCGCTAGAGTCCAATCGCCGGAAAATTTCAACGATGACCAAATCACGATCCGAGGATACCAATGGTTAGCTTGTGATGTGAGGAGTCCGAATATACCCTTCACTTTCTCTCACTTGCCGCCGTTTGGCCGAAAAACGCCTCAAAAATTCTGGTGGCTCAATCTTCGGTCTCCCTCTCCGGTCATCTTAGTCGGCGAGCCAGGTATCAAATTGAAGCTCGTGGTGAGGCCATTCCATAGACACCAAAATTACCTTCATCTACCACCAGAATCACCAAAAATCGAGCTTCAAACTCTTAGCACCGGAGAAGCTTGTCTCGCCCGTATGCTGCCATTCGCCAACCTTTTCCGTCGCTGTTGCTTCCATTGTGGTCGCTGGAGCTCGAGGAAGGTTTGGGCAGTGGCGGTGCAGCCCACTGCCAGCCGTAGCTCTGCCAACAACCCCTCTCTCTCTCTTGGCTGCTCTCTCTCTCCTGCTCTCTCCTGATCTGTCCAATTTCTTCTTCTTCTTCTTCTTCTTTTTTTCCATTTTCTATTTTACACTTATACATATATATATTTCTATATATATATAATTCAAAAATATCTTCTCAAATATCATCATCATCATCATCATCATCATCATCATCATCATCATTATTATTATTATTATTATTATTATTATTATTATTATTATTATCTTTACAAACCCAATAAAATTATATGTTTATTTCACAATACATTCAAAATTAAAAATAATAAATTTATATGAAAATATTTTCTCAAATTACATTTTACTTTATCCGTTAAAATATTTTTATTCCTTAACTTATTGAAAAATAATAATTTTTCTTATAAGAATGAAAATTCAGAAATTACAAAAAATCAGGTTATTACATTCTACCCCCCTTAAAGAAAATTCATCCCCGAATTTTCAAAAATAAAGAGTTCACTTTTGCAAGCTTGAGTAACTACATCATTTACATTATGATTCTTGCCAAAAGAATTTTGATCATTTTCATTAATTTTAATTCATCGCCTACCAACTTCATTTCGCATCATTAACGATCTATTATCACTCTTCCATAGATCTTCTTCAAATTATATATCTTATTCCTCTAAGTCCCATGATTAATCTTTAACTCTTATCCTATTCAACTATATATTTATGCACATCTCTATTTTTACCCTACTTAATCTCTTTTATTAATCATCAACCTTCATAATAACAATTAATCTATAACTTCAAAAATTACCAAGAACATTTTTACATCTTTTATATCTCTTCAATTTCTAATTTCACCTCAATTTAATTGCAATCTTAAATATACCTCTTCTCATATATAGTCTTATCAATACCTAAATCACATATTAACAATTGAATCATAGCTACTATTACACCAATTATCATACTTTTAATGTACACATACCCTTATGGTATTTCCTAGTTCTGAATAACTTCAAATTTATAACTCCATAGCCATAGTCTTTATATAATTGGGATTTACTCCATTCTTACATTTTCATTTAACAAATTTTCTTACTCATTATCTCTTATATATATATATCCATTACACTTCTTATATATGCTCATCTCTAAACAACAATCTTATCTCAACTTATCTTAAACACCTTATTAACAACTATTTTACACATTATATCGTTAAAAGAATTATACTTTCACCACTACTCCATAGTTCTAATTCATCTCCTTATAATCACATAAAATTATAACCCAATATTCATATTATTCAATTTACTATCATATTAATTAACTTAATCA
Organism: Reutealis trisperma; assembly: GCA_947687605.1. NCBI lineage: Eukaryota > Viridiplantae > Streptophyta > Magnoliopsida > Malpighiales > Euphorbiaceae > Reutealis > Reutealis trisperma. The sequence goes on from CANTUT010001158.1 coordinate 92,288, forward strand.
CTCCAAATACAATCTTCACATTATCTCTAGAATAACTTCTACCTTTCAACATCACATGCATCCCTTATCAATAAATTTATTATTACAATATTCAAATTATTAAATCACAAAAATCTATTAATACAACTTTTCATTCCATTCCTAAAATACCATTCACTTGTACTCCACAGTTCATATGTGATCTTATATTAACTATATCAACTTTAAACACATCGAGTAATATAATTGATCTATCAAAATAAAGTAAACATATTTAAAACACAATCACAATAAAAAAAAGATATCAAACGCATATTTGAGTTCGTTCAAGGTAGAGTAACTCTTTCGAGACGATCTTGTCTGAATCGTAAATGAGGAGAGATCGCCACACAAGCGAAGAATGTATAAAGGCCAAATCAAAACATGAATTTCTAGTCTATACTTAGAGAACTAGAACATCTACAACCAAGAATCTTATGCTCCGTAGTTTATTTAGTCTAATACACTCTTAGCTTATCAAAGCTTATCCTTTATCTTAACTTATTTAATTCTATCTCTGTATTAATTCAATCTCATCATAGAACCTTCTCTTAAATAAAATTTGCCTAATCAATTAACTTCATAAACTCTCTTATGTCATAACTTTTATTTCCCGTAATTCACTTTAGTTCGCACTTCATATATTCTAGTATCTCCTCATATACTCTTTTTCTCTTATCATTCATTATTTTTACTTTTCCACATCTCCATTAGTTCGTTTAAATCCATTCAATTTATATTTCTATTCAACACATAATCCTCTAGTTCCATACCTTCCTTAATTAACAATATTTCTTCCATAAAATCCATTATGGTCCACTATCATTCATTATTTGTCAAAATCAATCATATTCTTACACTAATTTACTCTTAATCCAAATCTGCTTTCAGTTTCTTCTTAGAGACTATTTCATCACCATACATTTCTTGTAATCATCAACTTTATACATTCCTCTTTTTGAAATGATTCACCATCAAATCATGTTCCATTCCAATCCTCTATTTTTCCTTATCACTGTATTCTTTTAGTGCCTTAAAAGTTTTCTATTACACATACCTAATCATATTTCTTACAAGTCACCTTAACATATATGTAATTGATCATTTCTCTCTTTGAATATGGAATAATCTTCCTTTAAATCATACTATAATAATATTCTTCCTTAGGCTATACCTAATATCCTCATATATAATAAATCTCTATATCTCTGCCTTCTCATTTCTTGAATTTATAGGATGGTATCTAAACCACAATTTCGATAATACCATGTTTAGCCTATCTCGCATAAATATGAATATATAATATCCATATGAATCATTTACAATCCCATTTAACCATTGTTAAATATCATCTTTCGTTTCATAACCTTAATGGTTCATAAATTCTAACAATTCACATCTCATTCATAACCTTTAACAATTTTACATCTCATTTGCCAACATCTTACGTCATTTAATCCTTTGCTTACACATATCATAAACTCATTCATTATGTAGTAAACATTGTTCTATGGCACAATCAAGAAAACACATACAATATTACTATTCAATTTATATTTTCAATGATCCTATTACAAGAATACAATGAGAAAATTCACAAAACACCAATTAGAAACCTACACGACTGGATCCACGATTGGGGTTCCAGTCGTGCCAACCCAGGGTCTAAACCTCACATTCACACGAGTGAGATCGTAGCTGTGTCTCCACCCGTGGGAGGCTACTGGATGAATTCCCAATTTGTCCTTATCACACGGCTGAAATTTCACCTGTGTGTTCACCTATGGCTTCCCATTTCCTCCAACGTTTTGGCTTGAAACTTATCATATTTGGCATTCCCACTCACTTATAACTTCTTTATTGGTTTAGAAACCAATCTCTAACTAGAAAACTCCAATCTTTGTCTAACATAAATCCCATATTTTCTCACGATCATTATGCAATTACACTTACTACTTACACATATCACTATTCATATCCCATAAAATCACATTTAAGTTTTTCACTTAATAACATTTAGCAATATCTTATAAATGTAAAAGAATTCAGTATACCCTCATCATTGTTCATACCATATACATATTATTCAAATCATCAATTGCACTAAGCCATGTCAATAATCAACAGTTACTTATAGTAGGTAATCTATTCCTGGTAAGATATATACTTATTCATTTAAACACTTTCACATAAATGATCATTGTCTCATATACACAATTTTCCCTAATCATCCCATTTCCATATAACACATACTTGAATCACATATATCAATTATATTACATATTACATTATCATTTCCTTTTCACAATCATTATGTACATATCATATATCAAACAAGAAACGTAGACTTTTATGGATAATATGGATCTAGACTTATTGATATACTTCAATGACAAGAAGGAATTCCTATGCTCCATGGTTTAACCTATAACTCATAGTACTTATAAAGTATAAGCTAGATTTAAACTTTTGCTCTGATACCATCTCTGTCACAACCCATCTTTTTAAGCAGCGATGATCCTAGGGCATGGGTAGCCATAAGGGCACCTAAAACCCGTAGAACCCATTTCATTCATAATCAATTAACATTCATCACATTGAACCATATCCCAAGATCGTAACCTAATTACTTTATCTTGTTACCCATAATATCATTTACAGACATAACTTGTAAAACTTTTAAAATTGCATTTCATATCATTAACTCAATGTTCAATAGTTCATATATCATTACAATAATGGTTATGATACAAATCATATTATAGAAACATCCTATAACATATTAGTACTAATTCTTTGACAACCATGGAGCTCTAACGATATTCTTCATAATCAAGAATCGCAATACCAAGACTTAGTAGAGCAACTTCCAAGCGAGAAGATGGGCTTGGAATTTGCCTTGCTAACTCATTGATTGTACCTGAAAAGTTTAAACCACTATAATATGAGACAGAGCTTAGTGAGTACATAATAATACAATACAGGCTAAACAAATGATGTGAAATTTAATGGTGATTCCTTATAGTAATAAAGTAAAGTTGGTCAATAAATATTCTTGTGGAACAATATATATATATATATATATATATATATATATATATATATATATATATATATATATATATATATATATATATATATATATATATATATATATATATATATATATATATATATATATATATATATATATATATATATATATATATATATATATATTATATCTTTAGCAGAATAATTCCTTTTATGGAAACAGTGTGTTTCCCCCATAATCAATCGAGTGGCGGCATACGCCTTGGTCACTCCTATATATCTCGTCACACGTATAACTGATCAGGTCATACGTACTGGAGACCTTAAACCCTTCCAAGCTAAGGTTCGGATAATCTTTACCCTATTTGCGGGTCCATTACCATTGTGCACAATGTTTGATGTATTGCCCCACATCAGAGGGGTATTTTGCTTATCACGATGTCATTATAACGTTTTTCCTTTCCATCCATGAAACAATTCAATGGATAATATATCAATATCAATTAGATTCTCATCATTGATCATATTATAAGATCAAAACAACATAGACTCATTTGGCCAAGTGCCATAAAGAAATATTTGATTCACTTGGGCTTAATAATCAAGAAAGTATCATATCAACAGTTCAATATTCAATAAGCAAATTAAGCTTATCAAGAAATCAAAAATGTTCAATATACAATTCAAGCTTATTTATGAATCAAGGAGCATTATAACAGATGGTTCAATATCAATGAGCAAGTCAACTTATCAAGGAGTTGGCATACTTTTAACAATAAGGTTTTTAAACAATAAGGTTTTCAAGCAAATAACACGAAACATATTATATTATTAAGTACTCACCTTGAACTCTTTTGCTCCTATGTACATTTTACACTGATATGAATAGTGCTCCTCACACTTTTACCCAATATCTTTGCCCTTGTTATTAGAATCTACACATTGCATTTCAATCATATATCAATCACTTCCTCATTACCACATTACTTAATTTAGTTTAAGTTATTAACACTTCTATCTTATTCACAACTTAGCATTCTTAAAGTTAAGATATTCTATACCTATACTTACTACTAAACTTAACATTTCTCTAGTTGTTTTCCAATAACTCACTTAAAAAGAATAATTCTCTTTTCTTCCAATTTCACATTTCAATCGTCATATTATTCAAGTAAAATCGATTAAGCAATTTCCACCAACATTTCGATAAATTCAAATTATCCATAATATCACAATCAAATGGTTCAATCCAGACCTTGAATTCAATTCAATCAATACCAATATCCACATCTCACTTCATTCTTCCAAATAATTCAATTCAATTAAATCAATTCTAATCTCAACATTTCACTTCAATCTTTCAATTTAATCACAAATAATACTCAATAATCATATAAATAACAATTAATTCAATTCAATTATCTCATTTAATCACTTAATTCCAATAGACTTTTTACCTAAATTCTTACAAATAAAATCATAATTCACTATTTATACACAATTAGAAGTTGGGATTTATACCATAGGGCTCGGTTTAATAAGTCGAAACTGTTATCCAAATTTATCAGTTTCAGGATCGCCGGAGTCTGATCGCCGGAAAATTTCAATGACGACCGAATCACGATCTGAGGATACCAATGTTTAGCTTGTGATGTGAGGAGTCCAAATATACCCTTCACTTTCTCTCACTCGCCACCGTTTGGCTGAAAAATGCCTCGAGAATTCCAGTGGCTCAATCTCCGGTCTCCCTCTCTACTCATCTTCAGCTGGCGAGCCAGGTATCAAATCGAAGCTCGTGCCAAGGCCGTTCCATAGACACCAAAATCACCTTCATCCGCTGCTGGAATCGCCGAAAATCGAGCTTCAAACTCTCGGTGCTGGTGAAGCTTGTCTCGCTCGTACGCCGCCGTTTGCCAACCTTTTCCATCGCGGTCGCCAAAGCTCGAGGAAGGCCTGGGCGGTAGAGGTACAGCCCACCGCCAGCTGTGGCTCCACCAGCAACCCCTCTCTCTCTCTGCTGCTCTCTCTCTCTTACTCTCTCCCGATCTATCCAGTTTCTTTCTCTTCTTCTTTTTTTTTTTTTTTTTTTTTTTCCATTTTCTGTTTTACACTTATACATATATATATTTCTATATATATATATAATTCAAAAATATCTTCTCAAATATTATCAACATTATCATTATAATTATAATAATAATAATAATTATTATTATTATTATCTTTACAAACCCAACAAAATTATATTTTTATTTCACAATACATTCAAAATTAAAAATAATAAATTTATATGAAAACATTTTCTTAAATTACATTTTACTTTATCTGTTAAAATATTTTTATTCCTTAACTTATTGAAAAATAATTATTTTTCTTATAAGAATGAAAATTTATAAATTACGAAATATCAGGTTATTATAGATATAAACACCAAGTGTAAGTAAAACTTATTCAAGTATTTAATATTTTTTTTCTTATTTTAGCTATCTATTATTTTTTTTAAAATGTCTCAAAACACTTGTCCACTCTAAAAACATATCTACATATTTATCTATTTTATTTTTATTAATTATGAGGTGTGTATTTTCAAAATTAATATTTCAAACGTTTTATAATACTTGTCATTTTAAAATGTTACACACATATTAAGAAAACTATCAAATAGCTTCAAATTTTTTTAACATGGACAAATATATCCTTATTTTATTATTAAAAATAAAAATGTTGCATGGAAATGGAAGATAAAATAGAGTAAAATTGAAAAAAAGATAATAAATGTTATATAGAACTTTTAAAACGATAATTAAATATTAAAGGACTTAATAATAATTTGCCCTAAATATTCTTTTTCATTTTGTCAATTAAAATTCCAAAGGTAATATCTCATTTGCAGAAAAATTTATCTAATCCATTAGTATTTTTTCAAAGAACTTAACAAAAGTGATGAGTTCTAGCCCTAGCCGTATAAGATTTTTTTTTCTTTGAGTTACCATTGATCAAAAGAAGATCGAGAATAGTTTCTTTCTCTCTCTTTTTTATTTAAATATTTTTATTTAATAAATACATATATATAATGTAAATCTATTAATCTATGTCTTATTTGATATAAATTTATTATTGTTCATCTTATTTTTTAATTTCTTTTTTAGGCTTTTTTCCTTTGATGTGATTTACTTATTTTTCTTTTATAAAAGTAATATGTTCTTCTTTTATAGAAATATTTTATTCTTTTAGACTATTATCATCTTTGATTTATTTTCATGGTTTTGGATTTATTATTGATATTTAAACAATCAAATTTATTCAAAAACATAAATATGATCAATTTGCAACTTAATAGTCACCTAACAGAGTACGATTCCCACCGAGTTACCAATTTTAATGCTCTATGAACATGTTTGTAAATATTAAGAAAAATTCAAGCTATTTTATTTTATTTCTTGATATTTTTTATATTATATTTTCATATTAAAATTTATTATATTTTTAATTATGAATGAAAATTTATGATATTTAAAAAAAAAAAAAGAAATTAACTAAAGTGGCCGATAAGGCCAAAATCCAAACTTTCTCATAAAGTAGGCGTAACTTAGAAAGCTTAAAGCATTGTTATTAAACTTGGAAGAGCCCAGCCAATTGCACCAGGAAACTTAAAAATCGGATCAATAATTGATTTGACTCTTACATTAGACCCATTTTTATTGAGAATCAGGAATAAACCTCTTGAATTGGCAGACGACTGTTAACCAATCAATCCAGTCACGCTTCAAGTTGGCTAATCAGGTCACAAGGTACTAAATTAAGCTGAACTAAAAAAAATAAATTTCTTATTATTACACATAAGGCTCCACGAAGGAATCTCAGCAGAAATAGAGTACGAACCGTGCTTTATTAATACTTTTAATTGGTGCTGGGTATCGGTCGGTTCGGTTCGATTCGGTTTAATTTTTTCTAAAACCAATAAAATCAAAATTTTTTAAATTGAAAATCGAACCGAACCGAATAACAAGAAAAACCGATTTTAAATTTTCCGTATTTTCGAAATTATTTTCGGTTTATAAGTTCGGTTTTCGGTTATGGGCCACTGGGCTGGCCCATTAAAAATTATACAGTAAATATTTAATTAACATTTTATTTAATAGAATACCCTAACTACTGTAGTAAAAAATAAATTAATAACTCATTATAAAATTAAAACTAACTACATTTGTAAACCATAACTAGTACAAAAATTACAATTTCCTAACCAAATTATAGCAAAAAATTACAATATTTGTAAGAACAAAAAAATTATGATGGAAGATATAAAAGGCTGCTTCCTCAAAAATTACAATTTCCTAACCAAGTTATAGCAAAAAATTACAATATAATTGTAAGAACAAAAAAATGATGATGGAAGATATAAAAGGTAGCTTCCACCCAAATTTAGCTTCAAATTCTTGCACATATTAACAACAAGAACAAAAAAGAGACCCTGTATAAAACAAGAAAAATAAGTCAGATTATGTCATGATAAACAAAATTAAAAAAATATGGTTAGTGGGCTTAGAGTATTTTTCTCAAATTACAGAAGAACACGGTCAAATTCTATTTGGGCTGCATCATTGAACTTTAAAATGTTCAAAAATACCATGCCACAAATAAATCCAACACAGGCATTCTTAATGATTCAGAGGTGGAAGCTTCCTCATAGCCCAATAAGAAATGCAAAAACACACAAATGAATGCAATAAAATTAATAAGATATAAAATGAATGCAAATGAACAAGTAAAAGCTTAGCTCTGCATTATGCATTGCCTGCCATAGTTGCGCCTGCTCATTGCAATTGTATCAAACAAACCAGCAGTAGATTATCACCATACTTACCCAAATACAATTAACATGTCACTGCACCCTCACATAACTGGCATGTCGTATCAAAATTGCAGAGGGAAGATAGCAAGCAATCACACAAGAAATAGAATGAAAAAATAAAGGAAGGAAAGAAACAAAACCATCAAAGCAACATGTTAGTGCTATAAAATCAAAGAGTTAGTTGCTTCCAACCACAGAATGCCCTAATCCAACATTAGGTAATTCTGCATAACAAAATCAACCAACTATCAATAAAACAGTAGAGTTCACATATCAAATAAACAACACAGTTTAATATGCTTCCACCTTTTTCAATTTCTTCAAGTTCATCCAATGACTCCTCAATAATTAGAGGCTGATTGGATGGCCTAATCCAGTCCTGTGTACATAACAAAGCTTCCACAATCCTTAGGGTTAGTGAACTCCTAAAGCAATCAAGTATCCTACCCCCAGTGCTAAAAGCACTCTCAGAAGCAATAGTAGAAATAGGGACAGCAAGAATATCCCTGGCTAATTTTGAAAGAATAGGGAATCTTTCAGAATTAATTTTCTACTATGTCAGAATATCCAGTTTTTCCTCAGTTTCAAGGAGTGATTCACTTAAATAAATATCAAGTTCTGTTTGTTTGCTTCCACTCATTCCCTTTTCTAACTTGTGTTGCTTGAATCTAGATTTAAGAATGGACAATGGTTTAAGGTTAGAGGATTCAGAACTTGATTTGGAAGAGGTGACAGTGCTTTGTGAATCAGATTGAGAGGACACAGGTTGTGAGGAGGCATACATGGACTCATATTCATTAAATAGATTTTTCAATTCATTTTTTATTTTATCACTTAAGCTCCCACCCAGCTCATTCCCATACATTTGAGGAAGGGTATAGTCCAAGTATTCCAACTTCTCCCTAGGATCAAGGACACTTGCAAAGAATATCAATTTGTTCATTTTTTCAAGGTCCCCCCCCAATATTTATCATACTTAGACTTCATGTTTCTACCCAAGATTGCAACATCAATATCAGGGAAAGTACACATTTCTTTTAACATACAGAATACATCAGAAATTTCAGCAAAGAATGAATTTGCAGTCACATACAAAGAACCAGATATTCTATTTGTTAAATCATAAAAATGTTTCAAAGTTTCAGAAAGCTTTTTACAAGTAGCAAAGTCTAAGAAATCAAGAACACCACTAGTTCCTAAATCAGCAGACAAACTAGACTCTTGTTCATCATACCTCTCAAACACTTTCTCATACTCAACTGCAACAGCAAGCATCAAATAAGTGCTATTCCACCTAGTGGGCACATCTAGACACAAGGACTGTTTACATTGCACAGCAAGTAAATCATATATTTCCCTAAATTTTCTCAACCTAGCAAGGGAGTTTCTAATATGCCTCACAGCATCCCTAACTTTTTTCACAGATTGGCCCACATCTTTTAACGCCTCAGTAACAACAAGATTAATTATATGTGCAATGCATCTCATATGTAAATATTGACAATTTAATATGCTTCCACCCCAATTTTGCATTCTTTTTTTAAGAAAAGTAATTGCAGTATCATTAGATGAGGCATTATCAACAGTCACAGTGAATATATTGTTAAGGCCCCACTCTAATAAGCAAGTCTCAATGGCCTTACCTATATATTCACCCCAATGACTAGAAACAGGAATAAAAGACAAAATTTTTTTATGGAGCCTCAACTCATCATCTATAAAATGTACAGTTATGCACATGTAATTGATTTTTTGAATGCTAGTCCAGATATCAGTAGTCAAACTCACTTTTTGACAATGACTCTTTAAAAAAGATTTGAGTTTGGACCTTTCAGATACATATAAATTGTAACAGTCCCTCGTCACAGTCCTTCTATATGGTATTTTAAACCTAGGACAAGTTGTATTCATTAATTTTCTAAACCCCAACCCCTCTACAAACATAAATGGGAGCTCATCAACTATAATCATGAATGCAACAGCCTCCCTAATTGCATCCTGATCAAACTTCCATGTCCCTAGTGTGCCTACAGCCTGTGACCCCTCAATCTCATTCAAAGGTTCAGTTTTAGAAATAGGTTGAAGAGTTAAAAGGGACTGCTTAACATGTTTGCTAGTAGGGTTCTTTAAACAATTAAGCATGTGATTTCTAAGACGAGAAGTTCCATTAACTTTGGAATCACAATTATAAACCTTAGGACAGTATATACACTTTGCTTGAATAATTTTATCCTCTGAGGAATAAATCTTACTGAAGTGGTCCCACACAAGAGACCTAGTTTCCATTTGCTTCCTCTTTTTCTTAGCAGGTTGTGGTGGAGAAGCAGCAGTTGCTTCTTGATGTTGGCCAGTTGCTTCCACCATATTGGGCTTACTCTGAGACTGAGCAAGATTGCTTCCACTAGGGGATGGACTGGATACATTAACATTGCTGCCAATGGATCCAGTCCCTTCAGTATTATCATTTGCCATCTAAAATAGAAATGAGATATAAAGATAATTAGTCATAGAATATTCATACCTGATGCAACATAGTAAATTAAAAATTTAAAACAACAAAAATAGAATCACAGATTGAGATTAGTAATTTACCTTAAAGCAACAGCTTGAATGGAAATTACCACAACCAAGTCCACAGATGATTAAGAACCTGCAAAATATAAAACATAATTAAAACAAAATAATTAAAAAAAATTAACCAAATAACTTTAGCTCCAATACAAACTCACCTTTATCTCAACTGAGTCTCATAGACAAAGAGTGATAGTCTGTTTTCTTCCTTTACTTGAATTTGGTAAATTATATAATAGAAGAATAAACAAACAAAGAAAAAATATAGTTACTGTCAGGATAAATATTAATATAATATATTAAAAGTAATTAGAATTAAAACATTAGTATTACAAAAAATTAAATAACTAAATAGGTTTAATTAAAAAGTAATTAATAATTATAATTGAATAATTACAAATTAAAAAGTAATAAATAAATAAATAAACTAAAAAAAAAATTAGTAATTTACAAAAAATAAATGTGTTATTTAAAAAAATTAAATTAAAATATTTTTAAAATTTAGAGTATTAGAAATTATCATTTAATAAGATTTTTAAGTTTAATAAAAAAATTATTTTTTTTTTGAAAAATCCCCAAATTATCGAAACCCTAATTCCCTAAATGTAAAATTGGAGGAATTTGATCCAAGATCTCACCTGATTTTCGAGATCGGATTTCAATGCTCTGTTGATCAAAGCTTCCACCATATTCATATATATTAAGATCCTTGCATGCAAAGGATAAATAGTTGCAAATCATTAATGAAAATGTGAAATCAAAGGAAATCATCAAAATAATCTCCGAAAATGTAAGAAATATAGAACGAATAAGTAGTAGATTTTTACCCTTTCCTTCTCTTTTTTTTTTTTTCCTTTTTTGATCAGATCACAACAGAACAGAGCATAAGAGAGCGAGATCCTTATATGCACTGAAAAAATATCATAGATCATTAATAATACAAAAAAAAAAAAGTTCAACAGAAAACTAAAAAATAAAAATAAATCAAAAACAGGACAAGATATTTACCTAAAAATCATCACTTATGCATATAGAGACTCAGACGAGATGATACGTCTCCAAAAGCGAGAGGATTTCAGAGGAAAGGAGAAGGATTTATCCAGAAATTCACACAAGATGAGATTTTACCAAAAACGAGAGGATTTCAGACGAAAGGAAAAAAGATTTCTCCAGAAAACTAGAGGATTTTAGAGAGAAATCCTTTGAAAATGAGGGATTTTCAATTTCACCGTTTCAGACTTTCAGTGTGAGGAAGATAGGAGGTTTTAGAGAGGAACGAGAATAGAGAGAGAGGGGGGAAGATTCTAGAGAGAGGCTGCCTGAATAAAAATGAGGGTTATATTTTTAGGGTATCAGTTTATGAAGCTTATATATAATCTCAAAACGGCAGCGTTTTATGCTAGGTTAACTAATATCAGAAATTCGGTCGGTTCGGTTAACTAATTAATAAAACTGAACCGATTTTCGTTAACTGAAATTTTAAAATATGGAACTGAACCAAACCGCACTACTTATATGAACTGTTCCGTATTTGAAATTCGGTTTGGTCCGGTTCGAAATTTCCGTCCGATTCGGTTATGCCCAGCTCTACTTTTAATAGTTTTATAATGATTTAAAATTAATTAATAGATACATTGTAAATTGAAGAGTGCAGAAGGAGACTTTCCCTTATTAATTTAACTTGAAAGTTGATTTATGCTTAACGTTCAAATAGTTGCTGAACCAACTAATATGAGGACTATGTTGAATTTTCCCATTACACCTAGCAAGACTGTGAATTTATCCTCAAAATTTTATTTAACATAATTGTAAAATAATTTAATTATGTATCCCAACACTTTTTAAATTGGAAAATTATTGGTTTTACTTTTTTTTTTTTGAGAGAAATTGATGTTTACTTATAATTTATATTAATTTATTTCCCTATATATTTTTATCTGTTATGATATTTCAAAGGTTCTATTAATTATGATATATTTTATATATTATTTATTATATATTTAATTTAATTATGTTTGATGTTTCAGTTTAACTCTAATTAAATATTTAATCGGTGATTTTTATTGTTATCGATTAAAGATAGGGCTGAATCTAAAAACTTTAGATTAAAATACTTATTGATGAGTGGTGACGTATAGGTGAAAAAGGTTTTGTATTAAAAATCAATTTCTATCCGATTGATATCACCTTACAAATGTCAAACTTTGACCAATCTTTTTACCAAGTTTTATACTATTAAAGGAGAAACCAGTGATGTAATATTTTAATTCATATATTTTAATTTATTTTTTGTTTAATAAAGAATTAATTTTTTTATGTATTTTTATATTATTAGATTGATATAAATATTAAATATAAATAAAATTTATCTCGTTTAAGTATTTAATTTTTTTTTATTTTAGCAATCAAATAAATATTCTTTCGGTTTTAAAAAAGCTATCCACTATTTATTTTTAAAATGTGCTAAAATACTTGCCACTTTAAAAATATATTTAGATATTTATCAATTTCAACTTTATTAATTGAAACATGTGTATTCTCAAAATTAATACAATCCATTTCATAATAATAGTTATTTTAGAAAATTGCACACATATTAAGAAAACGATTAAATAGCTTTAATTTTTATTGAGATTGATAAATATATCTTTATTTTATCATTAAAAATAAAAAATATTGCATAAAAAATGAAAGAGAAAATGAAGTTGGAGATGAAGGTAAAATTGAAAAAAAGATAATAAATGTTGTGTAGAACTCTTAAAATAATAATTAATTTTAAATAATTTTTTTTCAAAATGAGTATTATTATGAAACGGAAGTAATAATAAAAATGATAATAAATGAGTATACGTAAAAATATAAGTCGAAAAGTATAATAAAATATATAAGTTGACAAGTAATTAATGATTTTTTTTAAATTGTATGAGAAAAAAAGTGGATAACTTTTTTTAAAATAAATGGAGTATTTAATTTTTGTAAATTTTCACTAATTTATTTCAATCTGAATGTGGATCCTAAAAGTCAAATATATACCCAATTTTTAACGGCATTTCTGTAAAATATTCATTATTTTCTATTTAAAAACTAGATGCCACAGTGTTTTTATTTTGATTTTTTATCTGGCAAAATATATCAAATAAAGCAAAACATAGCTCATATGTTTTAGCACATATTTATATAACAATGCGAAAAATATAACAACATAAAATAACAATCATCCACTTTGTATTATACATAATATTATTTTACTCTTTCTAAAAGAGTCTCCAGGAAACCGATCAGGCTTAATTTATGAAGATAATTTTCTGGAATTGTCGTGGCATAGGGAATGAGGATACACAGCCTACTTTATTCTCTTATTGTTAACAGTATAAACAGGATTTGCTTTGTGTTGCTGAGCCAAAGGTGGGAATTTAGTTCCATTGTCTCTAATAATTTTTGGCGTTCATTGGATTTACAGATGATTGCAAATAATCGTTCGCTTCCCTCTTTATGGGTATTCGGTAGAACTGGCCTTGGCCATCCTTTATTTCTGGATACTCACGAACAACATGTTAGCATGGATTTCCTATTTCATAATACGCCCCAGAGGTTTAGTTTTGTTTATGGCAGTGTTTGGTCCTCGAGACGGGCCGCTTTCTAGGATGATTTGTGATGAGCATAATTTAGTATACATTTATAGCCCTTAAATTTATTTTTTTTTAAATAAATATTTTTGTTTAAGATTATTTTTGTGAAATAGGAAATAAAATAGTGAAAACTTAAAAATTGAGTAGAATTGGAGTCTTTAACGTGCATGTGTAATAATAATAATAATAATAATAATAATAAACTTTTGTGAAAAAACAATTTGTCAACAAAATCAATTAAGTCACTTTTTCTTATTGTTAAAGGATATTATCTTTAAGTGTTCAGTAAAAATTAAAAAAACTAACCATCCATCCATATGGAAGCCAATTAAGCAAAACAAAACATTCAAAATTCAAAGTCATACATGTCATGCTAAGGAAGAGAAAGTATTGCAAAATTCAAAGGGTAAATTTCATTTGCAATCATTCAACTTTTAACTAATGCACTTTATTGTCTTTAATCTTCAAAACCGGATATCTAAATATCTGAACTATGTCGATTTGTAACTGCATTATCCTACTTAGTGGTTTCCATCAGCTGCCTTAATGACTAGCTGACGTGGTACTCCAAACTAGCTTTTTTAAATAAAATTTTTGCCACATGTAGAAAATGTCAGTTCCCATTTCTCTCTTATCTTTCAATATGTTTTTTTCTCTTCATAAAAACCCTAGCTCACGATCTCATCTTCCCCATTCTATTCCATCTTCAAAACTGCCGTTTTCTCTTTAAAATCTTTTAGTATCTTTTATTATTCTCACAAAACTCTTCAGAAAACTCTTAAAAGTTGAAAGATAGTGAAGATGTCTGCAGATCATCCAGACATTGTTGCTAATTTCCTAACTGGATTTGGGACCCCCTTATGCGAATGCAAAGACCACGCACCATTGAGGACCTCCTGGACTAAAGAAAACCCAGCCTGTCGCTTCTACAGGTGTCCTAACTATGGGGTGAGTTGTACTTTTTAAATCATAATGCATTCTTTGATTACTATGATTTGTTACTTTCTGTTAAAATCACCTACATTTATACTTAAGAGTTGTCATTTTTCTACTTTGATTCTGGGTGTAATTGTTTGATGGGTATTGTAGACTCTAAAAGGGAAATGCAAGTTCTTTGTTTGAGTTGATCCAAATTATCTTGAATGAGCTAAAATTATCATCAATGCTCTTTTAAGGAAGGCTGATAGATTGGAGAAGAAAAAATGCAAGTTAGAGAATAGTGTAAAGGTGATGAAGCTTGAGAAGGCATTTGTGTGGGGTGTTATCCTAATTTCTGTCAATCTCCCTATTGTAAGCACCATTTGGGTAAAACAGAAAAATAATGAAAGTATTTGTATGTGGTGGTGAGTAGATTATGGAATGTAGGGGAAGATTGTGTTGAATTGATGTCTTCCATTGACTTTGGGTCTGTTTGTCATGGAAGACATATGAATTGTGTATTTTGTTGCATCAATTGCAACTTAATTAATAGTAATATTTTTTGCCATATATTTATGTATATTGATATATATATATGTGTGTGTGTGTGTGTGTGTGTGTGTGTGTTAAATTCTTGACAATAATACTAGAATATACATTTTTTGTGTAGTCACCACACAATTGAAGATGATAATATGCATAAACAAACTATAACAGATTATTTATAATGACAGTAGCTAAGGAAGTGTTTAAACTAATGAAAGCTATAAACTAATGAAAATAAAAAATCATTCAATTGTTTGTGTTCAATTTCAACAGACATCTGCAACAACCTATTTATGCAACTAGGAAATTCTGAAAGACACATATACACATAGTATTTATACTTCTAGTTCATAACACCACACAATGAATATTTAATAAATACCAAAATATTAATCATCCATACAAGATAATGAGAATTCAAAGTTGAAACCTTAACAAGTTCTTATATTGGTTTCAACTTTGAATTACAAAAACACTAACTATGCAACTTCTATACAAGATAATGAGAATTCAAAGTTGAAACCTTAACAAGTTCTTATATTGGTTTCAACTTTGAATTACAAGAATAGTAACTATGCATTAATATTGACCATCATAGATGATCTACATCTAACAAAGTATCAATGAACTTGAAGCATTACTATTGACCTAATGCAGCTTAAGAACAAAAGAAGTGAAGCTGCATTTCATTTTCTATGCCTATGCTTTATTTATACTATATTGACCAAAATAAACCTAGTATCCTAATGTTAGTATTTTTGGAGCTTTTCCTTTGTCTTCTTAGGTCTTGGTGATCTTTGGAAGGTAATTCCAAACATGTCTCCTCTGATGTCTTGCTGAAATGGGGCCTGCTCTGGATGATTTGCTTGAGTAAAATCACTTTGCTGACTTTGATGTGTAGAGTGAGGTTCATTAACTATTATATGCCATCAAGCATTAATCCATGAATAAATGCATGATATGAATAATAACATGCAAAATAATTTGTTTGTAAAATATCTTACTAGTACTTACATCAATAAATAAATCATACATATCATGGTTGTCATCATGCACATGCCCAGCAACTAACTATATTATTAATTCACAAATATAATATTTATTAGTATGTTAATTATATATATAAAATGTAAGATATATGGTAGATATTTACCTTGTGATCACTATGAAAAGCAGTGCCTACTTGTCTTTCTTGTGATGATACTCCAACGGCATCTTTTCAAAAAGCTATCTGCTGTGGTCCAACCTAACACATGACATACATTAATATTTGTATTAAACAAATAATAAATTTTCTATATAACAAACATTGCATAGCAGATCTGTATAGAGAAAACTGACCTTCTTTGTTAAATTTTTTCTAAGTTTATAAGATCTTATATTGTGTCCCTCCTTCCCACATTGGCTATATCTTATAGTCACATTTCCCTTTTTGGTCAACTTGCACTTAGGTTGTTATGGTAAGTAACTATATGGGCCTTCCTCTTTATTGAAGCTGATGCTTTCTTCTTGGTGCATTCTTTATCTCTTTAACTTCCTTTCTCCTTGCTTTAGGTTTTCTACCTCTCTTCTTGAGCACCACGAGTGGTGGTGTGATTTTGACATGGCCATTTGACTTAGGCCACATTGCATGACCATTAATTGGTTCAATGGTATGACTGTAAAAGCTGTGTCAATATGATAGAATGCATGTACATAGTCCTCTGGATTTTCATTTTGGCCAAATATGACTGCAACACCATGTACACATGGAATCCCAGTGAGATCCCATCTTCTGCAGGTACAGGTATGCTTCTCCAAATTTACAATAAACTGATGGTTCTTGCCAAACACTTGCACCCTTTTAGATCTAGCAAATGTCACCCATAAAGTTCTTTAATATTTGTTAGCTTCTTCATGATCTTAGGGCATAGGATCTTTCCAGCTATCTTGGCTTTCTGAAACTCCAATTTTTTTTTTTTTGGCTATCCTTCTCATCAATTAATTCCTTATCATCTCAAGTATTGTGATGATAGGCTTGGTTCTAGCTTCCAATATATATCTGTTGAAGCACTTACACATATTGTTGAGTAGTATGTCACATTTGGTATCTATTTTGAAGCATGCTCTACTCCAATTTTCACACGGCCTAGCTCTCAGCCATTCTCCGCACTCTATTGATTTTTTCTCTACTTCTTTAAGACAACCCTCAAGCTAGCTCATGTAACTTGCCCTTGCACAATCCCATAGTAAGTCTTTGTACACTTTACCTTTAAATATAGCCCTCATATTGGTCCACAAATGTCTCACACACATTTTGTGCTCAACATTTGGAAACATTTCATGGATAACACTGAGCAATCCCTGCAAATTATCACAAATAAGTCATACATTTAAATATGCACACAATATAAAACTAAAGAATAAATATTCAACTAAAAATCATTTTACCTTCTGCCTGTTAGATATAAATGTCCAGTGGTATGAGTTGTGCATTTGTAAATCTTCCTTCAAGTGCTCCAGGAACCATCCCCAGTTGTCTTTGTTCTCAGTCCTCACAACTGCATATGTAATAGGGTATATGCAGTCATTAAGATCTATGCCTATAGTAGATAATAACTGGCATCCATACCTACCCTTCAACCAAGTTCCATCTAAGCAAACAATTGGTCTGCATCCTGACTTAAAGCCCTCTTTCAATGGAGTAAGGCATATGTATATGCCTTGAAACTCCCCCTTTCTTCTTTGAATTCAATTATGGACCCTGGATTAGACCTTAATAATTCTAACTTTTAACTATGTAGTCTATCATATTGCCCAGCCTCATCACAATTGATCTTCTGAAGTGCTATATTCATAGCTCTCCATGTTTTCATCCTGCTAACAGTATATCTAAAATCCTTACCTACCCTAGCAAAGAAAGCATTTATCAACCAGTTTGGATCATTTCTCATTTCATCTATATAATGGTTAGCCAGCCATTTAGCAATCAAATGGAAGTTACTAAATGACTTCCCACATGTATGCTTCAAATAAATAGTTTTGATTTGGAATGTCAAATCATGTACATCATTAAGATGTTTTTTGGAAGCAAAAATTCTCCACAAACAATTTTTTGCTTTTCTATTCTTACAAATTGCTTCTACCCTAGTTTTATCATTCTTTTTGAAATACAATGGAAACCTATGTCTAATACCCTAATTTCTAATGGGTTGCTTCAATTCCTCCCTATCCTTAAATATCATACTAGCCATAAATGTAGGGTCCTCTATGTCCCTCTTAGAGTTGAACTCTGGGAATCTCACTCTGTTTTCATCATCTGAATCAGATTTGGTATGCAACTCATCGGTTGGTGGATACTTTGATTCCTTATTTGAATCACCAAGCCCTATCCTATCTATAGTTGGATCAAGAGGATCTTCATTTCTGTTTATGGGTCTAGCCCTTTGACTATTGGCTTGTGTATTTGTATTATTCTCTGCTATCACATCTTGCAAATCCTCATCCATATCCTCCAAATCGTAGTCTGGATCATCAAATTACATCTCATCAATTTCTGGTGCATTCACATTAGCTGCAGGAATATTTGATTGTTGTTTAGGAGCAGGTTCTTGTCCAATGTAATCTGCCTTAGTAAGTCCCTCATGTTTAATTTCACTGTAAGTTGCAGGACTCAAAGTAGGTGCAGGTTCCATTGTTTGAGGTGCTTCAGATGCAGGTGCATCAACTATTGGAGGTATCACATTATAATGTTCAGATGCATTTGCCTCTTCTATTGATGGCAGCATTAAGACATGCCTTCCCATTTTATCCATATTGCTTGACTTTTGAGTGTGAATATGTTCAGTAGTTTCTTCAATCTTCTCAATCACAGCATAATATATTTTGGCAAATTTTTGAGATCCTTGGAAGATTTGTTTCCCAGTCACACTCTCAACATATACAGATACTTCTCCCACATCAGCCCCATGCAGAGACATTTCATAGCAATGGCTATTCCCCTCAATCAGCTTTAATCCATCAGCAAAACACTTCAAGGAGGACACCACCAATATCTCACTTTGCTTTTTACCTATTTCTCAATCAATAATTCATTAATTTTGAAGGTGGACATTGTATCAAGATCAAGACCTATGATTTCAAATATCTCACCATCCATATAACATGTTTCTCCGATAAACCCATTGTAATGAATTTTAAGGGTAAAAGTACCATCCTTTGCTGCTGGTTTGATTACAAAAATATAACAAACACATTACACAAATACACATATACACAGCTATATATTATAAGCATATATAAAATACCAAAAACAAATGCCCATTTACTAAATCTTTTGCAAAAACAAAAACTTTACAGATTGTATATTGAACCCACTTCATTTTTAACAGTACCCAAATTAATTATTCATTATTCATAACCTATTTCAACTAAATCACTTCAGTTTTGAGTTTTAAAATCTACTTAACCCGCCAACCACCAAAGCCATTAACATCCTTCCAACCACAAATCCTAGCAAATTAAAGGAAAATTACAAGTAGCAGTAAAAATTAACTTCATACCTTATGTCCTTAGGGCTATCACAGTAGGTCTACCATGCAATCTCCTTGTTTTGTCATTTTCCTAGTCTTTTGGGGTTTCTAGGTTGAATTTTTTGTGTTTTACACAAGAAAATGACAAGGTAATGGAGCTTTTAGCATGTGTTTGTAGGGCTGACTTTCTTTTAACACATTTGAAAGTGCTCAGAGAAGGCTTTTAGCAAGAAGATAGAGAGAAAAAAAATTGAAAGATTAAAAAAAAACAAATCGAATATTTACTGACATTAGAATTTATGGTTGGAAGAATAACATAGTTACAAAATGACATAGTTTAGGTATATAGATGTCCAATTTTGAAGATTAACGATGATAAAGTGCATTAGTTTAAAGTTTAAGGAAGAAGAATGAAATTTACCCAAATTCAAGTCATCATCAACTTTCCAGCAAATGCCGACTAATTCATGCTAGCCATTTGTACTTATAAATAGAAAGAAAATGACTCAGCAAAGGAGAGATTCTGGAGAGAACTTGCGAAAATAAAGCTAGAAGCTCATATTTCAAGATTGAGAATCAAAATTGTCAAAACATCTTCTTTTATTTATTTTGTTGTTTGAATTTAATTACGTCTTTTTAAGTTTTATTTTAACTAAAGATGGATGATGAAACCATATTAAATTATGAATTTTTATTTTGTATTGATTCTAAATATTTTGCAATTTAATATTTATAATTTTGGCTTCATTTGATAATATCCTTTCATCAATTCTATCATATATTTTTTATTATTAGGAAAATTATCTATACTTAGTTTTTATTGAACGAAAAGTAATTTTCTTTGATTATGTGTTTTCTATTAAATTGTATACATATAATACTTAGAAATTACACTTTTGAAATGAAGGAAATTCTATTTGAGAATTTAATAAAATTAAACTTAGTGATAAAATCAATAGGAGATAGAAATATTAATTTCTAAACTAATAGAAAGATTGATTTTTAAACTATTATTTAAAAATTAGAATTAATACATTATAAAATTTATTAATTAAATATTGGTGAATTTTGAAACCTTAGTCATGTTTTATTATTTGAATTTTATTTCACAAATTCAACCACTTTAGTGTTAATTGTGCTATTTTGATGTTTCTATTTTGTATTTCTTTATCATTATCTCAAAAATTATTTGAAATTAGGTTAGAATTAAATTGATATGGTTTAATTAAGCTTTTCCATAATTCTCTTTTTAGCTCTCTCTATGGAAAGGATTGCATTACCATTTATCTACAAAATCAGTTATTTATATGCTTGCGAGTACAAAAAAAATTACACAACAGGTTTTTGACATCATTGCTGGGGAGACATTGAAAAGAAAGAAGAAAAATCATTAGATCTATGTTGGTTTAATTTTTCTACTAGTTAAATTTTACTTATTTTGAATTTTTATTTTATTTTATTATTTTGGTATGTTTGGTTATAAATAATATTAGTTTTTGTTATAACAACTTTCTTGTTAATTTTTGCATATTTGATTTTTTTTAATACTTTTATTTAAGTTTCAATAGTACTAAGTTGTGTTGAAATAGTGCCACAAATTTTAGTTGGATTACTGTAGTAACTCGGTTACTATTCACATATTTTGCATGGGCTCATTTTTTTTTTTTGCATGGTTAGTTGGTTACTATGTGTAATAATTTTTTTTTTTATTGCAAAAATTTGTTTTAGTTTTCAGATTTGTTTTATTATATATAACTTTATGACCAAAAGCTAGAGAAAAAAATATGAAAACTAAAACAAATTTTTGCAATAAAATTTTTTTTAATTATACATATTAACTAATTAATCATGCACAAAAAAAAAGAGACTATGCAAAATATGTGAATAGTAACTGAGTTACTACAATAACCTAATTAAAATTTGTGGCACTATTTCAACTCAATTTAGTATTATTGAAACTTAAAAAAAAATCAAATATGCAAAAATTAACAAGAAAGTGTGTGTGTGTGTGTGTATATATATATATATATATTCTTTTTATTTTTTAAAAAAATTTCTTTAGAATATTTATTGTTTAAAAAAATAAAATAAATTTTTTTTTGGTGTTACGTTGAATCACTTGAATTTTATAAATTTTTTAGTTGATTTTTATTTGATTTTTTTTTGGTAAAATAATTCATATTGTCTGTTTTATTTTTCTTTCTCTTTTGATTATAAGTGTGATTAAATGTACAATTTAATAACATCTGTTACAAAGGCTAATTGCTCCCGCTTAAAAAGATTGGGACTTTAAGTGATGCATTATGAACCCTTAATCTTTCTTGAGAGTTTTATTAGTTGCACATTTTTCATTTTTATAAACTTTGAAAGAGAAATTTTATTTTATTTTTTCCGCATTCTCATTATTTTTTCGCTTTTATTATTATTATTATTATTATTATTATTATTTAGTTTTATTTTATTTTGTTTCATTTAACAGTTGGTATTAAAATAAGTTAATTTAATTTTTTTGGTTTATGTTAGTTTAGGAACGTGATTTAAAGTATCATTTGATTAAAAAAAAATTATCTTTAAGTGATATTAAAATTGAATTATCAATAAAAATGTCCGGAGATAAAATAAATCCTGAAAATATAGAAAATCCAAGAAATAATAATATTCTATTGAAAGAGAAAAGACCTTTATAGAATATTTTTCTCCTATCACTACCAATTCTCCCTCTTGCATAGTTTTACCAAAAACTAATACAACTCATTTTGAGTTTAAACCTTCCATAATTCAATTGTTATGGTTTAGAGAGAGAGAAGATCCATACATGCACATTAAAGAATTTCTGGATATTTGTTCTGCAATTCACTTTTAAAATTTTTCTGATGATTTAGTTAGGCTTAGATTTTTTTTTTTCATTTTTACTAAAAGATAAAGTAAAAGCCTAGTTAAATTCTCTTTAAGTAAAAACAACTACTAGTTGGGATCAACCATTAATAAATTTTTGTCAAAGTTCTTCCCCATGTTTAAAACTAATAGTCTGAGGAGAGAAATTTCCAAATTTTACCAAAAAGAGGGAGAAGAATTTGATCTCCATTATGGTTTTGAAATTTGGATATTGGTAAAATATTTTTATAGTGGTTTAATTTCATTAAATCATCAAATAATTCACTCCATGCATGGTGAAAAATTTTTGCATCTACAAGGAAGTCAAGCTTGAGATTCACTTGAAACATTAGCTGTAAATTCTTAGCAATGGAATTGTTTAAATCTTAAACCCAAACCTAATCGTGTAACTAAGAAAAAAGGCATTTATGAGATAGGAGAGAGAGAGAGAGAGAGAGAAAGAGATGAAAGTGATTTGAAAACTACTCTATGATTTGAAAACTACTCTAACTAGTTTGTCTTGGAAAGTGGAAGTCTTAGTCTTAAGTCAATTTATGAATCCTCAAACAAACACTAGGAGCGAGTTATATGCCTTGTGTTCTAGTACATCTCATATTACTCAATTTTGTCTCTCAGTGTCAAATTATCAGGAAGTATTCTCTGAACAAGCAAATGGACTCCATTATTATATAAAATCATTTGATAGCCCATATGCCCTCACATATAATCCAAATTGACAAAACCATCTCAATTTTTCATAGAGACAAAACTAGCCTCCAATAAATCATGGTCATCATATTATATGTCCAATTAGCACATGGATCATTCCAATTCACCATATCCTTAAAATGTTTCTCACTTCTTTGTCCCATAGCAAAAGAAACCTTTTTTGGAGGATACCTTACAACAGTTCATACAATCAACCTAATAAGTTCTATAATCAAATTCTCAATCCATTCAAAAACTTGAAACATAATTGGGTCAACTTGCAACTGCTGTAGCTCAATGGGAAAAAGAAAAATTTTCCAGTCGACCCATTCTAAATTCGAAAGGTCAATATGAGGTAGGTTTATCAAGTTCGAATAAAGAAGTTAAATTCATAACTACTCTTAGGTCTGGAAAAGGCATAGTCAAACCTGATTATATGCATGAACCTTAAAGAGAGAGTTAAAAGAGTCATCTTGAAATTTAAGTATCCAAAGATTCAACTGAAAAAGACAATCAATCATTGCCTTATGGTCCAAAAGCTCCTTACCAATAAAGACTTATCTCAAAAGAGAAATGTACCCAATATAGTGACATTTTAGAGGTATTTAAGCAAGTTGGCATTAACATACCTCTTATTGATGCTATTGAACAAGTACTTGCTTATGCCAAATTTTTAAAAGATCTTTGTATGGTAAAAAGAAAAGAAATGTTCCTAAAAAGGCATTTTTGACTAAACATGTGAGTTTCATACTCTAACATAAAACTCCAATTAAATATAAGGATCCTGGTTGTCCAACAATTTCTTGTACCATTAGTAATCATGAAATCAATTGAGCTTTACTTGATTTAGGAGTAAGTGTGAATTTGTTGCCATTTTCTGTTTATCAGCAACTTGGATTAGGAGAGTTGAAATCCACAATTGTGATACTCTAATTAGCCAATAAGTCTTTCAAAATTCCTACAGGTTTCATAGAAGATGTTTTGGTCAAAGTCAATAAACTTTACTTTTTGGTGGATTTCATTGTTCTTGATACTCAGCCTATTAAAGACACAAAAGACCAAATTCCCATCATCTTAGGAAGAACCTCCAATGAAATCATTCATTGTTAAAGTGGTGTCTTGAAATTTGTGCTTAGAAATATGACTGTTGAACTTAATGTGTTTAATGTTGCTCGTCAGCCAATTGACAATGATGATTTGTGTGAAGTTAATATGATTGAAAGTGTGATCAATGATTGTTTTTTGGAAATGAATAAAAATAATCCATTTGAGAAATGTTTAACTCAATTTGGCATGGATTTAGATGTTGAAAATTCAATTAATGAGGTGAATTCCTTATGAGAATCTATTCAATTAATGGATACAAACAAATGGAAAGCCAAAATTGAACCTTTGTTTCCCGCAAAATCTAAAGAGTCAATTCCTGATCACAAAAGTTAGACTTGAAACCATTGCCTAAATCATTAAAATATTCATTTTTAGGACTATCAAAAACCCTACCCATTATCATAGCATCTAATCTAGATATAGAACAAGAAAATAAGCTGATTGATATTTTGAAAGATCATAAAGAAGTAATAGGGTGGATAATTTCACACTTTAAGGGCATTAGTCCTTCATTATGCATGTATAGAATTCATTTAGAAGATAATGCTAAACTTAGCCATGAAATCCAAAGGCGACTAAATCCCAATATGAAAGAGGTTGTTAGAGTTGAGGTAATAAAACCTTTAGATGTAGGTGTCATTTATCATATTTTTGATAATTCATAGGTGATTCCTGTACAAGTAGTTCCAAATAAATATGGCATAATAGTAATGACAAATGATGAAAATAAACTAATTCCCACTTGAATCCAAACTAGATGGCATATTTGTATTGCTCATAGGAAGTTAAATGCTGTCACAAGAAAAGATCATTTTCCACTCCTTTTTATTAATCAAATGCTTGAGAGATTATCTGGTCATGCATATTATTGTTTCCTTAATAGTTACTCTAGATATAACCTAATCCCAATTACACCTATGGATCAAGAGAAAATCAATTTAACTTGTCCTTTTGGGACCTTTGCCTATCGACGCATGCCCTTTTAGGTTATGTAATACACCTATTACATTTTAGCAATGCATAATAAGTATTTTTTTGATATAGTTGAGCATTTTCTTAAGATATTCATGGATAATTTTTCTGTATTTAGTTCTAGCTTTGATGAATGTTTGCATCACTTAACCTTGATTTTGATTAGATGTAAAGAGAAAAATCTTGTATTAAATTAGGAAAAATGTTACTTCATGGTAAAAAAGGAAACACTTCATGGTAAAATAGGGAATTGTTTTGGGTCATATGGTGTCACAACAAGGAATTAAGGTAGATAAAGCAAAGGCATACTTAATCTCTAGCCTTCCTCCACCCTACATCGTAAAAAGAATTTGATCCTTTTTAGGTCATGCTGGTTTCTACCATAGATTCATCAAAGATCTTAGTAAAATTTCTCATGCCTTATGTAACTTACTTACGAAAGATACACATTTTATCTTTGATAATGAATGCCTTCGAAAAGCTTTTCAAGCTTTTGAAAAGCTTAAAATCTTATTGACATCTGCAACTATCATTAGACCACCTAATTGGTCTTTGAGATCATGTGCGATGTCTTTGATTATGCCTTTGATGCCATTTTAGGCCAACAAATCAATAGGCTACTCATCGTGATATGTTATGTAATTAAGACTCTTACTGATGCACAACTCAGTTATTCTACCCCTGAGAAAGAGTTGCTTACTATTGTGTTTGCCTTGGATAAATTTAGATCTTATCTTGCTAGATCCAAAGTCTTTATTTATACTGATCATGTTGCATTGAAATGCCTTTTGTCAAAAGAAGATGCTAAACCTCACTTAATTCGAAGGTTTTTTTTAATACAAGAGTTTGACCTTGAAATTCATGACAAGAAAGGTTTTGAAAATATTGTGGTTGATCATCTGTAGAGACTGATAATGGAATCTGTTGATAAGAATTTTCCCATCAAATAAGCTTTTCCTGATGAACAACTCATGTCCATATCACAATTACCTTGATTTGCTAATATTCTAAATTATTTTGTTACTAATCATATGCTTAGCCATTGAAGTAATCAAGATAAAACAAAATTTTTAGCTTAGATAAAGAAATTTTTTTTGGGATGATCTATACTTATTTAAGTATTGTCCAAATCAAGCATTAGGAGATGTGCACTTGAAAGTGAACAAAAAAATATTATCTCTTTTTGTTATGACCATTCTTATGGAGGCCACTTCAATATAAAGAAAAGTACTGCAAAAATCTTAATGCGAATTTCATGGCCTGTATTATTTAGAGACACCTATGTATATTGTAATTCTTGTGATTGAAGCCAAAATTTAGGAAGTATTTCTCGTAGGAATATGATGTCTTTAAATCCAATTCTTGTAGTTGAATTATTTGATATTTGGGTTGTTGATTTTATGGGACCTTTTCCCTAATTTCTTTGGTAATTTGCACATCCTCATTAACGTTGATTACATATCCAAATGGGTAGAGGCAAGTGCATGTAAAACAAATGATCATAAGATTATGGTGAAATTTTTGACAGAACATATTTTTTCTAGATTTGGTACACCACGAGCAATTATTAGTGATGGAGGAAAGCACTTTTCTAATAGGCATTTGAGTGTTTGATGAAAAAATATGGCATTACTCATAAAGTAGCTATTCTTTATTACCCACAAACAAGTGGTTAGGTAGAAATTTCAAATAGGAAAATCAAATGCATTCTTAAGAAAATGGTTAACCCCACCTAAAAAGACTGATCTTTGAAATTGCCTAATGTATTTTGGGCTTATCATACAACATTTAAAATCCCTATTGGAATGTCTCCTTTAAGAATTTTTTATAGAAAACCATGTCACTTACCAATTGAATTTGAACATAGAGCATATTGGGCAATCAAACAATTAAATTTCTCTTTATATAGAGTTGGTGCTCAAAGCATATTTCAATAGAATGAGTTAGAGGAAATTATAAGTGATGCTTATGATTGTGGCAAAATGGTGTAAGAACAAGATGAAATTTTCTCATGATAAAAATATTTTGAGAAAATTTTTTACTCCTGGTTAAAAAGTCCTTTTATACAATTCTCATTTGCATTTGTTTCCTTGTAAGTTATGTTCTCAATGGTCAAGCCCATTTTTAGTCCGCACTATATTTTCACATGGAGCAATTGACATTAAAAATCCAAAAAATAGTGATGTATTTAAAGTCAATTGACAAAGATTGAAACCATTTATGGATTTAGAACCAACAATAGTGAAAGAAGCACTTTTGAGTGATCCTATTTATTAGAATCAATTCAATTCATTTATGTCATTTTTTTTCTTTCTTTATGTAATTTATTTTTGTTTACATTTAGCATTTGTTCTTCATTTTATAAGCCTGAAGTATAAGCTTTTTGGTGAGATCTATTCTTTTAAGTTCCTTTTTGTCATTTTTTTTATAAGCATTGTTTAAAATAGAAATATTGAGGACAATGTTTACTTTTTTTTAATGTTTATGTTCTTTTCCTTTCTTAATTATTTATTTCATTTTATTTTAATCTCCTCAAAACTTTGCTTTAATATTGCTTATGGGAAATTAAATAGCTTCTTTGGAGGCAACCTAAGTTTTCTTTTTATTCAGTTTTCTTTTGTTTGTGTTTAGTTATTTCATTGCCAATTTTCTCTTTCATTTCCTTAACTAACTAGATATAGAAGCAACTTTGACAACACTCAAAAATTAGGTTTCCAACTCTTTTCTAAGATGTATTCAAGGAAATTTATAGATCCAGATTGGTAAGAATGAAGGCACTTATGCGCCAGAATCTTCCCGAGTATATCCAATGGATCATAGAAGCCAAAGTATGACTGGTAGGAGAATTTGATAAATCATTTGTTAAATGCTTGACATGTGTGGAGAGAAGTTCTTACTAAAAAAAAAAAAGGAGAGCTAAGAGAATGGGAATCTCCTATAATTATGCAAGATGAAATTGCAACACACGCTGAAGAAATATTGGATATGCATCCATAAATTGAGAGGACAACATTAAACTCATAAATGATAGACTGAGTAAGGAGTCTCTAGACAATATCCTATAAACTCTTGAGATGCATCAATGTGGACAAGTTCAACGTGTCTTTTTGGATTTATGAAATTATTCAAAGAAGAGAAACAATATTATAGTTTAGGGAATCTGACGTTAAATGACCCTATTTGCCAGTTGATGAGAAATTGGATAGGAAGCCTATCATTGACTCATAGAAGGCGTTTAAGCCGTTACTGAACGTAAAACCATATAAAGATGTGAGCCATAGTCATAACCACTATTCATGATTAAGTGTATTACTAATTTTTTATAGTATTTTTCCACACTCTGCAGTTAATTTTTGAATTTCATCACCCCAGTTACCTTTTTGCATATTTTTTTTTCTATTTTCAATAGCTTTTTAGTTTTTCTATGTTTTCTTTTTGACATTTATGTACATAATATCTATTATTTTTCTTTCAACAGATTTTTTACCCTATTGAACTATTCATTTACTCTCCTATTTTCCTTATATGAACAATCACCATTGATAATATGCATATAGCTTTTAAGAGAGAAAGTGGGTGGAAATGGTATAACCCTCAATATGCAAATTCAAAACCATTTGTGTCTTCTATAGTTAGGTAAGAATAAAGATTACTGGAAGGAAGCCAATGAACTTGATAGAATTCTACCTGAACGAAAAATTAATTGAGTAAGAGAGAGAGTGGGTGGAAATGGTATAACCCTCAATATGCAAATTCAAAACCATTTGTGTCTTCTATAGTTAGGTAAGAATAAAGATTACTGGAAGGCAGCCAATGAACTTGATAGAATTTTACCTGAACGAAAAATTAATTGAGTGTTTGGGGGAGGTAGTTTAGGATTAAGGTGTTGTATCTCAAGTTTTGCATTGTTACAAGAAGCAAAGTTCTAGGGATAATTCTAAAGGCTTTAGCCACACAAAAACACATAACTGGTAGGACTATAAGTAATAAGTTATAGGTCACAAGCATTTATGAATGAATAGCATACATACATCATAATGTTGATGCCTTAATCGTATTACTTAGTGGTGTAGAAATATTTGAAGATATTTTCAACGTTGCATTTTGGGCCCAACTAAATCTTCATAAAAAGCTATTAGGGTTACTTAATATTGACAGTTTTTATGATGGTTTATTATCTTTTCTTGATCAAGCTGTGGAATAGGCTTTTCTAGTTTCTGCTTCAACTACTAATAAATTGATTGACTAGTTGCTAGAGTTTTGTACCTAAACCTAATCCATTGATGATGCAGGTGGTCTAGTACCCTAAGGACAATAGTAGCAAAAAGCATGTACTAAATCTGAATATCTAGTTGTAACTTCCCTATCTCTTATTGTTTTACTAACCGCATTTTGTTAAGTTCTTAACTCCTTACTTATCTATAGTAGGCATTAGGAACAATGTCTCAGCTAAGTTTAAGGGTGGAGAAATTGTTATTAAAAGAAATTATGTTTTCTCAATTTTTAAAGGTCCAATTCATTAAAACTTTAGATGGTAGAGTAAAGAGTTACTTTTGTGCTCTTGATATGCATATGTAGTTTTTGAGATTTTCTTTTCTAGTTAAAAAAAAAAAAAAAAAACTTTTTGTTACTGTGAAGAGAATTGAGCTTTAGTGTCATGGCTTTGATTGATAATGAGTATTGTTTTGAATCTTGATGATTCTTTGGTAAATTTTTTTTCACAACGATTATACTCAACTCTTTTCTCATAATAGCCATGATTATTTTGTAGAGAGACAAGCATTCTAGAACAAGTGTGTTCTTATACCTTCACTTTGATGATCATTTTGATTTTGATATGAAAGAATTAAATATTAGAACTTTCACTTAAGGTCTTTCAAGGTGAACAATTGATTGAGTATAACTTTTGAAATGGTTAAATATGAACCCTTAATTTTGCATCTTCCATATTGTATTTGAAACTTTAGAGGTGCTTAGGCTTGGTAAATAGACACCTTTTGACTTTTTGGTTGGCTTGATTAACTTTTGCATCAAGCGAACCATCCTTATAAGCTTGATTCGCTAAGGATCGAGCACCTTAATTCTAAAGTTTTCTTATTTTATTTTATTTTTGCTTTGCAAAGTGAATTGGGTTGTAATTTCTCGAGCTGATCTATCAAGTCAAAAAGCTTTCCACCATCCGAGGGAAGCTGCAACCCCCCCATTCGAGGTTAGTCATTGCTAACCACCCAAGGTAAGTCTCCTTTCCTTTTCTATTTTTCTTTTCTTTATTTATTTATTTCATTTTACTTTTTTCCTCATTAGGATTTATTTATTGTCCCCCTCCTTGGGATTTGTTTATTGTTTTCCTTATTGGGATTCTTCTTCCTTTAAGGTTCTTTGCCTTTTCTTAATTGATTCGCTAAAGATAGTTAATTAAAATTTGACCTAATGAACTTAATGGTGTGGGTCAAATTTTAATATCCTAGTCTCTAAGACTAAGTATAAAGTGAGTAGGGTGTCAAACTCTAGGGAATTTGGAGCAATTTTATATTAACCGGGTAATTACTAAGATGGATAGGCAAACAACAAACAAAAGATATTGATTTATTCTATCAAATCTAAAATACTAAAGTTTTATTATTACTTTAATTAACAACAACAAACAATGAATATTAGAATTACAATTCAGAATTAATTTTGAACTATAAAAGTTAACAACATATAAACACATACAATGATTGGAGAATATGACCAACATTCCTCAAAAGTAACTCTCGTTGTCAATTAAGGGTATTTTCATTTGGAGTCTACAAGCACTCTCATGACATTGTAGAGATAAATAAAAAAAATTAAGTTCCATGCCAAATCTTTAACCTCTCAAAATGGATTTATTGTCTCCAGGTACTTTTCTACTCTTTGAGTAATTTCAATTGCATTTCCACCAAAATGCCCCAACTCTCATTGTGAACAAAATGATTAACAAGTTATATATGGTGATCAAGCATACATAACACAATGTAGGACTCAATTGAAACTAATCATTAATGCATATTAAGAATTTAGTTCATAAAATTAATTCATCATTGCAATTCTAACAACCTATTAGACTAAGTACATGGTAAAATATGATATAGAAATAATGCAAGCATTCATTATTGAATAGTAAAATAAAAATAGAAGAAAGGAAGAAAGATTGATGAATGAAAACTCCGTTATTCTTCAGGAAATTACTTGCATAATTCTTGAACTTGAAGTGCTTTTTGGAAAGACACTTGATACAAACCAAGTACTTAATTCTAGTAAGGTGTTTACAAAGATTTTAATTAAGTTTTTCCTATCTAATACAATAGTATCTCTTCCTAAGTGAGGCCAAACACATGTATTTATAAGCCCCAAGGTGTCCCAAGTGATGCCTTTTACAAAAAGGAGTGTTTGTGAAGAGATGTCATGAATCGGTGCTGTAACTACTTGGCACAGGGGAGCACGACTTGGCACCACAGGCTGCTGTCACTAGTCGGCACAGAAGACCACTGTCACGACTCGTGATAGATTGGGACGAGTTGGCACACTTCTGTCACTTTGTTCTAGCCTTGCAAAAGCCTCCTTCTTTAAGCATTACACTTTAAAACTTGATATTTGCTAAGAAACACTTCAAAACTTAAAAACAAAGTTAAATGCACCAATTTGTATAATGAAATGAATGCATGCACACACAAAACAAATTATTATTTCATTAGTTTAGTTGTACCAATTTGCATCATATCACTTAACTTGATAATAAATTAAAATCAACCAATCAATTGAAACATAATAACATTGTTTGGCTAAATAAATCCCTTCACAAGAAGGAAGAACTACATGAGTTATGATTCTCGTGCGAAGGGATACGCAGACATGCTTGATTCATCAAGCATCGAATCTAGTTAAAATAAAACAACTTCTCCCCTATCATCTTCTTCATTAATTTAATTTTTTTTATGTTCATTACACTGATTTTATTAGGACTAGTTTAGAGAATGTGTGACTTTCCTAGAACCCACAAGGGCTAGAGGAAGTATCCCCTATTTAGATTTTCCTTGTAAAATTTAATCTTTATCTTTTATTCTTTTGCATTTTATTATTTGAATGGATGAATGAATGATTCATCCATATTATAATTGCTCATGCATTATATAAACTATTCATAAAATCAATTTTAAGTCATTTTTTATTAAATTTGCCAAACTAATCTTTTTCTAAATAAACTAAAAACTTGGTTCTCAAGTCCTCTTTAGTAATTGAGGACTGGTGAATTTTTTCTATTGGGATAAAATTGGAGTCATTTAATTGGGTTTTTCCCTTAACTTTTTTCCAAATAAAAAATAAAATTAAGGTGGTGAATCTAAGTCAAATTTCAAAATCAACCAATCTGAACCCAAGGATTCCATCATAAGATCAAACCTAAATGAGCATTTTGATCCCATCTAGTAGATCGAATTGTGCTCGTATGAGGCCTCACAGTTGGCGACTCCATTAGGGACGACCTACTTTTTAATAAAAAAAAATAAGATGACTAACAATTGGTTTAAAATCAAAGTTTGGCACTTTTAATACACAAATGGCTTTCATGCATCATTTGCATAGGCTCTTTGCCTACAAACCTATTTTTTTGCAAGATAATGGATAGTGAGTAATATTGAGTGGGTAACCCTCCTTGGATCTATTCGTCAATCGCAAAATTATCTAACTCGTAATGAATCCTTTGATTCTTTCGAAGGTGTAACAAATATGTACATACTGTTACACCTATGTGCGGCTTCTTGACTGACATGTGGTTAGGTATATTACTACTTTAGTATGACTAGTACCTTGTACAAGCCACTCTTACCCTCTCATTTAATGTACCTAGATCCTAACTTTATGTTATATATACCATAATTAAAGCCTTGTGTAATTGCATCTTTATGAAGTGTTTTTTTTTTTTTTTTCATGCATACCATGCATCCATTGTGTGCAATAAAACATGCATTCATCTCAAGTCAGGGTCGAACCTTGAATCAAAAAAAGGTGAAACACTCTTACCTCCATCTAAATAACTTTCCCATAAGCACTCTCACATTTCTATCCTAATCACCTTTGCCCTCACAATCCTAAAAGGCCATCCCCTGCAATCTTCATCCAAATACTAATACTTGAACCTCAACTTTTAACCTTAATACTTTAACCACACACCTTAAAGCACCTCCCTCTAACCTTTAACCTTAAACACCATTGACGTTAGCCTTTGACATGAAAGCACCTTACCATAACCTCTTACCTTTATCCCAAACACGCTCATCTTTACTCTAAACCCTCTTACCTTCATCTAAACATCATACCCAAACTTATGGTCCACCTCAACATTTGGTCAAAAACTCATACCTATGTCAAACTCATGGTAAAGTTAAACCTATCCATGGTAACTATATTTACATCCAAAATTTGACTTAGCTTTACCCCTACCCTCCATAATCCTTATTTAAGCTAAATACTGGCATAGCTTCATCCTAATCCTCAATTCCTTCCTAGGTTAAATATTGACCTAGCTTCATCCTCACTCATAACCAGTTCTCAAGCTAAACACTGACCTAGCTTTCATCCGTCACAATTTTTACCTAAGCTAAACATTGAACTAGTTTTATCCTCAATAATCCTTACTAAAGCTAAAGACTCCTTACCAAAGGTAAACAATGACCTAGCTTCATCCTTGTCCATTGTCCTTACCCTTAGGTTCATCTTTTTACAGTAGTACCTAAACCCATGGTCCACTGCAACCTATGGTAAAAAACTCAAACCTATATCAAACTCATGGTAAAAATAAAGCCATCCATGGTATCTCTATTTGCATCCAAATTCTAACCTAGCTTTACTCCTCCCCCCTCCCCCCTTAATTCTTATCCAAGCTAAACATTGACCTAGCTTTATCCTTATCCATAATCCTTATCTAAGCTAAATGCTGACCTAGCTTCATCTTTTATAGTACTATCCAAAACCATGGCCCATCTAAGCCCATGGTCTAGTCCAATCAAGCCCATTATCCAACTGTCACCAAACCTATGGTTCACCCAACATCCAAGTTCATAGTACATCCATAACCTAATCGCAAAACCCATGGTCTTTCCATCCTTAAGCCCATGGTAAACCATTTATAACTTGCAATCTTGAGGCTAAACTCTATCTTAGCATTCCTAACTAAACTTTGCTACCTTAAAGCTAAAATCTGACTTAGCTACTCAAAGCTAAAATCCAACCTAGCCACTTAAAGCAAAATCTTGACCTAATTTCCAAAGCTAAAATCTGACTTAGCTCTCCTAGCTAAATACCAACCTACTTAACATCATGCACTTCCACCCTCATCTTTACACATACCCTGTCATCCTAACCATAGGAGTCATCCATTACCATTAAACTCAACATCTTTGGTTCGTCATACCCCCATCATAACCATTTTTCAAAACTTGATACTGACCCAGCTCCTTTTTCCTTTGAGAGGTTGCCAATATGTTTACTAGATTTGACGAAGATGTCATAGATAAATTTCTAGCTAAGCTATTAGAGCAATAAGAAAAGATGTTCAAGAGACAAGCGGCCTAAATTCAGACCTAACTACAAGCCCAAATGGAAGCCATACTAAATGATGTCAAAGACATGAAAAGCTAGGTTGGCATAAACCAAACAGCAAATCCCACTCTACAAAATCCACTCAGCTTGGACCAAAATCTGACATCAGTTCAGGCGTATACTTCTTCTTCCTTTAAGTCAACCTCTAAAACTGCACCTCAGCCATCACTTCCCTTATCAGATATCCTAAAAATAGACACACTCTCCCATCCAACACCTACTAAACCACCATAAATCACCTCATCCCCTATGGATCCTTTCCAAGGGAAGGAAATGATACTTAACCCTAAGCTTGAGATCTTCTTGTCCAAATTGGAAGCCATGAAGAAAATAATAAAAAGTCTAAAAGAGAAGGATGGCATGATTGATACAAGTTCATTAAGCTCTTCCCCAATGCCCATTGCCACCAAAGTTCAAGAAGCTAAATTTGGACAAATTTGATGGTATCACTTGCCCCAAGATTCATTTGGAAATATATGTAGAGGCAATGCATCCACTTGGTCTTAATAACAAGCTCCTTGCTCAAATCTTTCAATAAACCCTTATTGGTGCTTCATTGAGATGGTTTATTGCATTGGATGACACCCAAAAACAAACTTAGGATGACTTTTGTGATGCCTTTGTCAAGCAATATCATTATAGCACCGAAGTGGATATCACTAGGTATGACTTGGAAACTACCAAGCAGCTTCTAGATGAGTCCTTTTCCATATTCCTTATAATGTGGAAGGCTAAAGTTACTCAAATGGTAAACAAGCCAACCAAGTAAGAACAAATGGATATCCTTGTCAAGAATTACTCCCAATCTACTAAACCCATTTGCTAACCCAATACCTACCCACCTTCAAAGCTTTGGTTGCAAATGCATCAAAGGTTGAAGATTGTATCCAAAGTAAATCATTTCAACCTAAATTTCCCATCACCAATCCAAAAAGTAATGAAGAATCTGAACTCGATTCGACCCACCTTACCTCAGCCTAAGGTGGTATGACATGGAGGAGTACAATCCTAGCTAATATGACCTATCTGACATTGAATTCTAATTCTGAGTCTAAGTCTAAATCTGAGTCCAAATCTCAAAGTTTGAGTCTAAATTTGAGTCTAAGCCTGTCCTTTTATTTTCTTTTTTGCGTATTTATGTCTTCCATATCAGTCTCTTTTCCTTATCTTGTAATAAAGTTTCTTTTTATAATAGTACATCTATATTTTCTTTTCACTGTTTATGCATTTATTTTCTTATCTTTCTTATTTAGTCCAACATGGATGAGATCTTCTAAAATAAAAAAAAAAAAAAAAAAGGTAAAAAAGAAAAAAAAGAGAAATAAACAAACAGTCAATTAATTCTACCTCAACAAGCATAGATCAAAATTTAAGGTGCTTTCATTCTCATGAATCAATAATAGCTTCGCCATTCCTAATCAAAGAAGGTCAAGTGATGAACTTCTCATCAAATAGTGGAAGCACAAAAATCAATTCAATGTAATCACTCACTACACTTTAAGTAATCAAACAATGTACCTCAATAAGGAGTAATAAATTTAAAGGATATCAAATCCAGAATTTAAAGGTCAACGCCCCTCAAAATGAAGAAAGTAGCAACTCAAATCATGGTGGAATGCTTTCTTCCAAATTTTATTAATTCAAGCTCGCTAAGTTGAAAACCCAAAAGGGTGTCTTAGGCAGAAATTAGAGCTGAAAGAGAGAGAGAGAGAGAGAGAGAGAGAGAGAGAGAGCCATCTTAGTCATCTTCTCTCATATCCAAGGTTATCAAATCATCTTCAATCAATCTGTCTCGTCTCATGTCTTCAAAGTCATCCTTCCTCACCAAAGGCTTATTCTCTAAAGTTACGTTATCTTCTATGCCTTTATCCTACAATATGGGCATGTCTTCCTAAAATGTCATCATCTCTTGTCAATCCATCTCATTGCTTAGCTTAAAGAGTTAATGCATATCTCCTGTCCATCACATTCCTATCTTTCATTATGAGTATGATCTCTAAGTTGTCTCTTCTCACTAGTCCTTTAGCCACTCCTTAGGGCACTTCCCTTAGCCAATACATCATCTACATTCAAGCCAATAGAGTGTCTCCCCAAATGTCCCTTCAATCTCAAAAGCAAGAAATCTTGACTTGCTTTTTTCCATGAATCATGTTACAAATAGTAAAACCATATAACTTGCTTGATCCTTTCTAAAAGTTCTAACCTAAATTCAAACTATTCCCAAACTTTATAGAATCATATTGTTACATTCCAAGCCTCATTGGAAAATCATACCATCTTTTCAAAACTCAAGCCTTACACCACCCTTTCTATTGTAAATCATAGGAAGAACTAAAAATCCTAAGTCTCTCAGGATTCATCATTATTGAAGTCAATTTTCCTAACAAAACCAAAGTAGAGGTATATCCCCCAAGGCCTATCATCCGCAAATTGATTAAAAAGAGCTCAAACTAGTTAAAGCCTATCCTATGCCTCTTTGGCAAACATTTCAATATCCTTGAAAGGATCAAGCCTCTTACACAAAACATATAACCCCTAAGATCAAAGTCTCTTAAGCATTGCAAACTATTCTTAGTTGAATCCTCTTAAATTGATGAAACCATATCAAAAAGCAAACCTTTATCCATAAGCATACAGTCTCCTTGTGACCAAAATATTTAGCACCATACCTGAGCTAAAGCCAACCATTTTCAAAGGAGCTCTAAATCAGCCTTGAAGAAAAGCCAAAGCTAACAAACTATCTTCAAAGCCCAAAGGCCTTCACCATGAAGCCTAAACCCAGAAGCCTTCATCATGAAGCCTAAACCTAAAAGCCTTTATCAAGAAGTCCAAGCCCAAAAGCCTTCACCATTAAGCCTAAACCCATAAGCCTTCATCATAAAGCCCAAGCGCAAAAGCCTTCACCATGAAGCCCAAGCCCAGAAGCTTTCACCATAAAGCCTAAGCCAAAAAGCCTTACCATTAAGTCCAAACCTAGAAGCCTTCATCATTAAGCCTAAACCAAGAAGCCTTCACTATGAAGTCTAAACCTATAAAGCCTTCATTTATGAAGCCCATGATCTCTTCCAAGGCCAAATATGAATAAGCTTTTCAAATTGATTTCCTAGCTTAACCTTTTCTGTAAGCTAGGATTAGCCTCCCAATTTGATCTCCTCTAAGGTCTAGCATCTTAGCTTAATCTCTTTGACCTAGCCTTAATGTAAAACCTGATCGAGCCTTCCAATTTAAAATTGACTAAGCCTTCCAATCTAACTTCTTCTATAGTTAAACCAGACTAAGCTTCCAAATTGATTCTTTCCTAAGGCAAAATCTGACCTAGCGCTCAACTAAACCTTCAATTGAATTCTCTAAAAGTCAAAACCTTACCAAACCAATTTCATCTTCTTTATAGCTGAACCTGACTGAGCCTTCCAATTTAAAACTGACTAAGCCCATAATCTGACCTCTTATATAGCCAAACTAGACCGAGCTTCCAAATTGACTTTACGACCAAGACATGACCAACCCCTCCAAAATGATCTCAGCCAAGGCCAATCTAGCCTTCTAGGATGACCTCACTCAAGATCTTCTCTAAAGCCAAACAAGACTTAGCAATTTAATATGATCCCAAAATAAAAATTCTCTAAGACCAGTCATGCCAAAGCCTTTCCAAGCTGATTAACTTGATCTCTAGACCTAGCCTTCTTCTAAGGATAGCCTTTCACCGATTACCCTTATATCTAGTCCATATCAAGTATGACCCTACTGTGAAACCTCCAGTTTGTACCTTCAAACAACTAGCACTCGATTATGAACCTATAAAATCAAATTGGGCCCAAATTGAATAAAAAACATATGAGAACAGGCTGAAAATGAGGTGATGCAGCCTACAGGCCAGCTGCAGCAACTCGTAGATGGCTACGATAACCACAGCCACCTTTGTGTTTCCGTAGGTGTTCCTACAACAACCAAATTGGCTGTCGTAGAGGCTTTATGGTTGCCATAGAGAGCTCTACAGTTACCACAGCCCAAGATAAATTACCGTAGCGAGTTTTTCCTAGTTCCCAAACTAAAAATTCATAATTTTGAACCTCTAAACTTCCCTTATAAATACCTTGCACCTTATGACAACCTTCACATAATTCCATGCTTCTATACTCTTTCTAAAGCTTTCTAAACTCTATTCTTAAGCTTTTTAATAATCAAAACTCTCTTTCTAAACCTCTAAATCTCTAAAATCCCATTCCAAAATCTCCTCCATCACATAAAACCTTATTCATAAATCTCATAATCACTTCAAACCTTATTCATAAATGTCATAACCACTTCAAACCTTATTCATAATTTTCTTAATCATCTCAAACCTTATTCATAAGCTTTCTAATCATCTTAAACCTTATTCATAAGCTTTCTAATCACCTCAAAACATCTCTTTGAGCTGCTTAATCAAGAAAAGGTGCAATTTAAGAGAATTCATGGTATTCAAGTAAGGGTGATCCAAAGTCCTTCCCCCTAAGAAGAGTTCAAGAGTCCTTCTTCCGAAAGGAGTGCTCATGCTATCCCTAAGCTAAGGTGAAACCTAAATCCGGTGCCAAGCTCGTTCCCTACATTCCTCGCCGCCAAAAGCCAAAGGTAAAAGTTTTTTCCTTTTCCTTTTCAATTCCAATTTCAAGACCTAAATTTGAAAAGATCTAATTTTTGCTAATTAAAATTTGACCTAATTAACAAATTCCTAAGCCCTTAAAATCAATCAAAACATGATAACAAAGGCAATGACTTAAAAATCCCTCATTCGCAAGAAGGAAGAATTGTGTGGGATTTGATTCTTATTCAAAAGGATATGCAGGTTTGCCATCTCTAAGGCATTCAATTCTACTAAAATTAACAACTTCTTCTCTCTATCACTTTCTTCATATAGTCTAGAATCAAAATTGTTTTTCTTAAATAAAAGTCAAAACTTTAGTTCTTTTTATTACAATTCTTTTATTATTTTATTTTAGTTGTTTAGATTATATTTAGGGAATGTGTGCTTTTCCTAGAATCCATAAGGGCTAGAGAAAGATCTCTTGATTTTGATATTTTAACATGTAATAATTTTAAGTAGTTTTCCTTTATTTTTTGCATTTTATAATAGTCATTATCTCATTTTTTGCCATGCATTGCACGAATAATATTTGTTTCATGCATCATATTATATCTATTCATGCATAAATAAAAACTTCTTTTTTTTTTACAAAAGTTATTTTGTATTTAAGCCAAACTAATTTTTTTTTTTTGTATTGTTTTAACTAAAACCTAGTCCCCAAACCCTCTTTGGTCATTCGAGAACTAGTGTTTTTCCTTGAGATAAATGGGATAACTTTGGAGTCAATCAGATTGGGTTTTCTCTTTAATTTTCCCAACTAAAATAAACAAAATTAAAGCTTTTCATGAATCATTACATTGGGCTCCTTGTCCAAAATCCTATCTTCTTAGGAAAACAAAGGATAGAAAGTAACATCGAGTTGGCAACCTTCCTTAGGTCTGCTTGTCAATAGTGAATCATCAAGCCCACGACGTATTGTCTAATCCTTTTAAAGGTGTAATGAGTATGCACATACCGTTGGACCTATGCGAGGCTCTTTGACTTATATGTGGTTAGGTATATCGCATCTCTAGTGTGATGGGTTCCTTTCAAACCACCCTTACCCTTTCATGTAATGACTCATAGAACCTTCCTTTAGGATTGTATGCAACATAATACTGAACTTGATATTTCATGAAACTTTTTTTCAATCATTCACTCATACATGCATGCATGGCTTAAACCATGTGAAGAGTATGAAACCTATCCAAACATCTTCCCACCTAAAACCCATGGTCCACCTAAATCCATGGTTAAGACCCAAAACCCATGGTCCACCTAAACCCATGGTCAAAACCCAAAACTCATGGTCCACCTAAACCTATGGTCTTCCTAAATTTATGATAAAACCAAAGACTCATGGTCCACCTAAACCCATGGTGAAGACCCAAAACCCATGGTCCACCTAAACCCATGATCAAGACTCAGAACCTATGGTCCACCTAAACCTATGGTCAAGACCCAAAACCCATGGTCCACCTAAACCTATGGTCAAAACCCAAAACTCATAGTTCACCTAAACCCATGCTATCCAAACCTATGTTAAACTCATGGTAAAAATAAACCCATATGTTGTACCTGCATCCAAATCCACAATCCTTATCTAAGCTAAACACTGACCTAGCTCTATTCTAGCTTCATCCTTCATAATTCTTATCTAAGCTAAACACCGACCTAGCTTCAATTTTTCATAGTCCTTACCCAAGCTAAACACTGACCTAGCTTCAATTTTTCATAGTCCTTACCCAAGCTAAACATTGACCTAGTTTTCATCTTTCATCTTTTATAGTTCTTACCCAAGCTAAATACTAATCTAGTTTTATCCTCAACAATCCTTGCCAAAGCTAAACACTGACCAAGCTTTATTCACGTCCTAACCTAAACTAAATGCTTACTTGGTTTCATCTTTTATAGTACTATCCAAACTCATGGCCCATTTAAGCCTATGGTTTAGTCCACCATTATCCAATTATCACCAAACCCGTAGTCCACCCAACCTCCAAATCCATGGTACATGTATAACTTAATAGCTAAAAACCATGGTCACTCCATCCTTAAGCCCATACTAAATCATCCATAAATTGCAAATACAATTACTTGAGGCTAAACTCTAACATACCCCTTTTAACTAAACTTTAGTTCCCTAAAGCTAAATTCTAACCTAGCCACTAAAAGCTAAATCTAACCTAGCCAACTAAAGCTAAAATCTGACCTAGCCACTCAAAGCTAAGATCTAACCTAGCCACCCAAAGCTAAAATCTAACCTAGCTCCCCTAGCTAAATACCTACCTAGCTAACATCACACACCTCTACCCTCATGTTTACCTATACACCATTAACCTAACCATAAGACATTGTCATCTATTGCCATTAAACCTAAGGTCCTTGGTTTGTCATATCTCACCATAACCCTTTTTTCCAAATCTTGATACTAACCTAGCTCCTTTTCCCTTTCAAAGGTTGCAAGATGTTTACTGGATTTGACAAAAATGTCATGATAAGATTCTAGCCAAACTATTGGAGCAATAAGAAGAGATGTTTAAGAGACAAATGGCCCAAATTCAGGCTTAATTGTAGGCCCAAAGGGAGGCCATACTAAATGATGTCCAAGACATGCTAAATTGGGCTGACATAAATCAAACCCCAAATCCTACTCTCCAAAATCCACTCAACCTAGACCAAAATTTGACATCTGTTCAAGCACATACTTCTATTTCCTCCACCAAGCCAACATCTCCACTACTTCCCTCACCTAATATCCTTCAAACAAACACTCTCTCCCATCTAGCACCCATTAAACAACCACAAATCACCTCCTTTCCTGTGGATCCTTCCTAAGGGAGGGAAGCCATATGTAATCTTAGGATTAAAGTCTTCCTACTCAAACTGGAAGCCATGGAAAAGTTGATGAAAAGTTTAAAAAAGAATGCCATGGAAAAGTAGATAAAAAGTTTGAAAAAGAATGAAGGCATGGTTGATACAAGTTCATTAAGCCTCTTCCCTAATATCCGGTTACCACCAAATTTCAAGATGCCGAATTTGGACAAATTTGATGGTACTACTTGCCCCAAGATCCATTTAAAGATGTATGTGGGGGCAATGCATCCCCTTGGAATAAATAATGAGCTACTTGCTCAACTCTTTCAACAAGCCCTTACTGATGCTAGTTAAAATAGTTTATTAACTTGGATGATACCCAAAAATAGACCTAGGAGGACATTTGTAATACATTTGTCAAATAGTATCATTACAATATTGAAGTGGACATTGCATGAAGGGATTTAGAAAGCACTAAGCAACTTTTGAATGAGACCTTATCCACATTTCTTACAAGGTGGAGGGCCAAAGCTACTCTAATGGTAAACAAACCAACTGAGCAAGAACAAGTAGATATCCTCATCAAGAATATACTTTTGAACTACCAAGATCCCTTGTTAACACAATACCTACCCACTTTTAAAGCTTTGATTGCAACTGCATCTAAGGTTGAGGATCACCTTCAAAGCAAATCAAAGATTGCCACCATTGTCTTAGACATTGAGAAAGAACATGAACCCAACATGGAAGAGTTTGACTCTAGCTAAACCTGACTTGTCTAAAATCAGTCCAAGACATTATTTGCAATGAATGCCACTTTTACCTATCAACCTTTCAAGCCATCTAGTGAGCCAATAAGGCAAAAAAGATAACCAGTCAGAGTCTATGTCATTAAAGTCTGAGTCATCATCATCTTTTTGAATTTGACTATCAGAGTTATCTTTTTTTAGTCTGTCTATCTGAGTCATCTTTTTCGAGTTTATTTGTTAGAGTCATCTTGTTGAGTCTGTTGAAGTCATTCTTATTATAATAAAGAAAGATGACATTATTTAATAAAATTTCTTTATATTTTTCTTTTCATCCAATTTGAATGAAACAATGGATTTTTACGCTAATAAGGAATCACATGTGAAGGGCCATAACAAATGATCATTAAAGTTAACCTTCACCAAAATTGCAATTCCTTGGAAAATATTCAGATTCCCCAAGTTGACATCCATATCACTTTCTCTCCAAGCTGACACACCTTTGCCAAAATTTGAGAACACCAAAATTCTCATCCTTACTACAAGTTGGGGGCAATCCTTAATCATCTTCACAAGCAAAGCAGAATAGATAGCCTTGCTAACAGAAAAAGGGAAGGAAAACTAAAAATACAATCCATAATCCAAACAGAAT
Source organism: Reutealis trisperma (assembly GCA_947687605.1). Classification (NCBI taxonomy): domain Eukaryota; kingdom Viridiplantae; phylum Streptophyta; class Magnoliopsida; order Malpighiales; family Euphorbiaceae; genus Reutealis; species Reutealis trisperma. The sequence continues at coordinate 136,469 of CANTUT010001158.1, forward strand.
TAGACCTTTCCAAAAAAAAGGAACAAATAGCATTGCCAATCTAAAAAAATAAAAAAAAAAGAAAGAGAGAGAAACTCAGAAGGGTAGCTTAAAGCAAGTAAACCCATAAAGGCAGCTTAGCTAAAAGATGGAATCAACTCGAAGCAACAATTCAAGATGAAGCTTTGTTTCATTCAAATTATATTCATGATCTAGTTTGTTAGTCCTATTTCGTCTAAAGACAGTCATTCTGTTAGACTTACCTTTCATAGAGTCATGTTTCTCAACATTTGTACCCTGTTAAGTGTTTTCACCATTTTCACTTAGAGTTTTTAGCCTATTGTGTCTCATGCTATCATTATCACATCAGTCCGAGTCTAGTCTCACCTCCCAGTCTATGTGTCCAACTTGCTAAATCAACTCACGAGGTGGCATGCCACTTATCTCCTTCAAAACACCTTTACCCCTAACTCCTTCCAAAGATTATGCATCCTAGGCATATTATTGTCAAATTTTTTGACAAAATCTCAAGGATTAGGCACATCAGTTGAATCAAGGCCCACCATCATTAAAGCTTAAGTTTCTTGGCTAAACTACCTCCTTTGGCAATTCTAGCAGACTTCTTTAAGCTCAAGGTCTCTTTATTAAGTTGGCTCAACTAATGCATCCACTATCCCATTATGAGGCCTCGCCTGAGCACTGGTCCGATCCGCTGAGAAATTGAAATGCTCTTCAGGAGAAACTCTACGATTGGAACGCGCTGTGAGTTTAGAAAATTGATTTTTGTGATTTTGAAGTTGTGAAAGTGAGTCCCCACTTTAATTTAATTATTTTAATTGGAAAAATTAAAGAAAACCCAATATGATTGACTCTACAAAATATTTGATTTATCTCAATGGAAAATGCACTAATCCGCAAGTGACCAAAGAGGCCTCGGGGATCAGGTTTTGGTAATTACACAATTGAGAAAATATAATTTTCTTTAGTTTGACTAAAAAGTGCAAAATAACTCTTAAAAAGGAATTTTCATGTATGCATGAACAGGAATATAATGATGCATGAAATAGATATACATGATAAGATGAAATGACAATTATAGGTAAATAAGCAAAAGTAAATTCTACTTAATTATTAATGGCCAAAATGAATAAAGTAAGAGGATCTTTCCTCTAGCCCTTATGGGTACTAGGAAAAGCACACATTCCTCAACTAAGTTAAGACAAAATTAGAAATAAAGGATTAATACAAATAAATCAAAGTAAAAGGGAAAAAATGGTAATAAAAGATTTTGGAGTTGATGCCTTTTCAAAATGGCAGCCTGCATATCCTATTGAATAGGAATCAAACCCCACACGGTTCTTCCTTCTTACAAAGGAGGGGTTCTGGAAAAAGTGTTGGTTTGTTTATTAATTTAATTCTGATTCTTAAATTAATAAATTTTAGACTTTTTCTGTTTTAGACCTAAAGAGAATTCTATATTTGAGTTTAGAATTTTGAAAATGGACAAAAGGAATTATACCTTTGCTTTCCTTATCTTTCGGATGAATGGGGCGAGCTTAACTCTAGATCTAAGCTCCACTTTGGATTAGGACCCTAAAGTTGAACCTTAAACAACGAAAGGTTAGCAAAACAATGTAATAAATGCAAATTAAAAGAATTTGAAATGATAGATTTTAGTATCAAATTTCAAGCAGAACTTAAGCACAACAAGCAGAGCAATATAGGAGAGTTTATGCCTTAGAATTCCCCCTAAATGAGCTGGAAAGCAGCTCAATTTATAGAGCTGGGGAAGGGGGCACCGGCGGCACCGATGAGTCGCCGGACGTCCAAGCAACACAGTGGCATGCTACTCATACCGCCTCCACACATTTCGTGCCGCCTATGAGGCAGCACGGCCGGCATGCCGCCCAGAGAGGCTGCATACCTAGCTAATGCCAACCGGCTGGTTCGACCTGTTTCCTACTTTTTTGTCTATTTCTAGTCTGTTTTAGTTTTGATTCGAGCCTAGTTTGATTCTATGAGTTTGTGATTGAAAAGCAATTGACTGGAGGTGAAAGATTTAGAAAATTTATTTTTCAACAGGGCGCTACCCCGCACCCCACAAAGGGCACTGCCCCCTTGACCCCTACCCGCTAACCGGCTAGTAGGACCGCCGTATGCATAGCACACTATTCTTAGTAGGTGTCAAGCTGCAGCTAGATCATAAAGGTGCAAATTTGAAGCTGCCCCCTCATTAGAATTGGCTTTAAGCAAAAGGCAATTACCCCAGGAAGAGATGTTATGTCAGACTTTGGGCTTGTGCTCTTGCAACATCAAATTTTGGCTTATATGTTCCTTTGCCATGTCAGATTCTAGGTTGTGCCATGTCAAAACCTAGGCTATACCCTGTCAGACTCTAGGCTTGTGATATCTGCTTGTGCTTATCATACATGAGGACATTCATGCTTTATGCAAATTAAACCTTATGAAGGACAAATATGGTATAAAGATCTAAACCTTTTGGGAGAGGGCCCATAGGAGAAATGAGGTTTTGTCAATGGCTATTAGTTTAACCTTGGCATTGGATGTGAGAATGGTTATGGTGATCTTCAATTAAGGCTATATGTCCAGCCTAATTATTGGAGGTAAAGATGATTTGGTGAATTTTAATCAAGGCTATCCGTTCTACCTAAACTTTAGGATTTAGAGATTTGGTCCACCTAGGGAATTCAAATTGGTTTAGCAAGGCCACCTGTTCGGCCCTACTATTGGGGAGATTATGATCAAAGTTATCTGTTTGGCTTTGATGTTTAGGAAGATTGGGATCAAAGCTATCTATTTGGCTTTGGTGGTTGGGAGGATTATAGTCAATGCTATATGTTTGGCTTTGGGGGTTAGGAGGATTAAGGTCAAAACTATTTATTCGGCCTTATTGGTTGGAAAAGTTGAGATCAAAGCTATCTATTTGGCTTTAGTATTAGAAGGATTAGGATCAAAGCTATTTGTTCGGCTTTGGTGTTGGGAGGAATAGGATCAAAACTATTTGTTTAGCCTTGATGTCAGAAGGAAGAGGAACAAAGCTATTTGTTTGGCTTTGATGTTAGAAAAGCTAGGATCAAAGCTATCTGTTCGGCTTTGGTATTAGAAGGATTGGGATTAAAGCTATTTGTTCAGCTTTGATGTTAGATTCAGAGAAGGTTATGTCTCTGAAAGAAAAAGAGTGTGGGAATGTCAACATTGGTGGCTCGACTCGATTTTCCCATTGAAAGTTATAGTTGAGGATTAATCCTTGTAAGGAAAGGTCTTGGCTAAGGAGGGTAGGTCTGGTTAGGAAATCCATTTGAAAGGCTTAGTCTAATTTTGCCTTAAAGGAGATCATGGACTTCATAAATGAAAGCCTCTTAGGAGTGGGTTTCATGGTGAAGGCTTATTGGTTTGGGCTTTATGATGAAGGCTTTTGGTTTTAGGCTTCATGGCGAAGGCTTTTGGATCTGGGTTTCATGGTGAAGGCATTTGAGAGATATGCTTTGACTTCTGATTTTGTCAAGGAAACTAGATTTAAAGATGATAAGCCTTGATAGACTTGGGAATTTTGGTTCTACTCATTTTGAGATTATGCCAAGGAATGGATGGTATTTGGTATGATTTGCTGATGAAGCTTGGGATGGAACAATATGATTTCATAAAGTTCGAGAATGGTTTTGAAGGTAGATTAAAACTTATCAAAAGAATCATGAAGGTTGTATGATTTTGCTTTTTATAGCATGAATCATGAAAAAGAGCAAGTCAAGCTTTTCTTGTTATTTGAGATTGAAGAGACTCTTAGAGTGACACTTAATTGTAAATTGCACTAGTTGAAACAAAGAGCCCTTAGGAATTACTAAAGGGCTAGTGGAAGAAGATAAATTAGGGATCATGCTTCCAAAATGAGAGATAGGGATGTGATAGACTAGAGATATGTATGAGGGATTGTGCCTTAGCTCTTTAAGGTAAGCGATGGGATGGATAGACAACAGATGACGACCTAGGAAGACATGCCCCTATTGTAGGATAAGGGCATAGAAGATTGTATATCCTTAGAGAATAAACCTCTGGTTAGGAAGGATGATTAATTAATTGAAGATAATTTAACAACTTCAGACATGAGGAAAGATGACTTGGATGAGCTTTTTCTCTCTTTCTCTCTCTATTTCTTTCAACTTTAACTTTTGCCTAAGCCGCCCTTTTGGGCTTTCAACTTAGCGAGCTTGAATTAATGAAATTTGGAAGAAAATTCCACCATAGTCTGGGCTATTACCTTTTTCTTTTATTTTGAAGGGCTCTAACCTTTTGAATTCTAGATTTGACAAAAGTCTTCTCTGAACTTATTGCCCCTTGTTGAGGTGCATTGTTTGATTACCTGATATGCAATAGGTAATTTCATTTTATTTGCTCTTTATGCTTCAATTGTTTGATGAGAGGTCCATTACTTGACCCTCTTTTATTAGGAGCTGATGAAGCAATAGCTGATTTGTGAGCACCTCAAATTATGATTTATGCTAATTGTGGTGGGTTTGATTGTTCGTTCATCTCTTTTTTTCTTTTTCTCTTTTTTTTTTATGGCTCATCCATGTCGGACTAAATAAGGAAGACAAAAATAAAATGTATGTGCATTTCTATAAAGGAAACTTTATTGCAAGATGACAAAAGAAACTATTATGGTCGATGAGAATACAGAAAAATAAGACGACAACTCCAACTCATATTTAGACTCAGACTTTTGAGATTCAAACTTGGACTGAGGTTTAGACTTGGAATTCAATCTCAGACAGGTCAGATTAGCTGAACTTAAACTACTCCATGACATGCCTTTTGAGGTTGAGGTAAGGTCAGGTTGAGTTAGAGTTAGATTCCTCATCACTGTTCAGGCTGGATTTTAGCTTTTGAGTAGCTAGGTCAGATTTTAGCTTTTGAGTAGCTAGATCAAATTTTGGCTAGGTCAGATTTTAGCATTGAGTGGCTAGGTCAAATTTTAGCTTTTGAGTAGCTACGTTGGATTTTAGCTTTTGAGTAGCTAGGTGGATTTTAGCTTTTGGTGGCTAGATCAGATTTTAGCTTTAGATGATTGGGATTGTGATTTATGAATAGTTTACCATGGGCTTAAGGATAGAGTGATCATGGGTTTTGGGATTGGGTATGGATGTACCACGGATTTGGATATTGGGTGGACCATGGTTTGGTGATAGTTGGATAATGGGTTAGACTAGATCATGAGCTTAGATGGGCCATTAGTTTGGATAGGGATGTAAGAGATGAAACCTAGTCAGCATTTAGTTTAGGTAAGGATTATAAATGAGAATGAAGCTAGGTTAGTGTTTAGCTTTGGTAAGGATTGTTAAGGATAAGGCTATATCAGTGTTTAGCTTGGGTAAAGACTATGAAAGTAGAAAGCTAGGTCAGTGTTTAGCTTGGATAGAGTTTATGGATAAGGATGAGGGTACCATAGATGGGTTTATTTTTACCATGAGTTTGACATGGGTTTAGATAAGACTGGACTATGGGTTTTGGGTGAACCATGAGTTTTGGGCTTTGACTATGGGTTTAGGTGGACCATAGGCTTTGGGTGTTGACCATGGATTTATGTAAACCATGGGTTTTGGGTTTTGACCATGGGTTTAGGTGGATCATGGGCTTTGGATTTTGACCATGGGTTTAGGTGGACCATAGGTTTTAGGTGTTGACCATGGGTTTAGGTGGACCATAGGCTTTGGGTTTTGATTATGGGTTTAGGTGGACTATGGGTTTTGGGTGTGAAGGTGTTTGGATAGGTTTTTGACTCTTCACAAGGTTCAAGCTATGATGCATGTTTGCATGAATGAAAAGGTTTCATGATAATGACATACCAAGTTTAGTATTATGGTGCATTCTATCTTAAAGGAAAGTTTTATAAGTCATTACATGGAAGGGTTAGGGTGGTTTGAAAGGGAACCCATCACACTAGAGATGCGATATACCTAACCACATGTGAGATAAGGAGCCTCGTGTGGGTCCAATGGTACATGCATACTCATTACACCTCTAAAAGGATTAGAGGATACGTCGTGGGCTGGATGATTTCACTATCGGCAAGCAAACCTAAGGAAGGTTGCCCACTCAATGTTACCTTCCATCCTTTGTTTTCCTAGGAAGCTAGGATTTTTGGACAAGGAGTCCGATGTAGTGATGCATATAAGAGTTATTTTGCGTTTAAGGCCAAACTCAGTATTTTAGCAAAAGTAATCCACTCTATCTTTTATTTGAAAAAGATTTTAAGTTCTCAGTGGAGTCGCCAACTGTGAGTCCTCGCCTAAGCACCAGTCCAATCCGCGGAGGAATCAAAATATTTTTCGAGAGAAACTCCACGATTGGAACTCGCTGTGAGTTCAAAAATTGATTTTTGTAATTTGGAAATTGTGAAAAGTGAGTTGCCACTTTAATTTATTTATTTTAATTGGGAAAATTAAAGAAAAACCCAAATTGATTTACTCTAAAAAAATATTTGATTTATCCCAATGGAAAATGCACTAATCCGTTAGTGAGCAAAAAGGGTTCAGGGATCAGGTTTTGGTAATTACACAATTGAGAAAATATAATTTTCTTTAGTTTGGCTAAAAAAGTGCAAAATAACTCTTAAAAAGAAATTTTCATGTATGCATGAATAGGAATAAAATGATAAATAAAACAGATATATATGATAAAATGAAATGAAACGGCAATAAATAAATAAAAGAATAAATTTCGGCAATAAATAAATAAAAGAATAAATTCTACTTAATTATTATAAGATCAAAACGAATGAAATAAAGAGAATCTTTCCTCTAGCCCTTATGGGTAGTAGGAAAAGCACACATTCCTCAACTAAGTTATGACAAAATCATAAATAAAGGATTAATACAAATAAATCAAAGTAAAAGGGAAAAAATGTTAATAAAAAATTTTGGAGTTAATGCCTTTTTAGAATGGCAACCTGCGTATCCTATTGAATAGAAATCAAACCCCATGCAGTTCTTTCTTCTTGCAAAGGAGGAGTTATGGAAAAAGTGTTGGTTTATTTATTAATTTAATTCTGATTCTTAAATTAATAAATTGTAGACCTTTTTTGTTTTAGATCTAAAGAGAATTCTAGATCTGAGTTTAGAATTTTGAAAATGGACAAAAGGAATTATACCTTTGCTTTCCTTGTCTTTCGGATGAATGGGGCAAGCTTAACTCTGGATCTAAACTCCACTTTGGATTTAGGACCTTGAAATTGAACCTTAAACAGCAAAAGGTTAGCAAAATAATGTAATAAATGCAAATAAAAAGAATTTGAAATGATAGATTTTAGTATCAAATTTCAAGCAGAACTTAAGCACAACAAGCATAGCAATATAGGAGAGTTTCTGCCTTGGAATTCACCCCTAAATGAGCTGGAAAGCAGCTCAATTTATAGAGCTGGTGAAGGAGGCACTGGCGGCACCAACGATGGCACCAGCAGCTTATGGGCGGCACTGGTGAGTCGTTGGACGTCCGGGCAGTACGGCCGGTGTGCTGCCCGTACTGCCGGCATGCATTTTGTGCTGCCTATGAGGCAGCACGGCCGGCGTGCCGCCTAGAGAGGCGGCATGCCTGGTGCATATTGACCAGCTGGTTCGATCTGTTTCCTACTTTTTCATCCCTTTCTGGTCTATTTTAGTTTCAATTCGAGCCCAGTTTGATTCTATGAGTTCGTGACTGAAAAGCAGTCGATTGGAGGTGAAAGATTCAGGAAATTTATTTTTCAATGGGGCGCTGCCCCCTTGACCCTTGCCCATTAACTGGCTAGCGAGACTGCCGTATGCGTAGTGCACTATTTTTAGTAGGTGTCAAGCTGCAGCTGGATCATAAAGGTGAAATTTGAGGGTTCACACCCATACACTGTATTGGTTCAACCATTTTTTCTTAAATTTTACAACCTAAATCTCTAAGTGACAGTTCTTAACCAGATTGGAACCTAACATAACCTGACCTAACATCTCAAGACCAATCTATCCTTGAAAGAACCTACCTGACCTACCTTCCTAATGACCAATACTTAGACAAGACCTTTCCCTACAAGGACTGATCCTCAACCGTAACTTTTGAAGGGTAAACCGAGTCGAGCCACCCATACTGACATTCCCACACAACTCATCTTTCAGAAACATAACCATCTCTAAATCTCACAAGATCAAGGCTGAACAGATAGCTTTGATCCCAATCCTCCTAAGCTCCAAAGCCAAACAGATAGCTTTGATCCCAATCCTCTTAACACCAAAGCCGAATAGAAAGCTTTGACCTAATCCTCCCAATATCATGGCCGAACAGATAGCTTTGATTTCAATCCTCCCAAGCACTAAAGTCAAACAAATAGCTTTGATCCTAATTTTCCCAAGCACTAAAGCTAAACATATGGCTTTGATTTGAATCCTCCCAAGCACTAAAGCTAAGCAAATAGCTTTGCTCCTAATTTTCCCAACACCAAAGTCAAACAGATAGCTTAGATCCTAATTTTTCCAACACCCAAGCCAAACAAATAGCTTGGATCCCAATTTTCCCAACACCAAAGCCAAACAGATAGCTTTGATCCCAATTTTTCCAACCCCAAAGTCAAACAAATAGCTTTGATCCTAATCCTCCCAAACATCAAAGTTGAACAAACATCTTTGATCCCAATCCTCCCAAGCACTAAAGCCGAATAGATAGCTTTGATCCTAATTTTCTATAGCTTTGATCCCAATTTTTCTTAGCTTTGATCCCAATCCTTCCAAGCATCAAAGCATCCCAATCCTCGAAAACATCAAAGCCAAATAGATATCTTTGATCCCAGTCCTTCCAAACATCAACGTCAAACAGATAACTTTGATCACAACCTCCCTAAAAGTAGGACCGAACAGGCGGCCTTGCTAAACTAGTTTGAATTCCCAAATCTTCACCTCCTAGGTGGACCAAATCTTCAAATCTTAAAGTTTAGGCTGAACAAATAGTCTTGATTAAAATTCACCAAAACTGTCTTTACCTCCAACATTTAGGCCAGACAGATAGCCTTAATTGAAATTCATCAAGACCATTCCCATATCCAATGTGAAGGTCGAATTAGTAACCATTGACAAAACCTCATTTATCTTAAAGGCCCCCTCCTAAAAGGTTCATATTCTTATACCATGTTTACCCTTCATAAGGTTCAATTTGTACAAGCATTAATGCCTTCATGCATGACAAACATAAACAAATATCATAAGCCTAGAATTTGACATGTCATAAGCCCAAAATTTGACATGGCATAGCCTATAATCTGTCATGGCACAAGAACATATAAGCCAAAAATCTGACATGGCATAAGCATAAGCCCAGAGTCTGGCATGGCACCTTCTCCCAAGGTTCATTATTATCATAATTACCTTTTGCTCAAAGCTAATTCTGATGAGGGGGCATCTGTGAACCCTCTAATTTGCACCTTCAGATGACCAACACTCAATTATGAATCCATAAAATTAAACTGGGCCCAAATCAGATAAAAAATGAATGAGAATAGGCTGAAAATAAGGTGCAGCAGACTGCTGGCCAGCTGCAGCAACTCATAGATGGCTACTATAACTGCAGCCACCTCTGTGATAACTGCAGGTGTCCCTGCAGCAACCAACTTGGCTGTCACAAAGGCTCTGCAATTACTATAGCTCAGGATAAACTATTGCAGCACATTTTTCCTAGTTCCTACGCTAAAAATTCATATTTTTGAGCCTTCAAACTTCTCCTATAAATACCTTGCACTTCATAACAACCTCCACACACAATTCCATTCTTTTATAGTCTTTCTAAAGCTTTCTAAACTCTATTATTAAGCTTTTCAATCATCAAAACCCTCTTTTTAAACCTCCAAATCTCTAACACCCCATTCCAAACCTCCTCCATCACATAAAACCTTATTCATAAATCTCATAATCACTTCAAACTCTATTCATAAGTTTCTTAATCATCTCAAACCCTATTCATAAGCTTCCTAATCATCTTAAATCTTATTCGTAAGCTTCCTAATCATCTATCTAAGCTGCTTAATCAAGAAAAGGTGCAATTCAAGAGAATTCATAATATTCAAGCAAGGGTGATCTAAAGTCCTTCCCCCTAAGAAGAGTTCAAGAGTCCTTCTTCCAAAAGGAGTGCTCGTGCTATCCCTAAGCCAAGGTAAAACTTAAATTTAGTGTGAAGTTCGCTCCCTACGTTTTTCGCCGCCAAAGGCCAAAGGTGAAAGTTCTTTCCTTTTCCTTTTCAATTCCAATTTCAAGATCTAAATATGAAAAGATCTAATTTTTACTAATTAAAATCTGACCTAATTAACCAATCCCTAAGCCCTTAAAATCAATCAAAATATTATAACAAAGGCAATGACTTAAAAACCCCTCCTTCGCAAGAAGAAAAAACTACTGGGGTTTGATTCCCATTCAAAGGGATACACAGGCTTACCATCTCTAAGGCATTCAACTCCGCTAAAATTAATAACTTCTTCTCTCTATCACCTTCTTCATATAGTCTAGGATCGAAATTATTTTTCTTAAATAAAAGTCAAAACTTTGGTTCTTTTCATTACAATTGTTTTATTATTTTATTTTAGTTGTTTGGATTATATTTAGGGAATGTGTGCTTTTCCTAAAACCCATAAGGGCTAGAGGAAAGATCTCCTAATTTTGGTATTTTAACTTGTAATAATTTTAAGTAGTTTTTCTTTATTTTTTGCATTTTATAATAGTCATTATCTTATATTTTGCTATGCATTGCACAAATAATAATTGTTTCATGCATCATATTTTATCTATTCATGCATACATAAAAACTTCTTTTTTTTTTACAAAAGCTATTTTGTATTTAAGTTAAACTGATTTTTTTTTGTATTGTTTTAACCAAAACCTAGTCTCTGAACCCTCTTTGGTCATTCGAGGACTAGTGCTTTTCCTTGGGATAAATGGTATAATTTTTGAGCCAATTAGATTGGGCTTTTCCTTTAATTTTCCTAGCTAAAATAAACAAAATTACTCCTTTTGTAAATTACAATTTATAAAATACAATTTTCTGAACTCATAATGAGTTCCAATCGTGATGTTTGTCCCAAATGAGTTCTTATCGTGATATTTCTCCCAAATGAGTATTTTGATTCCATTTAGCAGATCGAGCTGGTGCTTGAGTGAGGCCTCACACCTACCATCTCCAAGCTAGTCTATCTGAATAAAATTATATAACCACTTTTATTTTTCATTATAAAGTGGGGGCACCTCCCTTCTAAATATTCACCTTTCCAAAATAAAGGCATCTTTCTCCCAAAAGATAAATACTTTTATACCAGACTGACCCTTCACAAGTTCAAGGTATCCAATCATTGCATAAATATATGCATTTTGTATTAAACAGGCTCCTAAATTAAGAGGATCATCAATCCATCCAAATGCTCAAAGCAAGGCAAATCATCAGTCCAAATCAAGAAAGATCATCAATCCAAATTCCTAAAGTAAGATAGATCATCAATCCAATAAATCATTAAATAGAGTTCCTAAATCAATACTGGAACCATCAACATTAGACCTATCATAGGATAGCTTTAGGATCCATATCTTAAATCTAAATTAGGTATCTTATTTACAATTAGACCATCCTAAGATGGCCTTATGATCATTAGCCTAACTTAGGATTAGGCTTCCCTTTCAAACTTGTCATATCATCCTAGGATAGTCTTAGGATTATCAACCTAGCATAGAGTTAGGTTTCTCTTTTAAACTTTTCAGATCATCCTAGGATAGCCTTAGGATCATCAACCTAACATAGAGTTAGGTTTATGTTTCAAACTTTTCAGCCCATCCTAAAATAGCCTTAGGATCATCAACCTAGTATAAAATTAAGTTTCTCTTTAAAAATTTTCAGACTATCCTAGAATAGCCTTAGGATCATTTCACTGATAAATGTCTAGTAGTAATCACTTAGGCATTGCTGTGGTTCCTACTCCTACCCTTTTATCAAAATCCTTTTAAAATTTCACCATAAATGTTTAGTAACGATCACACATGCATTCTTGTGGTTCCTTTTTTGGCTTCTTTTATTCAAAATCCACCATTTTCACCATATATGTCTAATAATTATCACCTAGACATCCCTATGGTCTATTTTCTTATCTATTACCCATCGCATTTTCCACTCATAAATATTTAGGAATAATTTCTTAAATATCATTATGGTTCCTTTTGCCATCTTTCTTTATCTCAAAATTAACCACTTCTTTCACCCAAACCTGTCTAAATTCTGACTTAGACATCCTTTTGGTTCTTTTTTTCATCCTTCATCCCCAGGTTCACTATCATTAGAATTGCATTTTGGTCAAGCCAATTCTAATGGGGGGCAGCTATGAAACCTTAATTTTGGACCCTCTATATTGCATATGAAAACTTAGAGGTGCTTAGGCTTGGTAAATATACACCTCTTAACCTCTTGGTTTACTTGATTAGCCTTTGCATTAAGCAAGCCATCCTCATAACTTTGATCTACTAAAAATCGAGCACCTTAATTTTAAATTTTTATTTTATTTTTATTTTTACATTGCTATTACTCCTTGCTTTGTAAAGTGAATAGGGTTGCAATTTCCCAAGCTGATTCGTCAAGTCAAAAAGTTTTCCACCGTCCAAGGTAAGCCACCGCCTCCTGTCCTAAGCTAGTCATCGCTTGCCATCCGAGATAAGTCTCTTTTCCTTTTCTTTATTTATTTATTTCATTTTACTTTTTTCCTCATTAGTATTTATTTATTATTTCCCTTTTTGAGATTTGTTTATTGTTTCCCTCTTTGGGATTTTCCCTTCTTCCTCTAAAGATCCTGCCTTTTCTTGATTGACTCACTTAGGATAGTTAATTAAAATCTGACCTAATTAACTTAACTTGAAATCAATTAAAATCAACCAATCAATCAATTAATCAAAGCATGATAACGTGGTTTGGCTAAATAAATCCCTTCATAGGAAGGAAGAACTGCATGGGTAATTCTGATTCCCATTTGAAAGGATATGTAGGCATGCTTAATTCATCAAGAATTGAATCCAATTAAAATAAAACAACTTCTCCCCAGTCATCTTCTTCATTAATTTAATTTTTTTTTTGTTCATTACACTGATTTTATTAAGATTAGTTTTGGGAATATGTGACTTTTCTATAACCCATAGGAGCTAGAGAAAGTATCCCCTATTCATATTTTCCTTGTGAAAATTAATCTTTATCTTTTATTCTTTTACCTATTATTATTTGAATGGATGAATGAATGATTTATAGATATTATAATTGTTCATGCATTATATAAACTATTCATGAAATTAATTTTAAGTCATTTTGCAGTAAATTTGCCAAACTAATCTTTTTCTAAATAAAATAAAAACCTAGTCCTATAATCCTCTTTGGTAATCAAAAACTAGTGCACTTTTTCTATTAGGATAAAATTAGAGTCATTTAATTGGATTTTTTCCTTAACTTTTCCCAAATAAAAAATAAAATTAAGGTGCGACTCTAAGTTAATTTTCCAAACCAACTAATCAAAACCCGAGGGTTCTATCATGAGATCAAACCTAAATGAGCATTTTGATCTATTTTAGTGGATCACACCGGTGCTCGAGCGAGGCCTCATATTAAGGTACTAAGATTTTCACCACATTAAAGTGTTTAGATTTTTGAGATAAGGATAGAGGGGTTTAAAGGTTAAGGTTTAAGGTGGCTATGGTGCACATTTAAAAGGAGGGCTTAAGGCATAAGGTTCGAGTCTTTAGTGTTTAGAATAAAGCTAGGGTGAGGTGTTTAGGTTAAAGGTTAAGGTAAGGTGTTTAGGATTAAAGGCTATGGTGAGGTATTTAAGTTGTGTAGTTAAGTGTTTGGGATGTAGATGAGGATGTTTAAGGTTTAAGGGTGATAATATTTTGATGTTTAAGATCTAGAGGTAAGGCAAGAGCATTTAGGGTTTAGGGGTAAAGGTGGGGTAGAAGCGAGTGTTTAGGATTTAAGGGTAAAGGTGTTTGTATGGAGGTGTTAGGATTTACCTACTCGATACTACTCACTATCTATTATCTTCTAGCTCTGGGTTTGGAGGCAAAGTGCCTATACATGCAATGTTACTCCTATAAGGGTTACCCACTCAATGCCATTCACTATCTATTATCTTCCTAAATATAGGTCTTGAGGCAAAAAGGCTATGCACATGATGTATGAAAGTCACAACTTTGTTAAAAGCCAAACTTTTTTTTACTAATTATTAATCATCTCATTTGCATTAGAGTGGACACCTAATTTTATTTTAATTGGGAAAAAGACTAAGAAAAAGTCCCATTTGACTCTAATTTCATCCAAAAGGAAAAGATTACTAGCCTCCAAATCAAAGAGGATTCAATGACTTGGTTTTTGGTTTATTTTAATAAGATAGTTTGGCAATTAACTTAGTTATGACTTAAAATTGATTTCATGAATTATTTATTAATGCAAGAACAATTATAATATGCATGATCCATCCATTCCATAAAGCAACACCATAAAGCAATTAAAGAAAAGAGTTAAAAGTTTCAATAAAAATTCAAATTAGGCATACCTCTTCTAGTCTTTATGAGTTCTAAGGAAGTCATAGTTTCTCCAAACTAAGTCTAAAATAAATAAGCAAAATAAAAAGAAAGCCTAAATATGTGAAGAAGGTGATGAGAGGAGAAGATTGGTTATTTCATTTGGATTCGATATTAGAACCAGGCATGCCTATGTATCCTTTTGTATAGGAATCAAAACCCATGTAATTCTCCCTTCTTGTGAAGAGATTTGTTTAGCCAAATCACTTTATCATTTTTTTATTAATTGATTGATTTTAATTGATTACCAAGTTAAATTAATTAGTTTAGATTTTAATTAACTAACCTTGGTGAATCAAGAATTAGGCAAAGAGCCATAAAGGGAGAAGAGAATCCTAAGGAGGGAAACAATAAAAAGAAATAAAGAAAGAAAAAGAAAGGATGAAGGAAAATAGACTTATCTTGAGATAATAGCTTGCCACGGACAGCAAGCATAAAAGAGACTTAAACTTATCACTTTGTAGAGCAAGGAGTAAAAGCAAAGCAAAAATAAAAAAGAAAAGAAAAGAAAAACTTTAAATTAGGGAGCTCATTCTTTTAGGAAAAAGCTAAAAATATTTCTTATTTTGAAATTGGGGTTGATCAAGCAAGTATAGGTGTCAAGAGGTGAAGAAAAATGAATAAGGAGGTCTCGATATAGAGTGGAAAGGTCAAGGTGTCGATTGGTGCTAAAAATAATGTGGGATTTGCATTCTAGGAGTCATTGTTGCAGGGCACCCTTGCGAAAGCTGTAGGCCAACTATCCCTTTTTTTTTTTTTTATAAAGGTGCTACCCTTGAACCCCTAGCCACTAACTGGTTAGCAGCAGGACCATTGTATCGGCTTTGCATAACACACTAAAATTAGCAAGTATCAAATTACGACTTATCAGGAGAGTGCAAAATTGAGGGTTCACACTGAGCACTGCATGAACAATCTTAAAAGAACTAGGTGCAATCGATGTCAAAAGCCACATATAAGGAAGTGAAGTCAAACTAATTGAAATTAAGGACAAGCCCATACTACTTCTAAAAGATGAAGGGATTTGCAAAAAATAAACTTTTGGCTTTGCTAAGCATAGAAAATGCAGGCGAATGCCGACAAAATAGAGAATCTCAAATGTGTATGCATGGTGTCAGTATTGCCAATGCCCTTGCAATTCTTTTATAACATATTCATAAGTTCAAGCACTGAAGAGGGCGACCCACACACTTTGTGTTGGTAAGTTATAGTTTGCCACGAGAATCCAAGCTCTTCTTCTTTTTAGAAATTGTATGCCATTCACCATGCTCAAAATTTTCCACTTTTGTTGCCCATAATGCAAGAGTCAAAATATTAGTAGGAGAATGAGGCTTTGTAGAGCAATTCACATCCTCCCTTTGATCCTTTGTGGCAACAAATAAAGGGTCATTATATTCTTAAACATTTTTGTCATATTAGCCAAATAATTTGTTACTAATGGCGAGCCATTTTGATTAAGAAAATATCCAGCTTGTTGCCGATCATCAACTAAATTTTTGTCATTATTTGGTGCATGCTCAGACACAGTTGGTGTAACTTGTTTAGGCAAAGAAACCCTTTCTAATATTGTCTTATGAGCACGAGTCACACGAACTTCTGAGATGTGGTGAGAAGCAGGTCACCAAATCTTTCTAACCTGAGAACGACCTCTAGGTGGGGCAAACACCGTTGAAGGCTTCAAAACACATTATATTAATATATTATTATATTATATTAATATATATAATTATATATGAAAACTACTATATTGATAGTTTTTGTGATATAATTATATATATTAATTTCTTATAACTAATTGTATAGTTTTAAGTTTTATTTTTATGAAGTTTTAGTTTTAATAAATTAATAAATTTTATTAATAATTATAATATATTTGAGTATATTAATAAATTAATATATTATATTAATATGTATAATTATATATCAAAACTATTATATTAATAGTTTTTGCGATATAATTATATAAACTAATTTCTTATAACTAATTATATAGTTTTAAGTTTTATTTTGATTATGAAGTTTTGAGTTTAATGAATCAATATATTATATTAATATATATAATTATATATCAAAACTATTATATTAATAGTTTTTTTGATATAATTGTATATACTACTTAAAGTTAATACATAATTTCTTATAACTAATTTCTAATTTTTTATACAAAGTATTAGTCGACTACAAATACTTTCTTATTAATAATTTATTACTGATATATTAATTAATAAAAAAATATTTTTTAGTATTAGGATATTAGATACTAACAAAATCTTAATCATAAACTTTATTAGTGCATCACACTTTTTATTATCACTCATTGATTAATCATAACATATATTGAAATTTTTTATTCTAAAACATATATGTAGTGAGTAATATGTGGTTATATCTTAGTATTATTAAAAATTGATCCACATTATAATACTAGTTTTTTATTAATACAATTTTAATGAACTTAATATTTATGTAAGTTGTATAAATATCAATAGTTATATTCAATTGAGTTGAGATATATATATATATATATATTTCATTATAGGTTTATAATTCATCTAAATTTTATTTTCATATAATCTTGATATAATTTGATAACTCATATAATATCATATATAATCTTATAATTTTTGTGTTATCTATATATTATTCAATTAGTATTAATTATATAAATAAAAAACAAAAAAAAATTTGGTTATTTTAGTTCAATCCAATTTGGCATAGTTTAGTTTAATTCAGTCTATTTCTTGATCAGGATACATGTTAATATCCAGAACCATACCAAAATATTTTACTTGGTCCATTTCAATTTAGGAAAAGTCAAAAGTTAATGGTTCTGTCAGATTCTGAATATATTTGGTATGATTATTCAGTCCAATTTAAAATTTTTAATCTCTGCGCTCATCCCTAGCGGCTAAGGAGGAAAATCATCTACCACTAATAGTTTCTCTAAACAACTAATGACATTTTTTTCTTTCGAAAGAAGTTATCTTTCTAATGATTTTCTTTATTTTTTTTTACCAATGTAAATTGTCTTTTCCATAAATGATAGTTTACTAGCTTTATTTAATTTCATAATGTATATTATAACTACTTCTTTTCTATTTAAGACCTTGAGACTGTTCAGCTATTAATTGGAATGGTTACATTCTTTTTCTAAAAGTTTAAGTATTGGGTTTTCTTTAAAATCTATTAGAACCAAAATTTAAACTCCAAATCTCTTTCACCAAGCTATTCTTTCAAAAGAAAATAGCCAATTGAAAAATGAAACCCAAAACCTAAATGGAAAATGATTCTTTTAGTTTTCTTAAAAGAGCTCTAAATGGATCTAGATGACAAGTTTGTGGATTCAATGAGTCTTGTGGATTCAGTGAGTCTAAGGACGAAAGATGCAAAGCCAATGAATAATTAGGAAATTGTTAAGAAGAATCCTAATAGAAATTTTGATGAAGATTCATTTGACTCTATTGGAGAAGCTAGATCCTTGGCTGAAGGATGGAAATTTGGTAAGGTAAGATTATGGGAATGTAAGATTTAGAATGTAAAGTTATAAAATGCATATGATGAAAATTCTTTACATGTTTTATTGAATTCTATTCATTAGTTGATTCAGTACGATCTTATTACCTTTTTTTGGTATTGCTATTATTACCTTTTGTGGGTAACTTGATATTTGTATTTTCTTTATAAGTTCTATCAAAAGGTGAAATTGGGGAAGCTATTTAATTTGAAGCCATCCTTCTAAAAATGAGGCAACTTAGGTCAAAGACTATGTAATTGTAATTGACGAGGCCAATTGGACTAATAATTCATTTGAAATAAAAATTCTTTCTTAATGATGATTGTTTATCCTTGATTTTTCATACTAACAGAACACCAAACTAATGAGAAAAATATTAGACCATGTGCACTGATTACTCGACTAATCAAGCTTATAAACTAAGTTAGATGTATTATTGTAGGCATTCAAAGGTGTTTCTAAGGTTATGTAATAGCCCTTGACAGTGACGAAGAGCACCTAAGTTCGCTCATGACTGTCTTCAATAGTTATGATATGTTATACTACAATGGCATTATGATGTTGTTACATATAGCTGAGGCTTTACTAACCCACCATTAGATATCTAATAGTTTAATAATGTGAGACTCACGAGAATTTTTATGAAAGCCTTTCATTTGCTTCTCTTCGATGGAAGTTTTATTTTCCCAGAATGTAACCTCACCCATATATGTCTCTGTCACAATGTGTGTATGATTTTCTTATTCTCATTCAACATCTATAAATAAATCTATTATCTCATATTGTATTGAATTCTTCTAAATCATTTAATGTTATTCCCACCTCAATTTATTGATTATTGTTTGTTTGACAAGTACTCATTAAATAATCTATTGTTCTTTTATGAACCATAATCTAGTAACTATTTTTATAATTTTATTGAGTTGACGGCTCATTATATCACTTGCAGATTTTAGGCTTAGCTTAGAAGTGCTCAAAAGAGATCCTGGATAAGTTAGCTAGAACCTAAAGGATTATAATTCTTTGCTTATCCTTAGCAATGGAGACTCTGGCTATTTAGGATGAGGAAGGTATTTGAATAGAGTTAGAACAATTGATAGTATAAATCATAGGTTTTAAATTGTAACAATTATAAAATTCATAATTGTTGTTGGTGTTGTTGGAAATTGTTCAAATAAAAATAAAAATGGTAGTTATTAATTTTGGAAAATTTTTTTTTTAATTAGTTACTTTGGTAGTTATTTACCAAAAGTTGTATCTTTACAAAAAATTGTATCTTTTCTAAAAGTTGTATTTTTTAAAAAAAGTTGTATCTTTTTCAAAAGATGTGTCTTTTTGTGAAAATGCCTATAAATAGGTAATTGAAATTAAATTATAATTTGAATTCTTTTTTTTTTATTCTTGCATTAACTTTTCAAGTGATTGAATTAAACACTCGCTAATTCCTATTTAGAAATTCTTTATTATTTGCTCAATGCAGATTTTTTAAAGGCTTGTCATATCCAGTAAAACTACTAGCATTAAACCTGTAGCAATTGTGTTGAGAAGAGGATGCAAATATTGTTTTTAGGAAAGTGAATTCACGCGTTTCAATCCTAAATAAATTTCCTATGTTCTTTATCTTGTGTTTATTATTTATATAGTTGGTTTCCATAGTATAATTCATCCTCTCCATTGCTATATTTTCTAGCAATCTAAAAATAATACTTGTAGGTTTATAAAAATTCACCATGGAAGTCACAAATACTATTAAGTTGTTGAATCAAGATTTTATTTGTCTAGTGGGACAAATTTCACTCATTAGCAAGACAAGATAAAGCTCATGTTGACTTCTTCAAAAATGTGATGACTATATGCTTTTATGTCAATGATTTGCTAATAATGAGCAACGACATAAAAGGTGCTAAATAAATAAAGAAGTTTCTATCTTCAACATTTAAGATGAAAGATTTTGGGGAAATTGATACCGTATTAGGTATCAAGGTAAAAAGAAATAGTGGGGGAGATATGTTTTGAATTAATCTCATTACATAGCGAAAATACTGAACAATATTAAGTCACTTAAAAATTAAAGTGCGTATAGTAAAATATATAATGAAAAGTCAAGACACATAATTCTTAGACATGATTATGTAAGGAAATTAATCAATAGTGGAATAATTTCACTCACAATTTATTAGGTAAGGAAATTAATCAAAAGTGGGATTGTTTTGCTCATATTTGTGAAAACAAGTAAGAATTTAGTTGATCCGTTCACCAAACTTCTTGCAAGAGAAGTTGTAAGATCAACATTGAGATGGATGGAGCTGAAACTCCTTGAATAAAAATCCACTAATGGCAACAACCCTACTTAATATTATGAAATGAGTAATGAGCAGTTTAAAGGGTAAGAATAAGTCATTGACTTGTTGAGTGGTTCAGCGCTTTGTAATATTTTACTAGTCCCATATAAAGATGCTAAAGTGTTAGTTGTCACCGAATGAGGGTTGAATTATTTATACTCTTAATGAAGTTTAGTCAAGTTAAGACAAGTATATCAAAAAGTGACAAAGATACTGTAAGAACTTCACCTATATGAACTTAAAAGTGGTGCCGCTTTAATTGGGTTTTGGTGTTTCTCTTATAAAAGTTCATGAATGTTGGATCAGCTCATGGGCTTATGAGAGCTGAGTACATGATTGTGTGGTATATGAGAATTCTTTATATTTATGTGTGTAGTGTCAGCAGTGTTGTCATTAGAAATAACAAATTTAAAGCTTTTCTACTATTTGGGATTTCAACTTTACTTTGTGATGTTTACACTAAGGTAATATTCTAATCCAAAGATATATTACTTTATTCATAAATACTATTTGATCATTTGGAGAATTTTATTTTTATTTGAATAAGTAGGGGATTATTGGAAACTGTTCAAATAAAAATAAAAATGGTAGTTATTAATTTTTGAAAAGATTTTTTTTAATTAGTTACTTTGGTAGTTATTTACCAAAAGTTGTATCTTTACAAAAAATTGTATTTACTAAAGATTGTATTTTTTCAAAAAGTTGTCTTTTTCAAAAGATGTATCTTTTATGAAATAGGTAATTGAAATTAAATTATAATTTAAATTCATTTTTGTATTCTTGCATTATCTCGCCAAGTGATTAAATTAAACATTTTCTAATTACTATTTAGAAATTCTTTATTATTTGCTAAATACAGATTTTCTAAAGACTTATCATATCCCCTAAAATTATTTGCATTAAACCCAATATCATTTTTAGAAAAGCAAATTTAAGCATTTCAAATCTAAATAAATTGCTTATATTCTTTATATTGTATTTATTATTTATATAATTGGTTTAAATGGTATAGTTCTTCCTCTTCATTGTTATATTTTCTAAGAGGTGTATCTTAGAAGTTCCACATATTGTAAAAGACTTTATGTATTGAAGTGTTTTAAATGAATAAAATGAAAGGGGTTTGATTTCTCCAAGTTAAGAATATTTATTAAATTTTATATGCATTAAGTTGGCCCGCTTATGTCTTCATATTATCGAACATGATTTATAAATGCATAAGTCAGTGCATAGAAGAGTTCTATGGGTCGGTGGTTTTAAGTACTCATATCCTAAGATCATCGCACCTTGATAGAATGACTAAGAAGGATTAAAGCTATCAGCGAGGATGGAAAGATAGTTTCTAGTTGAGCAAAGATGATATAGTTTCTAGTTGAGCAAAGATGAATGAGGAGATGGACAGAAGGCGGGGCGTGTCAGTCATGAACCAAGTTTTTGCAAATTCCAGATAATTAAAATTACAAGGACACTATAAGAGAATTAAAATTACAAAATAGAAATAAATAGTCTTTGAATTTGACAAGTTCACTATAGAAATAAATAGTCTTTGAATTTGACAATTTCACTTTCTGATTTTTGTTTGCTTCAAGCTTTAATAGGAAGCTGCAAACTTCCATAATTGAAGCATTGGATATAGACGTTTAGAGACCTATAATCTCACATAACACTTAAAAAAATAATTAGTAGCATGACCAACTATTTATTATTATAAAGACGTTGAATGAGAACCTTTTGTTCAATATTTATTTATTTTTCCTATCCTGCTTATTAAAATTTCATAACTAATAGGACATATTTGCAAATAAAATCCATCATATACCATTATTAGATTTTCAAAGAAGTTCAACAAAGATGGCTGGCTGATATAGGATAAACCAAAATCTATATTTTTCCCCCATAATATTTAGTGCAAGTTGAAAAAGGTTGAACCAACATCAAAATGATGTCAAGGCATTGGCTAGTGCCAAAATTTTTATAATAAAAGAGGCCAAGTGGATGGATGCCACAATTAGTTATATACATACATACATATATATATATATATATATATATAAAAGTTGTTCACTGTATAGAGAACCAATTACGTACATATTGTAATGTAGGGAAAGTGTTAAAAGTAGAAGAATAATAGTACGAAGCAAAACAGACCTTCCATCAAGTCCAATTCTTTGCCATAAAAGTTTGTCCACAACTTTGTTTGGACTCAAGGTATGGTTCTTGTTGTCTTCTCTTTTTTCTCTTTAAAAAGAACCAATTAATAGGGCATGGATACAAATTCCTAACTAGAATTTTGTACCTCATTTCTTTTGTTGTCCATCTTTGTTTAAAGAGAGAGATTTTTTATTGATAATGATTTTTTACTTAACCAAACTCAAAAAAAAAGAATATGTGCGCCTAGTCCAAGTGTAACACCTTTAAGGTGAAATTATAGATTTTTATTAAAAAATTGTCTAAGTTTCAATTTTGTTGGAGTTATTTTCTGTTATCCAAAGGATATTTTAATATTGGTAAGATATAAATTTCATTAGGATTAAAACTTGGAAATCAGAATGCAAAAATTACTAAAGTATATGAGATGTTTAGTCTAGCAATTAGAGGAAGTTATATCCAATTGAAAATGAGTCCTTCAAAAAAATATAACCATGGGTAGAGTTATCGACAGATGAAATTTAAATAAAATTGAAACATTTCAAATTTATTAGAATCAATTTATTATAATTATATCATTGTACATTTACTAATACTGCATGCCAAAATTTATTTATTTATTTGATTAATATATGTTACTGAATCTAAAATTATGAGTTATAACACGAAATATTTTATTATATTAATTTTCGATGTAATGTGTAATAAAATAAATAAATTTGATATCCTATGATAAATTAATCCATAATATCACTTATTACTAAACAAAAATAAATAAAAATAGATCTAAGGTATTAATAAATTCAAACTTAATTTCAGTTGAAATTGGATCGATGATATATACTTGTAAAAATTAGTCATAGAATAATGTGGGAGTGTTAGAGTTATCTATTGAAAACTTATTCACTATTTAGAGCTGTTGATAAATGATGGAGAATACCAATCCATAAATAGTAGATTGGACTGAAGCTCAAAATATCGGAAGACTTTAGTTGTTCTACACTCTCTTTGTCTCCCACTTACCATTACCAAGACTGATGAGAAGTATAAATGCAAATTCACTAGGTGGCCTCAACAGTGAAAGGTATTTAGTGGAGCAGATAACCATGCGAAGAGTTGAAAAGGTGAGAAGGAAAGAGCAAATTCATTTCAAAAAGCCACAAAAAACAAAGCGTTTAACTTGCGATAGAAATTTCATAATAATAATATCTATGAACAGAGAGACATATATATATAGAAGTGGTTTCGAAAATCGATCCATATCTGCCCAAAAATAAAGGTTAAAATCCTACCTAAATCTTTTTAAAATTTGAAATGATTCGACCTTACCAAAATATATGAGAATCAATCAGATAAAATCACAGTTAACTAAATGAATTAAATTATTTTTTGACTCAAACGGGTCAAACTCAATCTAATCCGAACTTAATCCAAATGATAAAAAGTTAATATTAAATTTATTGTTAAATAAAATTGAATCAAATTTTTCATAACGTATTTATATTTATTCTCAATTTATTTTGAATTAATCTATTGAAAAATTTATTGTTTAATATCAATTTTTTAGAAAATTAATATATATATAAACTTAATTATTATTAATCTATTCTCGTAACAATAAAATTAAATTATTTTTAAACTATCAAATTTATTTTATTTTGATTAATATAATATATATTATAATTTTAAAATTTATTCAACTATTTTATGTTAAAATTATCATTACTAATTTTAGTATAGGATATTTTTAAATGTTGTTAGAGTTTTTTTTTTAAATTTACGATTCACATTCATTTTACTATATTTTTAATATTTTATTTATAATAAAATGTTATGTATAAATACATATGAATTCTCATTTTTTAAGATCAAGCAATAAACAATTGAAATAAGAATTGTTTCCTTTCTTCCACTTGTTTATAATTATTATTTAGCTCCCATAAAAATCTTCAATTGGTATCAGAGCCACTCGTTCATGGATTGTATTTTCCGACATTTATGTACAAAATAGTTGTATGTAAAAAAAAAAAATTATCTTGTGCGCAGTTTGGAACTGTGAAGTTTTTATTGGTTTGAAGTCATACTTGGTTAATTGCAACGCTGCTCAAACCAAGTCACAATGGAAGAGTCAAGTAATGTTGGTGTTATTAAAAAATTAAATAATAGTAATTATAGCATGTGGAAGACTTGCATGGAATCATACTTGTAAGGTTAAGATTTGTGGGAGGTTGTTGCAAGAACAGAGGTCACATCACCGCCAGAAGATGATAGCAATAATCTCAGAAAATGGAAGATTAAAGTTGAAAAAGCCATGTTCGCAATCAAAACTACTATAGAAGAGGAAATGATGGAGTACATTAGGGAAGCTGTAACACCCAAGCAAGCTTGGGATTCTCTTACATCACGATTCATAAAAAGAAATGATGCAAGACTTCAATTGTTAGAAAATGATTTAATGTCTATCTCACAGCAAGACATGACAATTAGTCTATATTTTACAAAGGTGAAATCCTTATGTAGAGAAATTGTTGAGTTGGATGAGGCATCCAAAATTATCGGCGAAAGAATGAGGCAAATTATTATACATGCTTTGCATCCCGAGTACAGGGGATTTGTTGCTGCAGTTTCAAGGTTGGCCCACACAACCTTCAATTGAAGAATTAGAGAATTTACTAGCTAATCAAGAAACTCTAGCAAAACAAATGGCTAAAGTGTCTTTAAATATCGAAGAAGTTATACTCTTCACTAACAAAAGGAAGAATCAACCTTGTGATCAGACTAGAGGGAAGATACGAGAGAATCCACAATCAAGGGGAGCTCAACAAAAGCAATACTAGCAAAGTAGACCATCTAAACTGTTTAGATGTCAAAATGGCGAATGTTTCAATTGTGGAAAGAAGGGACATTACGCGAGGGATTATTGGTCTATGAAGAGAGTTGTTTAGAGCAATACAACAACAACAAGCAATCGCCATCAGAATGAACCTGAGTGGGATGCTAAAGCATTGTTTACAACTATAAAAACAATGCAAGAGGAAGATTATAATAATTTAGAAGTTATGGAAGTTCCAAGCCTTATGGCTACCACAGTGGAGGAAAAAGAAGAATAGGTTTCTACTGCTTCCACTTCTCAAAGAATTAATTATGAGAAGGATTGGATCTTTGATTCTAGGTGTTCTTGTCACATGACAGGAGATAAGGATAAGCTCTACAATATTTCAGAGTACAAAGGCAAGCAAGTTGTAGTGACTACAAATAACTCACAGTTACCAATTACTCATGTTAGAGGCACAATGATCACTTCCAGTTCGAATCAACAGCAAGTGCAATTCAAAGATGTGTACAGAGTATCAAGTATGAAAAAGAATTTTTTGTCAGTTTCAGAGTTGACTGGTTCTGGTAACTTTATTGTGTTTGGCCCCAAAGATGTCAAGGTTTGTCAACAAATTAAAATAGTTGACACACCAATAATGGAGGGACAAAAGGTGGATTTGATGTACGTCTTCTTAGCAGAAGATGCTTATGTAGAGAAGACAAAAGGTGGTGATACAACTGACTTGTGGCATACACAACTAAGACATATCAATTATCATAAGCTGAAGATGATGATGAGTAACTCCTCACTAAGAGGGCTACCTAATCTTGATGTTCGTACTGATGTGGTTTGTGCTAGATGTCACTACGGAAAGGCACACCAACTTCCATATGAGGAGTCATCATTCAGAGCCAAATAGCCGCTAGAGTTAATCCACTCTGGTGTGTTTAGTAAAGTGAAGCAATCATCAGTCAATGGTTTACACTACATGGTGACATTTATATCGAGGTATGTCTCGGTCTATTTCATGAAAGAAAAGTTTGAAACTCTAGCAAAATTTAAAGAATTCAATCTGATGATTGAAAGTGAAGTGGAAAACAGTAACCGGTGCCTTCGTACTAATAATGGGGGAGAATACATCTCTACCGAGTTCTCAAGTTATCTTGTCCAGTGCAAGATTAGGCGGCAATTGACTTGTCCAAACACACCACAACAAAATGGTAATGCAGAGAGAAAGAATAAGCACTTAGCAAAAATATGCAGGAGTATGTTACATGCCAAGAATGTTCCTGGGAGATTTTGGGCTGAATGCATGAAAACAGCAGCTCATATAATCAACAAACTTCCTCAGCCAAAGATGAAATTTATGTCTCCAGTTGAGAAGTTATGGAATATGAAACCTACAGTGAGCCACTTTAAAGTATTTGGTTGTGTATGCTATGTATTTGTACCTGATCATCTATATAGCAAGTTTGATAAAAAGACAATTAGATGTATCTTTGTGGGCTATGCTGAGCATAGAAAAGGATGAAGATGTTGTGATCCTACAACTAGCAAGTGTCATGTCTCACGAAATGTTGTGTTTGATGAGACATCATCATGGTGGACCCCAGAATATGTTGCACCTCCTCAAACAAAAGATGTGGAATAATATGAAGAAAAGGAGAAGACAAAAGAAGTCCAACAAAGTTCAGAGATTGTAATACAGTTATAATATCAATATTCAAGAGGCACCATGGCAGACAGGTGTTTATCAGAGATCAGAGAGTCAACCAGTAGAAGAGATGTTAGAAGAACAACCACAATAATTGAGAAGATCAAATAGGCCAAAAAAGACAAATCCCAAATATGCCAATATAGCACTAGTTGAAGAAGAAAGGGAGCCCACATCCTATGGAGAGGCATCACAGAAGGGTGAATGGAGACAGGCTATGGAGGAAGAGATCAAAGCTCTTATTGACAATCAAACTTGGGACTTAGTGCCAAAACCTAGAGATGTGAAGCCCATTACATGCAAATGGGTGTACAAGATCAAGACTCGTCCAAATGGTTCAATTGAAAGATTTAAAGCTCGGTTGATGGCACGAGATTTTTCACAACAATATGGATTAGACTATGATGAAACATTTAGTCCAGTGGCCAAGATTGCAACTGTTCGTGTTTTGCTAACACTCGCTACATGTAAATCTTGGAAATTGTGGCAAATGGATGTTAAAAATGTCTTTCTAAATGGAGAGTTGGATCGGGAAGTGTCATGGAGCAACCCGAAGGATTTGAAAACAAGAGTTATCCTTATTATGTTTGCAAATTAATAAAGGCATTATATAGGTTGAAGCAAGCTCCTAAAGCTTGGTATGGCAAGATTGTTGAGTTTCTCATCCACAACGGCTATGGAGTGGCACCAGTAGATTCGAGTTTATTTGTCAAAGCTTGAGAAGGGAAGCTAGCAATAATTCTTGTTTATGTTGATGATCTCATTATCACTGGAGATGACGTTGATGAGATCCACTAGACTAAGAAAAATTTATCAATTTGATTTCAAATGAAAGAGCTTGGGGAGCTGAATCATTTTCTTAGATTGGAAGTGGAATGCACAAAGGAAGGATTATTCTTATGTCAAGAGAAATACACAAGAAATCTTCTTCAAAAGTATGGAGTGCTTAACTGCAAGCCTCTTACTCTTCCAATAAAAGTGAACTCCAAACTGAGTATGGAAGAAGGGAAAGATTTGGAAGACTCTACAATGTACTGATAAATAGTTGGCAGTTTAATTTATCTGACACTTACGAGGCCAGATATTGCATTTGCAATTGGAATTGTCAGCCAATTTATGCAAAATCCTAAAAAGCCTCACCTAGAGACAGTTCAGAGAATTTTGAGATATGTCAAAGAAACACTTAATCTCAGCTTATTCTACAAGAGTGGAATTCCTTGCAAATTAGAAGGATATTGTGATGCTGATTATACTGGTGATTATGACACACGAAGGTTAACTACTGGTTATGTGTTCAATTTAGGTTTTGGAGCTGTTATTTGGTGCAGTAAAAGCCAACCAACAGTGTCACTTTCAACAATAGAGGCAAAATATCAAGCAGCAACAATGGCGGTATAAGAAAGCACTTGGTTAGCACAACTTATGGAAAATTTGCATCAACCAATGAATTACCCAATTCCAGTGTACTGTGATAATCAGTCAGCAATTTGTTTAGTTGAAAATCCAATCTTTCATGCAAGAACAAAACATATAGAAGTACAATATCACTTTATACGAGAAAAGACACTAGCAAAAGAGATCAAAGTGATTCAAGTAAAGACAAAGGATCAGCTAGCTGATATTTTCATGAAAGCGCTTAATAATGAAAAGATGGAAAAATTTCGAAGACAGCTGAAGATGGTTTCAAGAAGAAATTTTAAAAAGAAAAATTAGTAATGAGGGGGAGTGTTAAAATTATCATTACTAATTTTAGTATAGGATATTTTTAAATGTTGTTAGAGTTTGTTTTTCTAAATTTATGATTCACATTCATTTTACTATATTTTTAATTTTTTATTTATAGTAAAATGTTATGTATAAATACATATGAATTCTCATTTTTTAAGATCAAGCAATAAACAATTGAAATAAGAATTGTTTCCTTTCTTCCACTTGTTTATAATTATTATTTAGCTCCCACAAAAATCTTCATTTTCATTTTATAGTATTACCATTTTAAAATTTGAAATTTTGACAAA
This sequence comes from Reutealis trisperma, assembly GCA_947687605.1. Lineage (NCBI taxonomy): Eukaryota > Viridiplantae > Streptophyta > Magnoliopsida > Malpighiales > Euphorbiaceae > Reutealis > Reutealis trisperma. The sequence goes on from CANTUT010001158.1 coordinate 165,611, forward strand.
ATTTTTAAATTACTTGCTAGGATAAAAAAAAATATATTGATATTACAATATATTAGAATTATTCAATTTTATTATTTTATTATTACGCTATTTTATATATATAGGTATTGAAAGCTATTTATTTATAATACTATAGTGTTTTATATATACAAAAATTATATATGTGACAATAGATTTTAAATATTTTATATATTTTTTACTTTATAAGTTGTATAAGCAATATTTTATGATTATAATGTTATTATGATAATATTGTATGTGTTATGATAATTTTGGATATCTATCCTTATTTCTATAGATAGAAATTTTTATGAAGAAATTACTTGGGAACAATTTAAGGAAAAGGTATTGAATAAGTTCTTATCAAAAAGTATAAAGTAGGCTAGAGCTGTGGAGTTTGAAAGATTAGTGAAGAGCCTAGACATATCTGTTTTAGATTATGCTAAGAAGTTTCATTAGTTGAGCAAGTATGCTCCAACTCTTGTACTTGATGAAGATGCTATAATTCAGTGCTTCTGGAGAGGATTGATTGCAACTTTGTTTAAAGTTCTAGCTGCTCAAGAATTTGACTCTTACTCTAGGGTAGTTGATAAAGCAAGAATGATTAAGAACATAGAAATGGAGGTAAAGGCAATTAGAGAGTAAAAGAAGAAAACAAAGATTATTAGCTCCTCCAAGCTATACAGAGATGATAGTAGGGGTAAAGAGCATGGATATATTCCTATAATCAATGGGAAATTTCAAAAGCCAACAGGAAAGATCTCATGCCAGATAGAAAATCCCACTACATCAACTCATCAGATGAGTTACGATGCAGCTAATTCCATTCCATATAAGGCTTCTATTCCTCTATGCCCTACATGTGGAAAGAAACATAAGGGACAATGTTATGAGATTAGTGTTTTTTTTTTTTTATGCAGGTAGCTAGGCACTTTATGAAAGATTATTTATAAGGATCTACAATTAGACCATAGGCTTTTCACACAGTTTAGATAGAAAGGGTCAATAACAGTGGGATGTCAGCAGGTAGATGAAATGGTGGTAGAGGCATTGAGATTGGTAGATGTTCAGGGCAAGCTTCTTCTTAGACTTCTAGACAGGCTCCTATAAGTAGAGGAAAAGAAAGAGCATTTGCATTAGCACAACCTGAGACATAGGCTCTAACACAGTGGCTATAATATTCACCCTATCTAGTCTATACAGGCATAAGTGTTGTTTGATTCTAGGGCTACTCATTTCTTTGTTTCTTCATTTTTTGCTAAGAAATTGTCTATGATATGAAAACTGTTAGAAAATCTATAAATTATGTCTACACCTTTGGGAGAAGAGATAGAGGTTCAGAATTTTTTTCCTTCTTATATAGTGAAAATTGATAATAGAGAGTTAGAGGTTAATTTGATAGAATTACCAGTGTTAAAGTTTGATGTAAGCTTCGCATGGACTGGTTATCTAAGAATTTTGCTACCATTGACTGTTATGATAAGAAGATAGTGTTTAGACCTCCTGCAGGAAAAGAATTTAAGTGATAAGATTGAAGCACTGTATAATATGATATTTGCCATTACAGTAAGAAGACTATTAAAGGAGGGATGTTTGGGATATCTAGCCTATATTAGAGACATCATGCTTAAAGTAAAAGGGATAGAGCATATTTCAATTGTAAAATGAATTTCCAAATATGTTCGCTAAATAACTATAGGGTTTGCCTCCAAAAAGAGAGATTAAATTTGGCATTGAAGTGTTATCGGAGACTAATCCAATCCCCATACGTCTTTATCGCATAGTACCAACTGAATTGAAAGAGTTGAAAACATATTTGCAAGATTTGCTTGATAAGGGATTTATTCATCATAACAATGTTTGCAAAGAAGAAGGATAGATCTTTATGGTTATGCATTGATTATAGGTAAGTCAATAAAATCACTATTTGGAATATGTATCCCCTACCCTGAATAATTGACTTGTTTGATCAGCTGTAAAGGGTGGGCCACTTCTTAAAGGAATTCAAAAGGAGGATATGCCTAAAATAACATTTTAAACAAGATACAGATATTATGATTTCATAGTGCTGCCTTTTGGATTGATAAATGCACTAGCTGCCTTTACAAATTTAATAAATTAGGTCTTTAATCCATTCTCAGAAATGTTTTTCATTGTGTTCATAGATGACATCTTGCTATATTCAAAGATTTGAGAAGAATAGGAATAACACCTTTGTATAGTATTGTTGACCTTATGAGAACATCAATTATATGCCAAATTTTCCATGTGTGAATTATGATTTGACAATGCATGTTTCTTGGGGCATATAGTTAAAAAGGAAGGACTTCAAATGGATCCAAAGAAAGTGAAAGCAATTCTTAATTAGCCTAGACCAACCAGTGTAATAGAAGTTAAAAGTTCTTGGGTTTAGCAAGTTACTATTAGAGATTTATTAAAGATTTCTTGAAAATAGCAGCACCTTTGACCATACTTACTCAAAAGCAAGTAAAATATCAACCATCAGATTCTTATAAAGAGAGTTTTTTGAAACTCAAGACTTGTCTCACTGTTGCATTAGTGTTGGCACTACCATCTAGCGAATGAGGGCATACAGTCTATTGTGATGCCTCAGGTGTAGGATTAGGTTGTGTTCTAATGCAATATGGCAAGGTAATAACTTATGCTTTTAGAAAGTTAAGAAAGTATGAACTAAATTACCCAGCCCATGATTTAGAGATGGCTACATTAGTATTTGCTTTAAAAATCTAGAGACACTACCTCTATGGAGAGAAGTGTGATAGTCACACTAATCATGAGGTTTTAAAGTATGTCTTCTAGTAGAAAGATCTAAACCTTATGCAAAAAATATGGTTGGAATTACTTAATGATTATGATTATGAGATTTTGTAGCACCTAAGAAAAGCAAATGTAGTGGTTGATCCTCCAAGTCAAAAGTCATTAGGAAGTTTAGCTCACATCAATGTGCATCAGAGGTCATTAGTAAAAGAGATGCAAAGCTTATATGATCTGGGTGTTTTATTTGAAGTATCAGATTCTAAAGTGCTTTTGGTTCATTTTTAAGTCAAACCACTATTGATTGACCAAATTAAAGCTGCTCAAGATAGAGATCCTCATATGGTGAAATTGAAGAATGATGGAGGCAAAGAAAGCTCCTCAATTTACCATTATGGATTGAGTATTGAGATGTGGCACTAGATTGTATGCTCCTATGGTTGATGACTTATAAGAACAAATTATGAAAGTAGCACATTGTACAACCTACAATGTACATTTGGGTGCAACTAAAATGTGTCATGATGTAAAAAGGACTTATTGGTGGAGCAATGAAAAAGGACATAGTGGAATTCATGGAAAAATGCTTAACCTTTCAACAAATTAAATTTGAATATCATAAACTTACTTCAACAATTGCCACTGCTAGAATGGAAATGGGAAAGAATCACTATAGACTTCATGGTTTGTTTGCCAAGAACTTCGAGTGGGTATGACTCCATATGAGTAATTATAGATCGGTTGACCAAGCTAGCTCACTTTTTGCCAATGAAGACCATTTACTCAAGTTCACAATATGCATAACTATACATTAATGAGATAGTACAACTTCATATAGTTCCTTTTTAATTATTACAGATAGAGGGACACAATTCGCATTGAATTTTGGCAAAAGTTATAAGAGTCATTGGACACTCAATTAACTTTTCGTATAACTTTTCGCCCTTAGATAGATGGCCAATATGAGAGGACCATCCAAAGTCTGGAAGATATGCTGAGAATGTGTATACTAAACTTTAGAGGTAACTGGGATAATCATCTACCTTTGATTTAGTTTGCCTAAAATAATAGTTATCACAATATGATCAAGATGGCTCCTTATGAAGCATTGTATAGGAAAAATGCAAATCTCCAATGATGAAGAGGGTGAGAAGTTCATAGAAGGACCCAAATTGATTAAGTACAATTCAAAGAAGATATATACCCCTTGATAAATGATAATAAATAAAATGTCAAGGCTATTATTTATTTAATTGTTGATTATTTTAATTATTTATTATTAGCATTTGACATTTTATTTATTATTATTTATCAAAATTTAAATTGGCAAAGAAATAACCAAGTAAAATTATTAGGCATTATAAATTTATTGTTATTAGTATTTACTATTAATATCATATTATTATTATTTTATTATTATTTATTGTTAAAAAATTATTTTCAGTATATATAATAGCTGTTGGTTGGTTTATTTGAACCAACTAGCAAGCTGCTTGTGTCGGGCAAAAGGGGAAAATTGAGAGAGAGAGAGAGAGAAAGAGATAGAGAGAGAGAGAGAGAGAAAGGAGCGAGAACTGGAAGTTTCTCCCTGTCGAGCCACTGCCTTCTGATGATC
>CANTUT010001159.1:0-31911 GCA_947687605.1 Reutealis trisperma
GGAATCCCCTCGTGGGGTCAGATAGAGCTACTTATGGGGGCCTATGCCGCTTTCTTCCGGTGGGTCAGATGGAGGTTCATTGGTCACAAATGGAGAACTCGAATGAGATGCTTCACTCGCCGCTGCCCCAGGTAGAGACTTTGAACTTCCACTGCATTGGATGATGGATCTGAAGAGGCGTCACCAGCCCAGGTATCGAAGACAAAGATAGAGAAGAGGCAGATGGATTCTGTCGATGGACTCGAATATGGAGATAGAGATTAGCTCGTTCTTGGTTCCGATGATTACCCCTCCTCTCGTTCAGATGCTTACTGGTTGGGGAACCATTTTTCCGATAGTTGGCAGCTTAGAGGGGAGCGGAAGAGGTGGAAATTGGATCGAATAGAAGAGGCCGGATAGAGAAGAGGGGGGAACAAAGAGACTTGTATTCGCCTTCCTCTCCGGAAGCAGGTAGTGCCTTATTGGGCGGGCTCTGTACCGGTTGATCAGAGCTTGGATCATATTCTGAACCTGGAGAGTTGGTCAAGTCCTTTATATACATCATGGAAATGGTGGCCGGTACCTGTGGGAAAGCTGATGAGTCGATAGCACCACTTGGGTCATCATCAATGGATAGAGAAGAGGCAGGTTGGCTAGGTTTTGAATTCTTTCTTTCGGATCAGGCTCATCAGCAGAAGAAAGATAAGAATGTGGTGAAAAGAGGTTGCTTGGTATTGATCCCATTGGCTCGGCATCAGCATCAATGGCACCACTCGGGTCATATGCCCCAGGTAGAGGTGTAGGAGAAGGACGATTCATAGGGTGTGCCCCATTATTGTACGTCTGGATAAGAACCTATCCAATATCTGATAAGACCAATCCAAATCAAATAGTAAAGTATTCAGGATGTTTACTTGCTTAATTCTTACTTCAATACTATCTTATACCTAAGGAGAAGAGTAGTGAAGTGATTCACAGGTGTGGAGCACGAACTACTCGGATTAGTTACCGAAGGGTCTCACTCTTTGACGGACATAAGCAAGCACGAAAGAGAAGGCAGCGGGAAAGACGGGAGCACGAACGAGGGAGCAATCCACCAGACGTAGTACCGGAAGAGGGAGGGAAAGAGGCTGAGTCCGGTGATGTTCAAAGAAGGAAAGATGAAGATATAGTCAACCCTGAAGTTTTGGAAAGATTCGGCCCGTGGATGATAGTGCAACGTAAACCTCGGAGATATGATAAGAATATGGAAGCCAGGAGATCTAATTTGAATATGATTGCTGGGGCGCCAAAAGGGGTGATGGCAAGGCCAATAGGAGTCTGTTTTTTATTTTAAAGGAGAGTCAAGTAATATTGGGCAATCGAAGTTTGCAGTGCTTGAAGCTAATGAGGAAGATGGGCTGGAAGCAGGGAATGATGTGGGTTGATATAATGGGTCATGATGACCAGGCCCATTCGGAGGGAAGAGGAGGCAAACAAGAGCCATCAAGGGGGAGGGGAAGAGGAAAAAGCCCACCAGATTTAGGGTGTGTCGGAGCTCGCAAAACGGCTTTGAAGCTCCAAGTAAATCTCCATCACCGTATCACGGTTCACACATTCACCTAAAGGGCGATTTAAAGTTTCTTTCAACCCCCTTCTTCGTGAGAGAGGGTATAAGCCACGAAAAACGATCACCGAGAGTGCTTGCTTAAATGTATAGGTGTGGCTATCGGTCAACAAGAAAAGCAGGCATCATAATTCCCATCGCAATTCTCCGCGTTCGTAGCGGAGGTCCATGGCACTAGACCGGTCCAAGGGTGGTGCGAATCCGAGGGATCGAAGAAAAGGCGCCGTGCCTTGTGTTTGAATGAATGTTTCTAGAAAAGTCTCGAAAAGCCTAAAACCTTTAATGTGGAAGGAGAGTGCCACCACTAATGGGAGAGTTCTTAGTACCGAAGCGGTAAGTTACCACTAAAGAGAGGTCATGTTACCATTATCGAAAACGTGAGGTACCACGAAGGAGAGGGATAAAAACCTCTAAGGAATGGAAAACTTTGAAAAGTAAATCAATGGTTTGGAAGGACCACCCACCAACAACAGAGAATATTAGATGTCCCCCCTTTCAGTCGAAAACTCCGTTCTATCGCTTGTGTCTTGTGGGAAGGTCCGAACCGCACCTAGTAGAGAGACAGAAATCTTACTTCAAAAGCCAATGGGAAGATGGAAGGGGAATGAGACAGGACTGAACGGGATTTCTAGTGCAAAGCTGACAAACCCCCCAAGTCTATTCCTTACTGGTGGTAAGCAGGGGTGCAAACCAACTGTTGATTCGTGAGCAGTGTGTCCGCCCTTGTATCATGGGAAACGGCATAAGCTGCCTACTCGCTTGCCTATCAACAAGACGATGCTGTTCGTGTCTCTCCTCAAATTTTGCTATCGAATGCTCCCGTGGCCTTCCCTGGTGGACTTTCCAAAAGAGAATTTGAATTAGGTGCTTCTCTCAATTGCAGTTTTTGAATCCGTGGAATAAGCAGACAAAGAATCTATCTCAGAAGTCTTTCGAACCACGTGAGGCAAAGCTCAACCGAGGGCAATGTTCCTGCCACTAATCCACTACTAATAAGAGTAGCAAGGCAAGTCACAGTCGATCGAGCACTGGCCACCCTTGCATCTCTAACTTCAATTCTTGATGTATGAAGTCAGAATGATCTGGTAAAAAGCGAAATCCTAATCCCATTGACATAGAAAGATTAGAAGACTGCAATGATGAATCCATCAAATTCCGAGAATCAATGTAATTGAGAAAAGGTACTTTCACTTGTACTTCATTACTAATAGACTGCCTAAAAAGATAACGTGTACGATTTAATAGGAAACGTGGAATGCCACTATAAGACGAAAGCTGGACCGGAGATCTCTTACTAACATTAAGTAACTTACCAAGATTTACTCTTGGTTCCAGGTATTCCACTCGCTCGCTAACGCTGGACTGGTCGAGATGTCTCAGCCTGTCAGGGAAGCAACTACTTACCTTGTTATTATTCGCTATCCAAACCAGAGCATCTTGAACCTAATACCCAAATCCTTGAATCCCCTATCTCATACTAAGCCTAGCTTTCACTTCAATAAGATAAGAAAGATTCCCGGGTTTATCTTACCTTATCGAAGAATCTAGTCATGGGTCAAAAAAGCAGGAATGCTTTCTCATTGGCAGCGACTCTTCTCTTCCCACTGATTAGCCATCCCGGCAGCTATTGCATCTTAACATGAACAGGCCTTGCCTTCCTCCTATAAGAACTCCGTTATCTCGCTTTCTTAGCTCCCAAAATAAAACCTTTCAGTCACTAGCAGGGTTTTCGCTTATGAGAACTAGCTTACCCCCGACCACTTCTTTCCTTTCGATCAGCATCGTTAGCCTGTCTAGCTCTCCCTATACCCGACGATTATGCTCGCCTGTCTCCTGCTTCAGTCCTCTACTCAAACCTTGAACTTGAAAGAGATTAGCTGAACGTTTTTTAGCTTACTCCCTTCACTAGGCTCCCCCAGGCTTTTCAATCCTGTCAGCGAACTAAACTAAAAAAGATATGCTCATTTCCTTATAGGAGAGTAGGATTCACGATAATATATCCTCAAAACTTTTTTTATTTAAAATAAAGCTTAAAAGTAGAATATATATATAAGATATAGCCGGAAGCGAATGCAAGATAAGATTCTAGCTTTCTATTGAACTGGATCATATGGGATAGCGGGAATCTGGTTCCAAATGCTTAGCTCACGGATATCTATCTAGCCATGTAGTAAGTATCTACACTCAAGATTAAAGAGAGCATATAAGCATCTTCGGATGGCTGGGAGTTAGAAAAGAAGGTTTTTTTACGATAAGTAGTGAAGTTATGCCGAAGAACAGGCTAACGAATCTGTGCCCAGCTTGCGAGTAAGCCCTGAAGCCAACCAACTGTCGGTTCCAGGGGAAGCTAAGAATCCGCTTAGGATGGGATGGTAAGGATAGCGAGTGCCAGGGAGCGAGCGAATGAAAAGCGGGTTCTTATAGAACGAATTCACGGAGTGCTGAAAGCCAACTAACTACGACAAAGGGGAGACCTAGACTCTCTTAGACGGGGCCCTAATGGGAGAAGGGGAAAGCTTATAACAGGCTCTCCAGCAGATAAAGGGAGCTGAGGATGGCATCCGATAGTCAGGTTCATTGCCAGCTTTGAGAGAGAAGAGAGAGATAAAGGCCACTAGCCGGGGGTTGGAAGGAAGCAATCCATATAGGGAGGGAGTCGAAGAGACTGAAAGATAGACTTTCCATTTAAAGTTTAAAAGACATTCGGTCACCCACGGAGCGGTAACAAGGGATTACTTTACTGAAAGCTTAGTAAGGCAAGGAACTTCTTGCTAGACTTCTTGGAAGTAGTGCTTTCTTCTATTGTCTCATCAGGCGGGTAGCCTAGCTAATAAGATCTGCCACTCAAAAGAGAAAATCTTCAGCTCTAAGCAAAAGAAAAAACTTCTTCTTTACTTATGCAATTTTCTTTTCTTGAATTGACACCTATGTCAGTTCGAACCTGACGGGGTTGTTGTCTTGTCCCTCCGTCCTTCTTTGCTCTGGATAGGGCGGAAGAGCTAGGGTCTATAGTAGCTTTCTATACGATAGAATAGGATCAGGCAATAGCTAGGTAAGAGACATGAATCGTCATACCGAGGATACCATAGATAGCAGGCCTCCCCCAAAAAGGACTCTATAAAACGTGCAAGATCCAGAAGGACCCATAGTATGATCTATCATTGATGGTATCAAAAAAAATCTTTCCTTTCACTTCGATGCCCATCGAAACAGTTTTTTATGTACCCCATGTACACTTGGAAGCAAGAGGTGATTATCCGATCGGGCAATAAGTGGCTTTAGTCTCCAAATCTTTGGTTTAGTGGTGAATAAGTAGTTCGGTGGGGTAATGGAATGGTCTAGTTACGTGGGGAGGAGGAGTCATAGTCCCATTCATACGATCCTGAAGTTGGGGGAGTTAGACTTACTATCCCACTTTCACTTGGTCTCGCTTTTGAGACGTCCTGCTGTTAGGAAGCCTCTTTCCATCGAAGAGTCCGGCACTTACGATCGGCTTCAGGATACCCTATCGGGATATCTTTCCGCAACGGCCTTAGTCCTCCCAGTTTCTCACTTCCCTCCGGTGCGGTAGATACTTAAGAGAGAGGGAGGGGGAAAGCGGGGAACTCAACCAAGGAAAGGAGATTACTAAACAGGCTCTACTACGTAGTTATAGTTAGGGTTTGGAAAGGTGTGATCCCAAGCCAAGGAAAGAGAGTCTTCAACCGGAGGGGACCCATTACTCGACGATAGGGATTCGAAGATGCTCGTCCAAAGACAGATGCTGACACCGAAAAAGATGCCGAGCCGAGGTTCGAAAAGAGTCTGGTCTGAGACAATGGGCTTTGCTACTCGACCTATAATAGGGAGAGGAGTTAAGCTCTGGCAATACCTCCTGAGGGAAAGAGGTAGCGGGCTATCTGTTAAGTGATTCTTACCACCGGACCCAGCCAGAAGACCTTCCATTCCAAGGAGTGAACCAAAGGAACCAGATCCGACCGATACGATAGGGAGCGGTACAAAGCGACTCGACCGACTAAAGCTTTAGGGAGAGAAGATGCTGGCACAACAGAATCAATATCCGGTTTAGTGGCTGGGAATGGCATTACTAGCGCCACAGGGAGGGTCTACGACCGAAAGGAGAGGACGACGTGGCATAAAGCACAGATCTAGATCTAGCAGCTGAGAAAGCAGATAGAGGATCGGGGGGCGCTGATTCCTTAACTCGTCCGTGGGCACTGATTCCAGGATTATGGGCATTGGCATTGAAGAAGTAGCTCGTCTGGGAACACTGAATAAATCATAAAAAAATCTACCTATCAGTGGATCTACAAGGAGATCCGCCAGTGGAAGGACTGAAGACTAAGCCAATCTTAAGCAAAAAAAGAATCAATATAAATGATGAGATTAAGTGCTCTTCTCTTTCTCGAGAGAGACCATAAAGGAAGCAAGTAAGGATCGAGTTGGGTAATCTTATGGTCAGCCCGAGTCTCCTATGATACTGAAAAGTCAGTCCCGTCTCAGGCTAAGCCGTGGCAAGGAAGCAATCCTCAAGAAGAGAGGGGTTCGGTCTCATTTGATCCATTGGCCGACTTCGATTTCGATTTACTTGGCCCAGCTTCAGTGGATGTTGTACTTGGATCCGAGGTTAGGTTACTATCAATTCGGACATGGTGGGATGGGATCTTGCAAGCGAAACTCTAAATTCTGATGAAACTATAAATTATGATTGACCGGTTCTATTATGGATTCCAGTGGGTTCCACGAGCGAGTCTGACCAGTTCTACTCGCGGTTGCACCGAGTTCCACCACCGACTCAAGACTAGTTCCAATAGATATTATGACGAGGTGATGGATCGTGCATTTGTGGTGGCCTGATAAGCCCCATCTATAACCAGTCGTCTTGAATGAGAAGACTTTACCGCTCGGTGGCTAAAAGCAAATACTAAAGATTTTAGGTACCTATTTGAAGAGCGGACCCAAGTCCATCACTTCTTATTCCTAGGGGCGCAGAGTGGTACATCAAAAGGATGATTGGCAGAATGGAATTACACGGATAGTATCCTATCGAGATTCCTGTGCGTGCTCATCACCAATTGCGCTTTGGCCAAAACGAATTGAACTACTCAAAGCAAGATGAGTTCCCGTTTGAAAAATCCTTTATCTATTAGGTACGTTGCCCTTCGGGCTCTCAAAGAGGAACCATCACTATCTTTTTGTCTGTCTAGCAGCTGCTATCCTACGGCGAGAATGTTAATTTGGTACTTTATTAGAAAGATTTTTCTTTCCAATCTGTTCCATCCATCAATGGGTTCATGTGAGAAAAGTGCTTGAATTAAAGACTTGCCTTGCTTGCCGGTCGCCATTGAAGCTGAACTGGAATAAAACTAAGCAAGACTTTACAGTAGCTATTAGGCAAGTCAGTAGTCAAGTCTTTAAGTTTAAGTAAGTAGTATAAGCTCGTTCCTCTGGAGTTGTCCGTTCCGGTGCTTATCCAGCTCCTTAGCTTAGGTTGTTAGTTCCGTTAGTAAAGGAGGTAGGGAGCCGGTTAGGAAGGGAAGTAAGGGAGTTTTGGTAGTTTCGAAGCGATTGGGCGTAGGGAGCATGACTTAACACCGAAAAAAGGAAATCCTTGGTTGGTGCATCACTAAGCCGAGCTTTCCACTCCCCTGAACTGATGAACTAAGCTTAGCTTGCCGCGGGGGCAAAGAACCTTCGGCGATGAAAGGCACGCAATCGAGAGAAAATAGGGACAGACATGGGACGATCTAGCCCAAAATCAAGAAGTTAGTCGTTGTTACGAAGAGAGAGGAGAGCGCATTCATTCATGGTAATTTCCCAAGAGTTCAAGTCTACGATAGTTACTAAGCCCCGAAGCATGATAAAGAAAGATATAGGGGAGTAGATCATCTTTAATCCCCTCTGTCCCAACAAGCGTTACCGATTGGTTCGCGGCATAAGAACCCGCTCTGGTAAACAACAGTCAGACTTCCTTGCATCAAAGACCGGAGAGGCAGGCATTTTTTCCTTGAAGGACAAATGCCCAAGTGAGCTAGATTTAGTGGCTGGCTAATATATCCACGCAAGGTTTAGAATCCTCCATCTTTGGCCGCTTATTGGGCAGAAGCTCAAGAGAGCTGGGAAGATCATGTACAGAGGAACCTTTGACTCTCCTTTCCTTTACTGAGCCCCCTCTATTTACAAAGAAGCACAGAATGGGGATGCAGCCAACATGGGCCTTCACCTGAATGTGGTTTTTGGCCAGAGGGAAACTCTCTCATGACGGAGTGTGCAAGCCAGAAGGAACTCTCGAGAGTTTGTCGGATGGAAGTGAGATGGCCAAGCCTTGGATGAATGGAATCGGCCCTTTCCTATTTTTGTACACCCGCTTTCAAGCATTGGTTCCATGGATGGGACCTGAGATGGGGAGAGAAGTAAGAGGAGCTTCCGAGCCTAGTACATCTGGTTCCGGCCTCTTAGGTGGGACCTAAGGTTCTCCTTCCCGGGTGAAGGCCTTAGGGGGGATCAGGAGATTGAAAAGAAGAAAAGAAGATGGAGGGTTGCTCGTACTCGCTTTCACCTGTTAGATGCAGCTACACCTGGTACCGGTGATTCCCTTTCGTTAGTTGATGCTAGAAAGCTTGGTTCTGATCCCGGTGATGCGCTAAGCTAAGTTTCTCATTTGAGAACTGGTGCAGAGGTGAATATGAAAAATTCTTAGAGAAGATCAAACCTATTCTTAGAGACGAGAAGGGGAGAGCCCCAGGAGAAAGAGGGAAGGCCTATATGGAGTAAGCGGTAAGCCGATAGTCTATCTCCGCGTTTGGGTAATTCTTTTGATGAATAAGACGTTCTCCTCGCTTGGGATTTGCGGGAAGGCTTTCTAGGAGGGTAATGCCAATTGTGAGATATCTCAATAGTTAACGGAAAGGAATAGGCGAGAGATATATAGAAGGTAATGCAATTAATAGTGAACTTGCTCAAATCTCGAATCGAGTTATCGGCCACGAAACGGAGAATCTCAGGAGAAGCTGGGAGCGAAGAAGAAGAAGCAGGGCTAATGATCTTTTTATCTTTAGTCCGGTACGGTCAATTCAATATGAAAGATTTAGCTATCATTGAGGCAAGCAAGCCAATCCACGCGGTCAAGCCATAGTCATTCCAGGTGGTTCACCCACCAGTCAAACCACACCCTCTTTGTTAGCAGGTTCAGTCGAAGGCCTTTCTCACGAGTGTTAGCCAGGTAGTTTAACAACGTAACTCCGGTAATTCAATTCTCACTTTCAATAGGTATTCAAGATAGAAGCAAGAATAAAAGAAGTGGGTTATAGCCCCGCTTCTCCTTTCCTTGAACACTGGCGGGTTTGAAGCAAGAAAAGAGGCCTTTGAAAGAATCCATTTTCTCCCTGTCCATAGGTATCGGTATTCTCAAATCCATGTTCCGGAAAGACAAAGAGGAGAGCGATTGTGAATACCGGGAATCTAATGAAAAGAAAAACCAAAGAAATAAGATTAAAGAAAAAGGGAAGCGAGCGAAAAGAAAGAATCTCAGTTCCGATCAAATAGTACGTTTTGAGCTGTAGGAGCAGGGCAACTTCGCGTACTGATGATAGTGGGCTTTGTCTTCTTCCTTGCCCTTTGAAGAGCACGACGTACAAGACCAAAAGGAGTCAAGCAAGCGCTAACCTCTACGATAGCCCAAAGAGAAAGTAAAAGATTCCCGACCCCGGGCTTGAAAAAGATCTTCTTTCTGGGCATAGCGGATGGGTCAGGGTCAGATCCATTCCTAGAAAAGCTTTCACGGGACCGGGCCTCTTGATGAGCTTGGCACGGAACTCTTATCTCTAAGCGGGACTGACTCTGATATGGATTAGTTCAGTGGGCTAGTTATCTCAATCCAACCTTCCGGCTTTCACGATTATTCTTTAGTAAGCTAATACCTCAATTTGTCTTTTCTTTTCCTCAAGGCAGGGCTTCTAACCTTCTACTCAAGTAGAGGCACCCTGGAATACAGTTCCGTAGGGGAGGGCGGACCCATTGAATAAGCTAAAGCTTCCTCTCTCCGCTCCGGCCAGTTCAAAGTCACTAGGAAAGGAGTTGGCTTACCGGAGAGGCGCAGGGCAATAAAGAAAAGGAAGGAGAAAGTGGGTACAGCTCAAAGAAAGGAAAGTCAACCATTAGGGCAGAAGAAGCCGAAAGAAAGGAAGAAGCTTGATAGTGATCTTTCTAGTCTGCTCAGGCTCAGGCGAAGTAAGTGGGTAAGAGAAAGAAATTCCTTTGTTCATACGTGCCGTAGGTCAATTCAATCCAATCCAGGAAGAAATGAGAGATGAAGGAAAGGGAGGTAAAGAAGCTGGCTAAGAAGATTGGCTAATTGGCTAATCCGTTCCCAGTGACCCATCTAATTGATTCGATCCAGTGCAGAAAGAAGCGAGTGAGCGGCAAATGATCCAATATCGGACCTGGCGAATATCTGTCTCTCAATCCCGGGATTCCAATCCAAATTATGCATTTACTGACCGCACTAGATTTTTTTATTCGCTGGGAGAGAGTAGAGAGTCAAGGTTCGTTGGCAAGTACTTCCTTTCTATTAGTGCCACCGGAAAGGATGAAAAGAGATAAGATGCTGGTGGTTAGCCTGCCCCGGACTCGTAATTGATAGTTTCTGATGAATGGAGATGGCTATGGGGCCTACCTATGACTGATTTCCCTTACAGGTCCGAAAGGCATCAGATGCCTGTGTTAAGCATATCGCTTAAGTAGCATGATCGAAGCGAAGAAAGCAAAGTTCAATATCCCATTTCTAGCCATAAAGTCTCGTAGGCGATCTAAGGTTACCGACTCTCCGGCCGGTGCACGAGTGGAGAGTACTTTGGGCCCGCCGCTTTCTTCACTCCATGACTAAAGAGGTGTCTATACTTTGTCTATTCTTCTCTTATGAAATTTCTTTCTGGTTAGAAGTGGAGTTCACTCTGAAAAAAACCTTTCTAACTCTCACTGACTGCAGGGGACTGACAGGATACCAATGCTAACAACTGATCCTTTGCTTTTAGGTTCCTTTCCTCATTGGCCTTGGTGCAGGTCACTTCCTTCTAAGGCAGATCTGCTTGGTAAGAAGCGATAGGATTCCGGGTGATGAAAGGAGGTGTGATTGAGTAAGTGAGAAGTGTAGGAAATAGTGTACTCTATTATTGTATTGAAGGACTTATCGACTTGCATTAACTCCCCGCGGCTAGTAGGGGGGACTTTAATGTAATTGCAGATCCATCAGAAAAAAACTTGCGGATCGAACTCTCACTCGAGAAGGGGAGTTCAGTTAGCCCCCTTTTCCTTGGGAATGAACTGTATGTAGTTGCTTGTACTGGGAATTGGCTTAGCAGGAAGATGGGATATGATTCTACTCGAGGAAATCTGTTCTTACTTTAGAGTGAATAGTGAAGATGGACTGACTCAGCGCCTAAGCGCAATGAAAAGACTGGGATTGACGGATTTGGTATGCCTAGCTTTATGGTAAATCGATAAGAATAGCCCGTTCCAGTCTAACGAGATTTACTAGAGAGTAAATAAAATAGATAGAGTACGAATCTCATTCCTTATGAATTGCATGGTTCATTCCAGTCTTTAGTAAGTCAAGGCATTCGGGAAGCAGGAGATCGATCCGCTCTTTGCAACATCCAAGGTCAGGGAAGCTTTGGGATCTTATCTTTGGAGACAGTCTCTGACTGGAATAGCTTTATATAAAGGAGAGGCTCGAATCAATATAATCCTATTTATCCATTGACGATTCAGTCCTTGATTCTTAGCAAAAAGGAAGAATCGAGGTGAATTGTTCATCGGCCAAGTCCGAAAGAAATAGAAAAGAAATTGCTTAGCCAATGATGGATTTACCAAAGATCTAAACCCTGGTCAGGCATCTTCGCCGATCTAATGAGAAAGATTCCGTCTTTGATCCCGGAGAAAACATTTCTATTGAGGCAACTGCACTTGGTCAGTAGAACATAGTCTCGGCTGGACCTACATCCCCAATGTTATGGTTGAGCAGGTCTCGCAGCTAAGGGGAAGGGTACCTCTGTCGGAGCAAGCTAAAGAGCCCTTCCTTTAGATCGTCGCTTTCCGGTAAGGCACTCGATGAAGCCTATACATCCCTTTTGAGGGAATTTCGCTCCAAACCAAAGACGACTTGCTTTGCTGCATTTCTTGGGAATCATCTCCGAGGCTTTCCTTGATTTAGGCGAAAGAAAGGCCATATGATCTACTTTCTGGTGCCGGTCCCTTCACAAAGATGGCCCCTTTCTTGGAGCAATTTTTCTTTTTTGATACTGGGGAGGGGAACACCCACTAAGCAACAACCATTCGAGGGAAAGAAAGACCCATACTGTCTTCTAACATCACTTGCTGCAAGCTAGGAGGAGGAGACTCCAACAAATGACAACCAACTGACAATTGAAGAGCATAGGAGGCTCGGCATTTTGACTAGTCTGGGTATCCCAGTAAGAAAAGCAATTAATCTGAGACCAGGTGAGAAGGAACTCATAGAGATGCAACAACTACTTAAAGGGGATAGGCATTGGGGGTAATCGACTAAATAAAAGTAAGTCTTGGAGCTTTGGATACGAGGAAAGGCGGTTAATAACCCCATAGTCGGAAACCAGATCGACTGAGCCTTAAGGTTTTTATTTCCTTGATTACTGAACCTGGGGTATTGTAGCGAAAACCTGATCCTAGTTAAGATAGGGTTTTTTTATTACTAAACCATTCGAAGGAGGAGAGAAGCTTGAATGAAGAATTCGGGTTACCCTACCCCGTTTCAGTCAAATTAATAGAAAGAGAATCTGGAGAAGGAGAAAGACAAATATCCGGAGAAGGTTTAGTGGAAATGGTATTTTCGGATCGAAAAGAAAGGGAATAAGCCGTTTTGTACCCATCCCATAGCTAGCCAAAGAAACTTCCTCTGGTGGGATTCTTGTGTGCTTCAATTCATGTTTCCGCGTCAACTTCGTGCCCAACATTCAACCTATGTAACGTCGAGTGCTATCTTCCTTCTTCGATGAGAGATGAATCTCCAACTCTTCCCAAATCATCGAGCGAGGCGAAGAAGCATATCGGTTTGAACGGGAACCCTCTATTCAACCTTTGAGCATATTTTTTACTTGGAGATTCCCGGTCTTCTGTCTTAGCCCTGACCCTCTTCAGAGAGACTCTTCAACAGCACCTTTTCGCACCCAGCATCTTTGCTATGTTCCGAATGTCTGGTCATTCATAATCTTTTTCATAGATTAGTTTGATGCCGACTAGATCTGATCACGGGTAGTACTAGAGGGGTCTTACTCTCAACAGTGAATGACAAAGGAATGTGAAATGTCAAGCTGTGAAACTGAAATCATCAATCTTTTGCTTTTGCTATTCCGTGTGTAGCGGAGATTTTAGAGTAGAAAGACCAAGCTGTGAGACTTCGAAAAGCGAGAATCCCACTGTGAAAGACTTGGCAAGATTGGCCTCGTAGTGGTACCACAAATGCCTTGGATGAACAAGTCGAAACTTCTCTTTTTGGCTAGACCTCCTGTAAATCAAAACAAAAGTTTAGGGTGGGACACGACATGGAGATTCAATCATCTTTCTCTCTTTAACCTCTTTCCCTCATTACTGAAGCGAGTGTTCGGGCAGGTGGAGTGATGGCTAAGCTTTTCAGTCAACGAGCGGGATATATGAAGTGAACCAGAGAGGGCCCCGGGTTTCATTCCGCCTTGTTCCAAGTAAAAAGATCTATCTCGATAAAAAGTGGGGGGCTAGAGAAAAGGGATCTTTCGCGAACTAAGGCTCATATCAGATCATACTCAAGCTTGTTAAGCCAAAAGCACGAGCTTTGAAGCAGAATTGTTCTTTCGCTTGACGTTTTCGCCGAGCGTTCAATCCTGACTAAGCTGAACCCCAAGAATGATTATAAAACTGCGGTCATCGCTCATTAGTTGAATCTGGTGAGGGAAAACCAACTTCGAAAAGGTGGTTCTAAGAATTGAATTCCACAAGTTCAAACCACAGAGGAAGGTCTAAATCCTAGTTATAAAGTCGGGGTTCGGGCTTCCCGTAGTGAGTTCATCGATCGTCAATCTCAAGTCTGTAAGCGCCTTTTCCTGAGTCTGCCCATTTGTGCCTGGTTAATAAAAGAGCTCGTACCTTCTAGCTCCTCCTAGTTCGACAAGTGAGTCTGCTCGTCCTGCCTTCCCTATTTTCTTTCCTAGAAGGTTTTCAATCCTAGGAGCTTGGTTCTGCTGCATCCCAAAGGCGTCTTCGGTTTGTTAGGATTTCCATACCATCTCTGCCCACCTTCCTGTACCGACAGGTGAGATAAAGGGTCACCCCCCGGATCTCTCTTACTAAAGGTTAGGGTACGAGGTTATTTTACTGAAATCGAACCCAAGCCCCATCCCTTTGCCCGTTCTTCCAGCCCAATAAGTGGCTTTTCCTGAGTGAGCTCCTTTGTGTAATACTGTAATACAATAAGTAGTTGACCTTGCCCGCGCTTCCCGCTCTGGAGTCTGATTTGGCGTCCTGTCTTCCGTTTAATGGATAGAGATGTGGGGTGAGATCTCGTATGATCTGATCAATAGGCCCGGCATCTCGAGTCTTGCTGTCCCATTTCGACTGGCGGGCTTCACGTAAGATCTGTAGCTAGTCCTACCTCCGGTCCAGTATAGCATATCTGCTTAAACTCTAGGACTTCCCTTCCCACCATTCCATGCTGGAATCATAATAATATACAGCTTTAAGAAGCACCCATAACATGGATTAGGCTTCCTCCCTTTCTATAAATTGAATGATTCCATTTTTCCTCACATGGATGGAACCACCAAAACACCGGACCGGATCATCTCCCGGCGCAATATAAACCACTTTTGCATCAATATCTTTGAAATAATCAAAGATAGCAGCCATTTCATCTTCAAAGTCGTCTATTTCTATAAACTCACTTGAAGATGCGCTCTTATTTCTTATCAAGGGATAAGCCACGAACCCATAATTTAAGAACCGATAATAGGTTTGACTGGGATAGGCCCTTATTAATTCCCGGTCGAAATTATCCAGAACTATATTAAGCAAGACGCTGGCTATAACACCGGCGGGAGGTATTCAAAATTGAAATATGATAGATAGATCATTCCCCTCATCGTCCAATATGTCTATTGACAAGAAAGATGATATTAATTCAAGAATGAACCTATTCCTAATTAAAGGTTCTAGTCTATGCAAGATAGTCGTTTTCCTAACATATTTCATAGTTAAATTTAAATCTAGTATGAAAAGCCCTTTCACTTTCCCGACGGAAACTAAACGCTTATAAAAATGATTAGAAGGGACTCGGAATCCAAATGACACCTCCCGGAACACCCCACTTTTCATAAAAAGACTGTTCAAGAACCGCGCGAGGGCAATTAAGACCAGATCGTCCTCTTGCGTTGGACGAACGACAAAGCGAAAATAGGGAAACTTCTTTATCTTTATTCTAACTAAGTGGTTAAATTCCCCTTTTCTTTTGATGTTCTTGGGGAAGACTTCGACCTTGAGGGGTGAAAGATGATAAGTTCCATCTAACACTCCTCTTCTGATCTCATTCCCAGTCCAAGCTCTGACTTTACCTGATGACTCTGTGTGTGGACCAATGGCAGAGCACTTGTGGCGTTAACCAGTATCGATCTCAGACTCAGATCACTTTGTTAACCCCCAAGAAGTTAGCCCAGGCATTAGTTGCTGAAGCTTGGACGGACTCCCTGAGTGACTCATCCTTGTTTCAAAATCACCACCCAGTCAACAAGGCATACTTGCTCACTGCGATCTCTAGCACAGTCTCATTTGTACCGACCCTCTACGGACGGGGTCAAGAGTGCCTTGCCGTTGCTGTCGCGTATCCAACCACCCTATCGGTATCACCTACGCTACTTATTTCTGACCCCCACCTTCTTGGTTTCGATATCCTATATGGAACTATCAGTCAGAGCTCCGAAATTACTTTCCCTCATAAACCTTCACTTCATCCTCATCGTCCGTTAGCTAGCCCTACTTGTCTTTTGACTCGGAAAGGGCAGTGGAATCCCTTTTATACTATATGGAACAACTAGGCCAACTACTTGACTTGGCCATTCTTCGGATCAAACACCCCTTCTCCTGCCGAAATGACGTGCCCAACTACGGGAACTGGTTCACCTCACTCTGCTCGCCCACCATGGAGTTATGAATGAAGCTCTTTCCCGCGCAGGCAATAGCACTACTTTGTCCCCAGCTTCTCAATGCCAACAAGAATAGGTAACTTGCTGAGCGGAACAAACGAATGAATGGGTAAAAGCTCTCGCCTGACCGGGGTAAAGAAGGGCCTACCTATTTTGAACTCCACCCCTCGGACTACTTTCCTTCCATACCCATAGAGCCAAGGGCTCGTACCAACCTCACTATTTGAAGACACCGGGCTCTTCACGAAAACAGAGCAAAGGGGCTCCTTAACAACCTGAGCCACATCCGCCCATGGTGCAGTGTCAATTCCATCTGTTCTCGGTTCAGTGGATGAAATTCCATCCAAAAGATAGGGCCCTGGTAGCCCAACAAATGTGTCTTCCACTATCTTATATAATAAAAAACCACGGTCACTTCCACTTGCCTAGCTGAGAAAACCACTGTCTCAGTAGCTTCCTCTGGAACAGCAGCGGAGAAAACAAATAATCAACAAAGATGTGAGAGCTTGATAGACCTAAGGGGTCTCGTCACAATGATGAGATTTATTTTCAAGCAAGAGTCATTCCTTTTCGAGAAAATGCCCATCACGCCTCTGCTCTGACAGTCCCTTCATGCACAGATTCCCGCGAAGCACTCGGTGGTGCCACTCACAGTGGTTGCTTCAGAGTGAGTGGTGGAACCTCTGGGTGAATAGTCCCTGCGACAAGGCCTCACTCATCAGGTAAGGGCAGAAGAGGGGATCGATGAAGAAGATCTACTTCTAATGAGCCTGTGTCAGTGGTTGGACAATTGACACCAGTAGTTGGGACAGTGGAAGTGGAAGTGCAATCCCAATCTGAATCTGTCGAATCCACTGAAGAAGCCTCGGTGGGGCAGCGCATTTTTACTGTCTAAGGGCTCAAGTTAGGTTGGCAATCTGAAGCTACGACGGTAGGGGCATCTCACTCAATAACGGCAAGTCGTGCGTACTAGGTCCCTAAAGGCGCTTGGGGCAACCCTTCTAACATAACAATAGAAGTTCCCCGCCCGGAGAAGCGAGATCTACTGTGGTAGGATTTTGTTCTAGAGTTTCCACTAGTTATCCGGGTAAAATGGACAGAAATTCATATTCGATGCCTTGACTTGAGTTTCGGATTCATTCGAACCAAAATGAACTACCCCATTACAATAGGGTGACGGGCAGCCAATCAGATTTACTTTGTGCCGTTACGTATTTGCCTTGGCGTATATCAATCTGATACGGCTCGGTGTGGACGGCAGGCAGTCCTATAAGTATAAGTCTTGGTTTAGTCCAGTAAGATCATACCTTTCTTGGTGTCGTCCAGGTTTTAGTCCTGTAAGATATATAGGATACTTTTCTCTCATATTCATACCGTTCTGTTGGACCCGAGCCACTATGACCAGGAGGAGAGCTCAAGTCAGTGGCAGGAGAAGGAAAGGGTTATGGATTGCCTCGAGGCCATCTAATATCGACTGGGGATCTTAGCAGCATCGCTTATTTCTCCAACGTCTTCTTCTTTTTCAATAGCAATAGCATCGGAGTATAAAAACTGTCACGAGCTGGATTCGAACCAGCACCTCCGGGAAAAGGGCCCAGCGAACTTCCTTTTTTTTATTCTAATCGCGACTTTGGTTACCCGGTTCACCTTTCAGCTACGTCCGGGGGCGCTCTATCTATATACGCCATTCTCACGAATCCTCCTTACCTGCCACGGGAATAAGTAAAAGTAAGAGAGTGGGCCCTCTAACGGATTAGCTCCCACCCCCCGCCATTATATCAAGCACAGCCCGCACCACTTGGTGGAAAAAGTAGCTTTGTATGTTGTAGTCGATTAAGCTTTGATACATAGTGGACAACCGCGATTACAAAAATAAAGGAGTATATCCCTCTCCTTTAGTGTCTTTCCACTTCCGTGGTTCAGGAACAAACACTTCGCCTAATTCTTTTGAATCCCGGCCCGGTTTTTCCCCACTAACCAATTACGTTACGACCATTGAACAAACTTGGTTGACGAACATGGTTTATGCGCCGCTAATGTAGCGGCTTGTCGAGCATTTGAAAAACTCACACCATCCATTTCAAATAGGATTTGTCCCGTGGACACACGAGCAATCCAACCCGTAGGATTTCCTTTTCCTCTTCCCATTCTTACTTCTGTAGGTTTCCCGGTAATAGGGAGATCTGCGAGAACTCTTACCCATATCTTACCATTTCTTCGGAATTGTCCGCTCATAGCACGATGGAATTGTCCGCTTATAGCCCGACGCGCTGCTTCAATGGCTCGATATGAAAGACGACCAGCTTTACAACTTTTAGTGCCATATCTTCCAAAACCAAGTTGTGTACCGTCCAGTTTGCAACCCCTACTACATCTGCCTTTACGATATTTACTATATTTCGTACGTTTCGGATATAGCATGTCCCCCCTTTTTTTTACTATATGAAATCCACACTTTGACACCTAAGATTCCGTAAACGAGTAGATACTTCCGCAGGAGCATAATCTATTTTCTGGTTAAATACATTACGAGATGTTTTTCCATACTTTCCGCATTCAGTTCTAGCTATTTCTGCGCCTTCTAATCGACCTGAACAACATATACGGATCCCCTCCACCCCTTTTTTCATTACTAATGGAATATCCTTCACTATTTTACTAATAATGGAACGAAATGATCTTGTTTTGTTCCTCAGTTGAAAAGAGATGTCTTGAGCAATCGGAGAAGCACTTTGATAAACAGATTTAATCTTGACCGACTCAATTAAGGTATTAGTGTTTGTTCTATTAGACAACAAAGATCGCATTTTTTTCATTTCGTTCAAATAAGAGTTGTACCCGTACGGAATTCTTCTGTTTCTCAGTATGATCTCTATCATCATCTCTATTCCCTTTATCAATTCTCCTATCCCACCTAGGTTTATGAATTTCTCTATCAATTCCATTACCTTATCCTTACCCATGAGGTTCCAACATTTGATCCTTAATTGACCTAGGAGTTGTTCCCGGGCATCCTCAAAAAAAAGGTTATTATACACCCCAACCCCATCCCTTGGAAAGAAAAAGGTAGCACCGAAGAAAGGAAAAAGCGAGATGGTGGTTTTTGTTGTTCCCGCGAAGCGAAGATCATTCGCTTGGCGAATGAAGTGAGTCAACCTCTTTTTGGCTTCGGACAAACACTTTTTTTCGCTGGTCGAGCTTTCTACAAAAAAAGCGATGCGAGAACGTATTCTCTTATCTAAGCTTCTTCCCTGTGCATTCGCTCCCCCCATCGTAGATGGTTCAGCCACGCCCGGTGCCACGAAATGATTGAGAACTACGACGGGGTCGAAATGAATTTGGTTCTTTGTATTCAATAAATATTGCATGACCGAATAATTCAAGGAGAGGCACACTGCAGGGAGGGTCCTTTTAAGTAGATGACTCGTCGGGCCGTCGGAGCGGGACTTCTTTGGGAAAAAGAACTTGAATAACTTCGTTTTTCTGAAGGAGTCGTCATTTTCTATCAGGAACGCTATGTCATTTACAACCCCGGCGTATTTCGGATGCTTGAAGGCCCCGCTGACCCGAAGTTCTTTAGAAAGATTCTTCTTTATCGATGGTGATCGGTCATGGTATCCATAGCGTTGCTTCTTTTTCGGCCAAATCCTGATTTCGTTTTCCTTCTCCCGGGCGTCGAGCCTGATCGACTCGACTCTTTTCCCTGCCCCCCGGCCTCTCACTTCGTTTCGTTCTTCTTCTGTATTGTCGCTTGAATGAAGACACCTGATCGGCCCGACTTTCCCGAATGTCCACCACCGGCCCTTCTCCTTTCCGGGTCTAGTTTTTTCGCGTCGTTTCAGCCGTCGTGGTCGACGGGGAAGAAAGAAATTAATGAATGTTCTTTTGGGAAAATGTAGAATAATACACCTACCGAGACGAAAGCCAAAGGTGAGTCTCGTAGGTGGACGTATCGAACCGAAATAAGATCTCAGATTGACATCTTGATACACTGATTTACCATAATAATAAATAGAGTCAATGGTGACTCCGCCGTGGAAAGAGCCGCTTCTTTCTTGCTTGATAGGGGGGGCTTCCATTCACCAGCGCAGACTAAAAGTGCTCTCCGAACCGTGCTGGATAGTCACCCATCACACGGCTCTCACTCAAACCCAACCTGTGGTGGATCCCGGGGGACAAAGTCAAAGCGCTTGATCCTTTGCCCCATACTTTGAAATGCTCCTCCCCGCGCAGCGACGCTGCTCGTGATAGGCTTAGCTTTAAAAGCCGCTATCGTTCGGTTCGGATAAGTCAAGTCCCTTCGGTCGGTTCGCTCAGGTGGTCTTCCCGCTCCGTGGGCTTCCCTAACGTTCAGAGTTGTTCTGGTTTGAGAAAGGAGCACCGGCCGAGCACCCTGATAAAAAAGCCCTTTAGTAAACTAAATGTCCTTATTGAAAACTAAAGCGCTAACGCGCCTTATATTATATTATTATTATATAAATAAAAGCAACCTTTCGCCTTTATTGATATGATATAAAACAAGCTTACTTACTAATAAAGCGGCAACAAGCACCTTCTTTCTCAAAGTCAAGTTTCTCGCTTCTTACTTTAGAAAGATTGCAGCGTTAGCGCTTTACTAAAAAAATAGAAAGTCAAGGTTCTTCTCCTTTTCTACGAATCTACAACTCTCTTTACTGAGCGAGACTCCATCCATATCTCTTCCCGGTTATTCTTAATTTAATTTTCCATTCTATCATTTGTTTGACAGCTTAAACTAGGCTCCATTTTAGATAGGTTTTCGGTCTTAATCAAGATAGGTCAGGGACGCGTCGGAACGGTCGGTGGCTGCTTAGTCTCATCCGAGAGTCTAATCTCTTTGCTTTTTTTCTTTGAAAAAAAAAAGAAAGAAAGAAGGGGGTCGATTTAGGCTCCTTCCCTTCCACTGCGTAGCCGCGCTAGCAGGTACTATGAGCCCTCTGTCCCACGCATCTAACCAGCTCGCGTGGTTCACCGGTTCCACCGAAAACTCTCATTTGTTGAAGCGGGGCATAGTGCGCTTTAGGCGCCGAGCGAGAAACGTCTCTTCTTTCGTTTCGGTTTATTCACTGATCTGAAACTTAGCACTTGTTTTCTTATTGGGGCGGCGGCGTTCCTTGAATGAAGTCTATCCGAACCGAATTAGCACTTCTCAGATCAGGCTAGGCCTCTCCATTTGAGCTGGGCGCCGGGGCCCTGGATGCGCTAGCGATCGGCACATAGGGGGTGGTTGCCCGGGTTTCTCGGCCTGGTATCCTGCACCTCGCGTTTATGATATCTACATTCAACTGTGCCCCGGAGACACGGTCGAAGCACGCCCGCCCAGTGTGCTTCTTTCACGACATGCTCTGGTCCTGGGTATATTCCTGTGGTCTTCTAGCGTTAGAAGAAGTCGTGTCCGTCCCGGGCATCTGCAACGTCCTCCCACGCTTTTTTTTATTTTAAATATAGGACAAAGGAAAAGACTGACCCATTCGGTGACTTTCGCGGTCGCCCTCACTGAACCGACTTGAATCTGAACTACGATTCAGATCAAGTCTGACCGAAATCGGATTTCCTTTTCGTGCCATATGCGCTTAGACTTTACTTTTTCCCCTTTTTCTTCCCGGTCCAATATTTGTCTCGAAAGTCCGTGTAAAAGCTGAAACTGAACTAGTAGTCCGCATGAAATGCGAAATCCGAAGCCTTCATCTTCATAATCATTTTCCGTTCATTACGTTTATTGGGCACCTATAATAGGACAGATTGATAGAAGAAATGCCAAAGAAGGCTTTGGCCTGCCCATGTGCAAGCGCTCTTAACCTTCTCGAAGGGAGAGAAACTTTAGTTGGTGAGTTGCCAACCCTCACCCTCGGTAAACCGAACCGAACCAGAGAAAGAGGAAGAAGCAAAGCAGACTTCCTACAGCGGATAAGCGATTCCTTTACTCCCCTTCCAGTCCGTTGGTCCCCTTCATTTAATTATAAGATTCTCATACAACCGAAATGCGATTCCTTATCTTTTATGTAGCAGCGGAAAAGCGATTCAATCAGATATGCGAAAGATAATAATATCTAAGGTTGTAAAGCGGATAAACGACATTTCCGATCTCTTTTTCTAAAATCAGATATTCCATAGAAAAGAACGGATATGCGACCTTCGATAGTTCTATTTTCCGCCGATGCAGGCCAATTGGGATCCCAGCAGTCAAACCTGTGTTCCTTTTTCACTCTCCTTCCAATCAAATCTATTCTAAGGTGTCCAGAGACAGGGGAAAGCAAAGGAGAGATTGATCGACCAACTTGAACAGATACATAACCCGATTCCATCTGTCCTGAATGAGGTTTTTAAGGCGGGCATAGTCGAACTGAATTTGTTGATTCTAATCTAAGGTGATAAGCAGCTGTATCCGTATCAAGCCTACTATCTCTTTTCTTTTCACGAAAGTGTTTCCATTCCGTTTTCCTTATCTTACTTACTAAGAAAGGGGCTGCTAGTTGTAGCACGCTAGCGCCCCTATAGAATAAGGCTCTTTTTCTGCGAGACTCCATCAAAATCCGCCACTCGTTGGTTGGGTTCAATTCTTTTTATTGAGACTATGCCTTCAATTCCATTCTTCGCCTTCCTAGTCGCAGTATTCTTGCTCAACCCAACATAACATGTATTTTATAGTGCCGTGCCGGGGCGCCGCAGTCACGCATTCGAGCAAGAGCCTTTGCCTTTCTTCGCTATGTAAATAGAGGGCCGGAGGAATAAGTGCCAGACCCTCAACAAAAGAATGGATTAAGGTGATAGAGTGTTACAGGGGACGCTAGGCTTCGGAATTGAAAAAAGTGCTCTTTTTTTTCGTCAGGCTCATCAAGTTCTTTTTTGATCTGCCGCTGTTAGAACACCACAATATTCGTCCTTTTGGGATTAATGCTCTCAATGGTGAATCGATCATTCGATATCCTTTGCCTTATGAGAGGACGGAATGGTTTTCGAAGAAAAGTAATGAAACCTGCGATGGCTATTGACTCCTTTTACTTTCTCAAGAAAAAAGCCTTTGACCTTTGTCTTCGTTCGCCTAATCTTGTTCAGTTCCATCCAAGCTCGGTTTTGTCTGAATCTTCGTGGAAGAAGAAGAAGCGGTTCACCAGCCACTACATCTGTGGATCCCACCAAATCATTAAACCTGGCGGCTGCTCGCTCTTTGATCATTGATTCACCGGCCACTACACCCAGGGATCCCACTTTATTCTCAAACCTGGTGGCTCGGTTTTTTGGCACTCTTGTAGGCTCATCTTGCATACAAATTCTGGGGGTCCCAAGTCCTGCATTTACCAAGAACATTTCTTCCCTTAAGCGTAAAACTTCAGATTGTAAGGCGTTTCCACTACATAAGAAAAAACTTGAATTAGATCTTGGAAATGATCGACTCAAATAGATGCTCATCATAAGCTTTTTTTTTCCTCCTCTTCCTATTGATCAGAAGCATCCAGCAGCGCCGGTAGAAAGAGTTAAGCTACTAAGCTAAGCTGCTGTTGGGGAACTCGGTAGAAGCGATTTGCCACTTCCGCCTCTCTAGGCTTCAAAATAGCTCCCCCCTATATAGAATGAAAAATTAGTCTTCTGATCGTTCCTTTGACCAACGGGTCCTCGAACCAACTCAAAAACTATGATCTTATAAAAAGAGATCATCGTTCTAAAAATAGATCATACCTCTGTATGGCGGATATGATTCGTCGGTAGGGAACACTCTCTCGGGTGCCACGTTCCCTTATCTGAGTGATGGACGACTGATAGGTGCGCTCACTCAAAAGCTCCCCTTGCGGAGAATGGAGAAGCCCCTGAATATCTCTATATCTCGCAAGAATGGAATTGGGATGAAACCCATCAGACACCAATGCCGCCTCCACATGTCGCTCTACTATGACTTGCGCATCTATAATCGAAACCATTCTGCGTAGGTCATTATCCCCTCCGAAATTAAGAAGTAGGTACCAAGGAGGCTCCTTCGGATGTCATCTGAGATAAGAGGCTGGGCCAATTGGGGGATAACAACCGGTTGAGGTACCGGCGGGGCCTCGGGAGGATTAACCAGTTGTTCAGGAGATTCCACCGGACTAGGCGGGGGCGAGAAGGAAGGCTTTGACTAACTCGCAATGGGCAATTTCAAAATATTGCAGGACCAGGGATATTAAGTAGCTGGTTCGATTAGGACCAGGGAAGCTCTTATAAATTCTAGGAAAATGAAACTTATAAAAAAAGAATAATAATTCTTTGTTTCCAAAGAATCCGAAGAATTTAAGAATGTCAAGTCTTTTTTCATTCTCGAAAAGACTATTACAGAAAGGACTATGAATGCGACCCAGAAGGAAGAATCTTTGTCCAAGACCAATTGACTTATTTCTGGAATAAAATCAAAAGGGGCGTGAAGAATGCCTTTCTTCATGGTGACAACTCAACGAAGAAGTACTCGGAAACCATGAGTTACCTTTTTTTGTGTCTATAGAATAAGCACTGTAAACTATCTGCTTCAAAAAGATAGTGAAATGCTTTTCTTCGGGTTGGCTTTTTCCAACCAAGAAAGACATGGGAGGTTTGGGGCATTGCTTGAGCTAAGTCAAGCTTGGACCGACTGAAGTCAAGACTGGCTACCTATAATAGAGCTTCACACCCTCACTGTACACTTTCTATATATCTGTCTTCATCCAATCAAAGAAGTCCAGAAGAGCTAAGCTTTCTTTTCTGATGCTGCTTTCCCGATACGAAAGAAAGAAATGGTAAGCTGCTTCCTCTGCTTATCTTATATATATACATATATATATAGCATAACATTAGCTCATTTTCTTACTGGTTCTGGCATACTGGACTTTACTTTCTTATAAGAAGCACCTCATCCTCAAGCCCTTGATAGTGGGGTGAGTAAGGAACTTCCGCTAATGCTAAGATCTAGACCTCTTCTCTCATCTCTCATTTAGCCCTTCGGACAAGTCTCTAAGCTGCCCGTGCTCATCCCCATTTCATAAGCAATGGATGAGTGCCCTTTGCTCTTTGGCCCCTTTCTCTTTATTGATCTTTTCCTGCCTAAGACAAGCTTCCCTTATTCCTTTAATGAAGAAGAGAGTCGAATGGGTCTATCGTAGGGATCCCTGCTATATATTGGTCTTCCCGCTTAATCAGTACAAGATTAGCGTCCTCCCTTCGAGAAAGTTTCTTCTATTGATTTGCTTTACGCATGTAATCACAATTGAAATTGCTTCTATTGGTGGACCACATACTTTGCTTTGTTACGCTGTTAAGTTAGAGTAGCAGCAATAGCTACTACTAGAGTTAGAGGAACTACATCCGCAACTGTAACAGACACAGAAGTTTACTTAACTGGTTCAGCAGCTAATCTGTACTCGCCCTAGCTAAAGAACTCTGAGCTTCTTCTGTCTGTACTAATTGAAAGCTCTGGGCTGGACTCTCTTCACCGGCGTCTAGTAACTCTTTCACTCGTAACTTGCCCTTTATTACCGCTGGGATGGGAGTGATTCCTTTTAAATGGGATATACCGGTTGGTGAGGGATAGAATTTCTTCTCCAGCAGATAGAAGTTCTTCTCCGGCTAATACAGGTACAGTAACTACATCAGCTACAACAGGAACTACATCTGCAGCGGTGGCAACATCTTTAACTACAGCACCAGTGGACACAAGAGATTCCCTCGCAAAAGTAGATACATAAAGGGTAGTGCCTTATTCTATTTCTATTTCGGTAACTTGCTTCCTTGCTTCTTCAACTGCCTTATCTTTGATTCCTGGAATGAGAGTGAGCTTGCTTCTTCAATGCCGTTAGTCTTAGTCTAGGAATGCGCTAGTAGACTGTAGCTAAATCACTGGAAATGAGAGAGATGTGAGTGTCTATCATTCTGTCAGCATGCTCAAAGAGGGCTTTCCAGAAGATGGAGAGAATGCACTTACAGCCTCTCTCTCATATTCACCTGCCAAGGCATGACATAGATAGTAGACAGTAAGCTCTCTTAAAGCCGGTTACTGCGATTGATTGGGGAGAGAGTGCTAGTCTAACTGCCGGTATGGGTATGCTAATAGATAGAGGATCCGCCAGTCCTAGAATAAGAAAGTAGCTTGTCTGCCGGACTGGCTGCTTCATTGAATGTGTCTATCTGCATTCTATATAAGGAGTGGATTTGCATCCTTGTCTGGCAGTTAGCTAAGCGAGAAGCTGTGATCGAGGAAGCCCCGCCCAGTAGTGCCTCTACTCTACTAGTTAGGAAAGGGAGAGAGAAAGCATAGCTACGTAGCTACCGTAAGGTTCTGTCTTTCCTTAAGGAAGTGTTAGCTTGCGTAATGTATCCCCTCCTCCTTCCCCCCTTCTGAGTCTGCTTCACCTTCGATTCGTCCCTTCCTCTCTCAATCGGGTGAATTGAGTTGAGCACACGGATAGTGAGAATGTTCTTTAATCAAATGATGCACCTATCACCGACTTAGTTGCGTCTTCTTTCGCCCACTATCAAGGAGGAATCTCACTCTGGAAAGCAAGGCACCACCCTCCAGTGAAGAACTATAGACATAGTTTTTAGACAGGCCCCTGCGTCAAAGCCGTATCCGTAACCTCCAAGCCTATCTCCTTTAGCCCTCTCTTCCGTAGTTGTGAGACGATCTCTGCATAAGCCTGTTCCGACTTCGATTGACATTGAGGCTTCGTGGTGGACGAATGCTTGGCTTGATGTCCTTTAACTACTCTGAAAGGCTCATGTACCTAGCCTGTTCATCATTCCATTCCTATCGTTATGTTAATAGTAAGAGTATGCGTGCTTGCAAAGGAAGTAAGTGAGTTTCCAGGCTCTCATTCGTCCGACCCAGCCTCCCAGATCCGCATCAGCGAGTGGTGTGACGACGACCAAGCCGAAAGACAGATCTCATCACAGCACTTGTAGTAACCCTCCTTTTCCCACCTCTTCGCCTCGAGTCTGATAGTACTAAAAGGGTTTGCTGCTCTTCTTCTTCTTTCTGAAAGATAGCTATTCTTCGCCTCTCGAAAGAGGCTACGTACCTGTTAAACGATAAGCGCTACGCTTTTCCCTAGGGCTTTCACTTCTTGTCTACAGCAGTTCAAGTACGAGAGAATGAATTCCTCTAGCTAAGTTCCCTGTCGAGAGGGAAGAGAGGAGAAGTTACTTCGGGACTTAAGGTAGTTCAGTCACCCTCAGGTCATAATAGAGTCTAGTATGACATCGGTAGGAAGATAATGCAGCTAAGCCAAGACTTGCTTCTGAGGCATTTCAGACTTTACTTGCTGTTGCCGATATGATCTTTTCTCTTGTTGAAGAAGTGGAGTTTTGCTGTTATCGTAGATAAGAGTTACGGAATTGATAGAGCGGAACCCAATCCCCTAGCTAGGTTTGAAAGAAGAACTGCAGCTCGATTTGAGATTCAATCTGGCAATAGCTCTAGGGCAGGTTCTGCACCAGATAAGAGAGTTGGGATTGAGCTTTCACTGTTCTCAAGGTAGCGAGTGACTCTCGTCTCGGTCTTCTGGAAATGGAAAGGTAGTTCTGTGAGCCAATTCCGTGAGCCGAGGGTGAGAAGAAGCTCTTCATCTGAGCTAGAAATATCTTAATATAAGACAGATCTAGGCTAGGACGAAATCCCACTTTCTTGATGTAGTTCCTCCGACTTGAATCCAGATTGCTGCCTACCTTTAGCGAACAAATGGGACTATGGTCATGATGGAATAGAACCTATTCCTCCCCCTCCCTTAACCACGTAATTCTCGACTTTTGCCGCCAACTAATCTTTTCCAACCTGGCTAGCCTCCTTCATTCTTCTTTGGCTGATACTCTCAGAGCTATTTCTGCTGATGATAGAGGTCTTGATTCTTCTGTGCGGTCTAGGTACGCAATTTCCTCCAAAGCTTCTATTTTATTCAAGTCCACCCTCCCCCTTATTCCACTTCCTCTTTCAAGGCTTTAACCTTCAACCAAAAGACGTGGCTTGCTTTCCCTTGAAACGAAAAGGAAGAACCACCAAGAAGCTACTTTTTCTAGAAAACCGAATCAATTGGCTTTTTTCCCAGCGATGCCTCCAACTCGAGATTTTTTATTCATAGAACTGGCCATCAAATGTATATTCATCCATATCCATCTATCAGCTGCGTCTTCTTTAGTGAATGAAAGAGGGACTCAATGGAAGAGCGTATTTGTTGAAAAAGGAGGTTTTTTTCGTTCAGTAGTCCCTTCCTCGTTTCCGAGAAGAAGAAAACAGGAGGATGGGGCTTGGGATCGGATCTTCTAAGAAAGAAGTGGTTCATCTTTGTCCAAATTGTTTTACTGAGTTTGAAGATGAAGAGGTGGATGAGTTAATGGCAGAAATCATCAGTTCTAGACCAGGCGATGAGCTTTGCAAAATAATGCAGGCATGGGACAATTTGTGGAAAGAGCGGTCACAGGAAAGTTAAATGAACGAGGTGAACCGGTTATACAAATAATGGCCAAGTTTCTCGACCGAAATCCTCGAACTTTCAAACCTTCAATGTGAACAAACCCGCAATTCCTGCTATGCGAAATAGAAAAAATCGGATATGGTTTAATAACAGAACAGTTAGGCTACGCACCTTTACTGATTAGGTACGAGCAATAGTATGATTAGGATTCCGCTGGAACTGCGCTCTCTATTAAGAGCAGAAAAGACTTCGAACTAAAGAGAGACAAAGAAGAGTGTAGTGTGTAGTTCCTTTTTGCCTAGAGGACTTGAAAGAGTGAGTCATGACGAAGAATCCTTCAATCGGCTTCGGCTCAATGAATCATAAGGTGCTCTTTTCAAACCTTTGAAAAGAATTAAAGAATTTCATTTTGACGTAAAAGGAAATGGTCTCGTAGCGTACAATATGACTTCGCTTCAACATAGAGAATAGGCTTTCTTCCTTTGGCAGTAATACCCCCACCTACCGGAGTTGCAACCGCGGAAACAAGAACTAAATAAAAAGAGTGAGGGCCCTATAATTCAGATTGGATTTTTACCTTGTTAGAGCCCAGAATGCGACACTGCAGCCTTTTTTTGGAATGCGTCTTACTTGAGGAGGATTGCTTGACGGTAGCTTTCAACAGCCTACTTAAGGAAAATGTTGACGAAAGAAAATTCACCACAGAAAGGAGGGAAAATGTAAGTCTTAAGATAGCTGCACAGCCTTAGGCTTCCTGTAGAAGCTTGGCTTGAACGACCCCAATAACTTGTCCTGGACAAAGCTTCCTTAAAGTAAGGGAAATGAAAAACTTGAAGCTCAGCGGCTGTATTAAACTGCCCAAGATGGGCTTATTTAGTGGAATCCAGAACGGATAAAGTCACAGAGGAGTTGGTCTCGTCCTGCAATTACTACTAAATAAAACTTGAAAATCTGCCTTTTACGAGATCGAGGCATCAAAGCGGGGGGTTCGGCATTAAAGCAAGGGTTGTTCGCTGACCAATGCGCTTTCAGGGTCCTCTCTTACCCAGGTGAGAGATTGAAACAGCTGCTTCTTTATAAATGTAGCATGAGCGCTTCTCTTCCATTCTCCGTCCGGAGGTGCTAACAAACAAAAAATCCTTACACGGGATGCTAGCAAACAAATAGAGAGGCAGTAGACTAAGGAATGAAGGGAAGACCCCTCTTTGAATTCCTTTTCTGGTACATTCCCCCCTGCTGCAGCATCTGATGCCTGTCTCGGTTCGGTTAGCGAAGCTGGTGTGTAGTGACTCGTTTGGGCTCTGGTCGATCTATCTACTCCAGCTTTAATCGTAGTTTTCTCTTATGGGAAGGCTTCATTCCCGAGTATACGAGAAGAAAAGAAGGAGCAACCCCTATTAAGGGAAGAGAATATAGGGTATTTGACTAGACTAGCTACCGAGCTGACTCACGGAAGCTTGAAAGAAAGGGCTTCTCTTCTACGCCCGAAGTTTATATTTATGCAAGTATCTTCACTTCAATACCCAAAGTGGCCCTATACATTTAATGATAACCGAACCCAAGCAAGGAGCTTCAATCTTGTCTACTTCTTCAATCTTGTCTATTTCCTTGAATGGTCGGGTTGGAAAGTCTTTATTTTATGTGCCAACGCAGGCCTATCACCAAATCTCCACGGCGAAATCCTTTGTTGGAAGGCTTGCTTCTTCGACGAGAAATCCAAGTAAAGTGATCTTTCTCTGTTCACGACTCCGGTCTTGGTGGGTAGGTCGCTAAGAAGCTATTGTTGAAGCAGTGGCGCAGGGATCGGTTAAAGCACCTTGCCAAACCTCCGATCTACGAATCTGTGGCTTAGTGGTGGGGCGTAGGGGAACTCATGAATACAGATTTAGTTTAAGCGAGCTAGCCGGTATCCTGCTACCGACCCAGCCCATCTGTCCCCCGGAAGGTGAGCAACTCGCTGAGCGAGAAGAAAGCCTATCCATTCCCATTCCTTACGGATGTTCCTAAGTCTAGAACTTCCAGGTTGGGATACTTTGCTACAAAGCCTATCTTTTCGTTCTCTTTCATGGCTTTTCCTGGCAATGAATACGATTCAGCATCAAGGTGGTCTGTAAGCTGTTTTTGATACTAAAAATCGCTGTTGTTGACATGTCCTGACCCGGACTGATCTGATTAGTCTGATCCGGAAGGACAACTACTAAGCAAAGAGTAAAAATCATCCAAAAAAAGAAGGGGGAGATGCTTTGTTGTACCTGTAAACCTTACATTACCGTGGAAGTCATGAAAGAACTCGACTGGAAGGTAATAGATAGGGTGTCTACCGTAGCAAGGCAGACTGAATTGGCTTGTTCCACCGGGTACCTTCATGAAGGAAGTAACTTGACGAAAGGAGAGGAATGAAAAAGATAGGGATTGTTCCATGTAAAGGCAAGCAAGAGATTGATGTACCCAGTGGAAGAAAAGTACACATAAGAAGAGTGGCATGCAAGCTTTAGCCCATTGCCAGTTAAGGTTAAGCTATTTCCAGCTTCGCGAGACAGTGCCATCCCCAAGTCAAGCGCTAGAAGAAAGGATGGGATCGTTCCTTCTTCTCCTAAGCTGTGAACTCATGGTCAAATGGCTTCCGAGGTGGGCTTTCTCCGTTGAAGCCATTCCCTGGGATCTTTGTTCCCAAAGGACCGGTCTTGGTGGAAGGAAGAAGGGTGGTTTGGAAGACCAGGATTCGAACTAGATCGAGCGGATAACCTTCAATAAAAGGATGAAACTGCTCGCCTTGTTTCAGCTTTCTAGATGATGCTACCTAGCTTAGCTCTTCCAGATGCTTCCTATGTCATTGATGTCGGTGGATCCTGGTCGTCAACGTACTTTCGAACAGGCGCTTCCTTCATCTCCATCAGTATCTACATCTGGGATGTGCTGCTATTTCAAGAAGAGAAGCTAAATAATTGGGTCAACTAGTTCAAGGTTATTAACTAGGCGGGAAGGTCTAGGTAAGCTAACTACTCATTCGATTCTAGCTTGTGGCTTCTCATATCGAGAACTACTATCCAAATTACCAGTAGCAACTAGGTCTTGCTCTATCCCCTAACCTTAGGTTGGAGTGTAGGTGTCTTCATATTATGAAATTACTACCATTTCCGTAACGAGTTACTGGATTGAACTAAAATGAGGTAGGTGCATGTTCACCGTAGTCACATCAGAAA
The DNA here is from genome assembly GCA_947687605.1 of Reutealis trisperma. Taxonomy (NCBI): domain Eukaryota; kingdom Viridiplantae; phylum Streptophyta; class Magnoliopsida; order Malpighiales; family Euphorbiaceae; genus Reutealis; species Reutealis trisperma. The sequence continues at coordinate 31,412 of CANTUT010001159.1, forward strand.
ATAAAGTTCAATGGGCTCAAAATTTGAGTACAGATTCTGTCTTCTTACCCATGGGGTGTAGGGGAAATAGACCACAGACCTTGTTAATGCACCAATGTGAATACTCCAGACACCTAACTGGATATTTAGTCGGGCATCAAATCAAGGAGATGCACCATGCCATGCATGGATAGTGGAATAATGAATAAGCAGTGGTGGAGAGTGAAGCCCCATTCGTCATCGCCGAAGCAGGAAAAGGCTACCTATAAATAAGTAGACTAGCAGGAAATCAAAGTCAATTGAGAGAGAAGACGGATTGCAGGACAGTTCCTCAAGAGGAGAATCTTGGTGTCAGGGTTGAAAGAGTGAAAGTCGTAACTCTTAGAACTCCTCTCACTCTTATAGTACACAGGAACTACTGTCAATCAACTCTTCTAACTCTTAGCTAGAGGAAGAAAGTAGCTAACATCAGAGAGGTATTGGAAGACTAACACCTAACAGAAAGTTTCATCTGGTACGAT
>CANTUT010001160.1:5000-85000 GCA_947687605.1 Reutealis trisperma
TACTTACCTTATTCTTTTAGTTTCAAAAAAATATGTTGCATATGGCAATCAAGGTTGAGAGGCAACTTACGTAAAAGGGCAAAAATTAAAGTTTATCTTCTTCAAATTCATCTAAGCTATGGAAATTGAGTTGGAAGGAAGATGAAGGGACTAATTCCAAGTCCAAATTTGATTCAAGAAAGAGACAAGTTGCACCAATGTCAAAGGAGAAGGAGAAAGGTAAATCTGAAACTCCAAACCATTCTCGTGATATTAAATGTTTAAGTGTTTGGGTTCAGTTCATATAGCCTCCGAATGCCCTAACAAGAGGGTGGCAATTACATCCTATGGAGAGCTCTTTTCTGAAAGTGACAAGGATGACAATAATGAAAGCATGCCTTCTTTAAAAGATATAAGTGATCAAGAAAATAGTGGAGATGAGATTATAGCAAGGCCAGGACGAGGAGAGTCGTTGATCACAAGAAGAGTGTTGAGTTCATAAGTTCGAGTAGAAGATAACCAGTAAAGGGAAAACTTGTTCTACACTAGGTGCCTTATTCAAGACAAAGTTTGTAATTTAATCATTGATGGAGGTAGTTGTACTAATGTGGCTAGTTATAGTCTTGTTGAGAAGATTAAATTACCAACTTTGAAACATCCTAACCCTTATCATTTGAAGTGGTTTAATGAGAGTGCTGGTCTTAAGATTACAAAACAAGTCTTAGTTGCATTTTCAATAGATAGGTACAAAGATGATATGCAAGCTGGACAAATTCTTTTGGGGAGGCCTTAGCAGTTTAATAGAAGGACCACACATGATGGGTTTACAAATCGATACACTTTTGATAAGGATGGCAAACACATTACTCTTGTACCTCTTTCTCCTGTAGAAGTATTTGAGGATGAGCTAAAAAGAAAAGAGAGTGATGAGGTGAAACAAAAAAAATGAGTGAACAGATTTGAAAAGAAGAAAGAGATAAGAATTAACTCCAAAAAAAGAAAAAGAAAAAGGAGTGTGTGTAATTGAAAAAGAAAAGAGGATGTTATTCACTAACAAAATTACTTTATCTTCCTCTAGTTTTCTTGTTTTTCTTTTTAGGATTTCAAAGAAGGATTGTCATAAAGAAAGCATAATGGTGATTCTACATTCAATACAGTCCAAGTAGCAAAGAAGAGTGGAGTTGATATAGGAATTATGATTGGAAAGATTTGCCATTATGTGCTACAAATTCCTATCTATAGACAAAGAGAATCAAGTTTTAGAGGAATAATTTACAAGCTGCAATTCCAAGATAAATCTTATGTTACTTCTTCACTTTTTGTTTCAAATCCTTGTCTCTTCAATGAAAGTACAGATTCGAGGTCGAATCCATTTGAGAAGGGAGGGAATGATGGGAATCGAATAGCCTTGCAAGAAGTATACAAAGATATGCACAAAAAGAAATTCAAGAAGTCCTTTCAAAGTAATATAACTATGATGAAAATACATGGAAGAGGCTGGAGAAAGGGCAAGACTTAGAAATGCAAGTGTGAAACATGGCTAAGTGTTGAAAGCTGAATGAAAGCCTCAACATGGCCTAGAACACGCCCATGTTCCAAGGCTTGTTGGCTTCTGTCTCCTGTAACATGTTTTAGGATGCTCAACACGCCCTGGAATATTAGCATATTCATAGGCATGTAGGCTGCTGTGTGCTTCATTTTATTTTTGAATTTAATTATTTTACTTTGGTTTTTAATTTTTTGGGCCCTATCAATATGATATAAGTCCATGTTCAATTAAATTAAGTTTGCTTATGTAATTAGTAAGTTTTGGGCCTATTTATGTTAGGTTTAAAGCCCAAAACAAGCTTAGATTTATTTCTTATTTAGAAAGTAGTTTCCTTTCTTGTTTAGGAATCCTTAATAGGAAGATTTCCTATTCCTTAGCTGATTCTAATTTAGGATTTTTGTAACACTATAAATACTTAGCTATTCATTTAATAAAGAAGTTAAGTTGATTTTCTCCAAATTTAAGCTTTAAGCTTGGAAGGGTTTTCTCAAATCTTGTTCTAGGATTTAGAATCAACCTGAACTTTCAAAGCTAATTATTTTGCTTATTCACAACATAGCAAGATTCCTTGACACAAGTTCGTCATTGAGTTGAGATTTTTTCTTGCAAACTTAATTTGGCTTTCCAAGGAAGTTGCTTCCAAGCATAAAGGTATTAGATCTGAAAGCAGATCATTTGGGGTTCATATCATTTTCCTTCTTATTTTCTTTATTTTATGCATTTGCTTTATTTTTGCTTTCTGTTAATTGTTTGCTTTATTTTCGTTATTTCTCTCATTAGGATTTGTGTTCTAAGGCTCCTTGCCTAATTTTTAGTTCATTAAGATAGTTAATTAGAATTTGACTTAATTAACTTTACTTAGTTATCAACTAAAATTAGTTAATCGATCAATTCAATCCTCTTTAAATCAATCAATCAAAACATACTAAAATGCTAGTCTAAACAAACCACCTTCGCAAAAAGAGATAACTGCATGGATTCTAATTTCCATTCAAAGAGGTGCATAGGCATACTTGATTAATAGAGCATCGAATCCAATTAAAATAAACAACTTCTTCCCCCTATCACCTTCTTCATTTAGTTAGGATTTCTCATTATTATTTGTATATTTTCCTTTTAAGATTTTATTTTTGGGAAATGTGTGATTTTTCTAGAACCCATAAGAGTTTTTGGGGAATGTGTGATTTTCCTAGAACCCATAAGAGGTAGAGGAAGTATCCCCTATTTGGATTTTTCTTGTAAAATTTAATATTTATCTTTTATTATTTTGCTCTTTATTGTATTATTGAGTGGATGAATGAATGATTCATGCATATTATAACTATTCATGCATTTATAAAATTGTTCTTGAAATTTATTTTAAGTCATTTTGTATTAAACTTATCAAAATAATTTTTGTTAAAATAAACTAAAAATCTAGTCCCCCTATCATCTTTGGTAATCGGGGACTAGTGCACTTTTTCCTTTAGGATAAAATAAATTAGAGTCATTTAATTGAGTTTTCCTTTAACTTTTCCCAAAAAAAAATAATAAAATTAAGGTGGTGACTCTAAATTAATTTTTAAAATCAATTAATTAGAATCTGAGAGTTCCATTGTGAGATTTAGCTCAAATGAGTATTTCGATCTCTTTCAATGGATCGGACTGGTGCTCAGTAAGGTCTCGCAATGAGCCGTCGAAATTTTTGAATCTAGAATATTATCTTGGTGACTTGCCTGTGGAGAAGTCAACTCATGCTCAATTTGTTCTACCAGATGTGGAACTAAACATTCTTACACTGCTATTGCAGTGTCATATTGCGATTTATAGTAACCATCAGCTACATTTTTTCTAATAAAACTTCTTATTCTTTATGCTATGAGAGTGAGTATCACTGAATGTGCCAAAAAATACTGATGGTTGTAAATTTTGGCAAAATGAAAATTTGGTTATTGTATGGTATACCATGTGCAGATAAAGGTACACGAACTTATGAATTTGCACCGATCTAACTTATTAGGATTAGATGACTGTGAATCCCTAAGATTTCTTACCACAGTTCACTTAGAGTCTCAATAGTGTTTGTGGAAATTATAACTAGAAAATTACAAAAAGTTTGAAAACAGAAAGTAAAATGAAAGACTTTGCCCATGGGCTAATAAAAAGGCACTAAATCTGTTGTGTAGTTGATTGATTGGATTTTGTATAGTGGGTTACACTTTTAATTAGTTTAAATATTCCCTTGGAAGATAATAACTCCACTAGTGCTATAGTTCAATAGCTGCTGCTTTATTTTTGTAGGATAGCTTAACTGCTAGTAACCTCTGATAACTGGTAGGAAGATTATCTAAAATTCTCCACTCCACTGCTCTCTGGAACATTGAATGTTTTATAACTGCTGATTTTGGTGTATAGGCATACATGAATTTTGTTGCTCTTTTGAATTTGACTCACTAATTGGTGCTTTTTAATGGATATAGCCCACTAAAAAATTATGGTGCAAACACTTATTTTGCAATTTGATTTTTTTTTTTATTATTGACAAGGGTGTTCGTGTTTCCATTTATTATGATTTAGAACAAAATTCAAATCAATTAATTGAAATTTTCAATTCTATTTTTTTATTACATAAAAGTAATCTCTCTCTATATACATATATATGATGATTAAAATGGACTATTTTGAAATTAATGATGTCAAATTGTCCCAAATCACAAATTATAATACAGTAATACAATAAAATAAATTAGTGCATAAAAATAAATAAATTTAATAAAAATGAACTACAAATTTATATTTATATTCAAGTTCAACACTTAAAATTAAATTTTTAACATTTTTGTTTTAATTTTTTTTTATAATTTACCAATTAAAAATTTTAATCAAGCTAATAATACTTGAAATGATAAACAAAAAATTTTAATTTAAAATTATACTGAATATAAAAATATAGAATTTTTTCAATAATTTGGAATTTTAATACTTATATTATTAAACACTTAAAATTCAACTCCTATATTTGCAACACCTAATTTTTAATTTTGACAAAATCCAACTTATATTATTAATTGGTAAAATTGAAAATTACTTATATTATTAATTGGTAAAATTGAAAATTAAGTATTGAAATTGAAGAGTTAAATTTTAAATGAATAATATAGATGCTAAAAATTATAAATTATATAAAAGCTCAATAACTTATTTTACTGAAGTATAAATTTTACTTTAAAATTTTGATTAATTATTTTTAATAATATTATTAGTTGGTAAAATTGAAAATTGAAGAGTTAAATTTTAAATGAATAATATAGGTGCTAAAAATTCGAAATTATATAAAAGCTCAATAACTTATTTTACTGAAGTATAAATTTTACTTTAAAATTTTGATTAATTATTTTTAATAATAATTAATTTAAGTGATATATTATTAAATAATTATAAAACTAAAAATTATTAACAATTTTAATTTTAAGTGATAAATTATATTATCAAACTCTTCTTTGGAGTAATTTTTTAATTGAGATTGGCTGTAGAATTTTTGTTATTTAATATTGGTTCATGGTTTTCAGGTCTCTGTTTTTTTTTTTTTTTTTTTTTTTTTTTCTGACCCTTGTGTTTATAATTTGTTAATATTAAATTGGTGGCTACCATCTCTCATGTCTGATCCAATGTACAATATGAATTTTCAGTTCTCGTTGTGTTATCATATCAATTATTATGGGATTTTCACTATTAAAAATTTAAAATGATGTGTTGTTGTTGAAAGAATTAAACGACAAAAATAATGTCAAATTTTAAAATTGCGTTATTAATTTTATTGAGAAATAAATTTATATTTGTGTTTTCAATTTTAAAAATATTTCTTTTATTGTTATTATATCAATTGTTATTATAAATAAAAGTATCCCCCACTATTCTAGAAGTTAAAATAATACTGGAATGACGGTTCATAGAATATTTCGAGGGGCATATATACATGCAAGGAGGAGACTAGGAGGGCACTAGTTTCCAAAATATGAATTTTTTTTTATGTAATTTTGTAAAAATTAGATATATATTAAATATTCCTTTTTGTTATAAAAATTAGCTATATATTTAATATTCCTTTGTATCAAATAAAATTTTTCCACAAATACATAAAAATTATATATAAAATTTTAATATACATTATGATATAAAAAATTAGAAAAAATTTCAAAAAAAAATCATATAATTTCGCATATTTATAAATAGAGATATATATAATTTTTTTTTTACAAATAGAAATTTGTGATTTAGTGAGTTAGCATATAAATAGTCTAACGCCTAACACTATCAATTTTGTGAAGATATGCTATTATTGTGCTAGTCAAAAAATTTTACAATAAAAATGGACCTCACTTATTAAATACTAAAATTTAAAATTTAAAAATTAGAAAATAAAATACTAAAACAAATAATAAAAAAAAAACACAAACTAATGGAGTTAGAAACCAGACCCTCGATATGATTTGAATTAAATAATTTTCCAAAGAGAATAATACTTAAGTGGGATTGAAAGGGAAAAAAAAATCCTAATCTCTATTCAAAATGATAATGACTGCATCTTTTATTGAAATTTAAAGTTGTGATTCCTTCAAAATTCAATTTTATGACTTGATTTTCAAGTATCATGGCCAAATGACATAGACTTGAGTTTGTTTAGGTTACCAATATGTTGGCCAACCACCAATGGAGAATATACAATCAAGCTGAGCATGAACGTGATATGGAAATTGAAAATGACATGAAACTTTTTATAAGTCAATATCAGGCTAATAATACAATATATTAAAGTCTTGCACGAAAATAATTAAACTAATTATTGTACCTGTCTTTAATTCCACCACTTTAAATGAGATAAGTATTACCCATACCTAAATAATTAAGGAATCATTTAGCATTATTAGGAAAAATCCTAATAATGGGTCACTACATATGTAAATTGGGGGATTTCAAAACATTATTCTTTTAAACTTACTTGTAAAATTTTATTTTCTCCATTTTAAAAAAGATGACCATTAAAAAAAATTATTATTTTTAAGATAATGATAACTTTATCATAAATTATCAAAAAGACTCCTATTAATTACAGTATAAATTAGAAAAATATCTCTTATATTTGATAAATTAAAAAGTAAATTAGTCATTTTATCATTTTTTATTAGGTTGCTAAATGGCTATTTATTTATAAATAAAATTAATTTTTTTAATGGTCACTTTTTTTATAATAGAGAGTGTAATTCACAACAGTGAATTTTTGGGAGTATGGTTGACAGTTATTTCTCAAAAAAATTTTAATATATATTAAAAAAAATTTAATTTTTTAAAAAAAAAATTAACTTTGACCTGTTAAAATTTTGTAAACAATTTTTATATGGTCCTCAAAAATTTGAGGCTAAAACCGGTACAGCTAATTGACATTGCCATCGTGTTGGACTATCTCACAAATAAATTACAAAAAACAGGTATTTGGAGTGGCCCGCAAGTGGTGATAAAAAGTTCTCCTATCACATCATGATTAGAGATTTTATCAACCATGCATTAATTTCAAATAGGCTACTAAAAATTGGTAGATATAAAAAGATGTAGTCCTCGCAACACAATAGGAGAATTAATTTTTATTTTAGTTTTATTTTAAGGCAGCGATATTGATACTTTCCATACATGTTTTATATTCATACTATCGTTGACATTGCCAATATTATCTTTGTTATTTTTAAAAATTAATTTTCCTTTATTTTCTTTCAAATGCAATACTTAACTCTTAATTCACTCTCAAAATATATATATATATATATATATATATATATATATATATATATATATATATATATATATATATATATATATATATTATTCCTCAAATGAAAAAGGTTTATACTTGAATAATATACCTGTCTTTTATATACTGTTATTTTCTTTAAATATTTCTATACTGTTATTTTCAATGTATAAAAATGTGATACTAAAAACTATATTTAATAATTATATAATTTTTACATAAGAAAATATTATAATAAATTTTTTTATTTTTATATTAATTTTATATTCTATTTAATTTTTATTTAAAAAGCAAATTTTTATTATCAAAAAAGTTATATATATATATATATATATATATATATATATATATATATATATATATATATATATATATATATGTATGTATGTATGTATGTATGTATGTATGTGTGTGTGTGTGTGTGTGTGTGTGTGTGATTTATTAAGATATTTTAGTAAAATAGATAATTAAAAAATATTTTAAATGAGCTCAATTTAAAAAAAAATCTTAAAATAAAATATTACTAGGATTACAATTTAAATTTAAATTTGGTATATTATCTTTCTTATTAAAAATTAAAAGATATATATTTTCCTAAGACTAAAATGATCAAAGCAAAATTTAAAAATTAAAAATTAAAAGAAATTTATTTTATAATACATTAAAATAAAAAAATTATTTTGAGTTTTATACAAAGGCTCTATATTGAGTAAATATATTTTTAAAAATATGTACAAAAATAGTTTTTGTGCAATAACAAACACAAATATAAAAATAAAAGTAAATGAAACGTAAGTTTCCAATTCTTTTTTTAGTACATAAGTCTTACTTTCTTATGAGAACTAAAAAATAAAAATTTTACTTAAATTTTTCTTTATATATATATATATATATATATATATATATATATATATATATATATATATATATATATATATATATATATATATATATATATATATATTCTTGTATATAAATTATATATTTATTAAATATATTCTTATTATAAAAAAATTATATATATGTGTGTGTGAATTAAAAATAACAAATAAAGAAATACAATTTAATTAAATATTTTTTTTATGAGTATTAGGGGTGTTTATGATTTGGTTTGATATATTTAGAATAAATATTTTTAACTAAACTAATAAAGTCAATTTTTAAATATTTTAACTCTTAACTAAATCAAGTATTACTAAAAAATATCCAAATCAAAACTATTTGCGCTCGGTTTGGATAGTCAGTGTGACAAAAGTAATAAATGCATAAAATAACAAAATCTGAAGAGTTCATACAAATTTAAAAATATTAAAATAAAATCATATTACTAAATAATAATTAACCTTATCAATACTTTAAAAAAAAAATTGCAAATCTCAAGTTGTGCATTTGAAATTCTACAGCATGATAATAATAAAATTAAAATGAAATATCCCCAAAATGTTAGTAGGAATTAAAATAACAACATAAAAATTCTCTAAAATATAGAAATTCAATATATATCTTCAACTTATAGAAAATTTAAAGTATAATTTACATATTATTAGTTTTGTTCGATTCAATTTAACTGAATTTTTATTTTTTTTAAAATCAAAATCAAACTATCAATTTATAAAAATTTTAAAACCGTACCACCAAACAATCTAAACCATGGTTTTTAGTTTGAATCAATTTGGTTTGGTTGTTTTGGTATGATCAAATTTAGTTTGCTTGTTTTGGTTAATTTTTGTGCAAACCTAAAAAATATTATAGTCAAGTTAAATAATCAAAAATAAAATAAAAAAAGTGGAGTGTCAAAAATAAAAAAAAAAAAAATAGTGCCAAAAGCCAAAAAGAGAGTGCCAATATAACCACCATTTATTAACTCTAAAAAAATATTCTTCCTCAAACGAAAAAATTACATGTTATTATTTCAATTTTTAATAAAATAAAAATAATAAGCACATTAACGATTAGAAATATTCTGGATAATTATAATTATGTTCTTTCCTTTTTTATAACAAAATTTATACATAATTTTTAAAAAGATATTTTTTTATAAAAATATAATAAATAAAATATGGAATTTACTCATTTCATTCTATTAATTAATAATAAAATTATAAAAATAAATTAAAATAAAGTATTAAATAATATATATCAGATTAAAAGTTTTAATGTTTCACAGATTTTTTAAAAATTATTATTTTATTCTTTTTCAAGTTATTTAAAATATTTTTTTAAAACATGCTTCTTCCATGAATAGTTTGATGGTATCAAAACTTTATTTAATTAAGTTTAAATTTGTTGAACATATGTAATTAAGGCAAATATGCATAATTACTTGATATACTCTTCATATATTTGTTGTATAATAGTGTGTAGTGGTGGTTTCACATCAGTTACTATTGTTACTTCCTAAGTTTGGTTAAAATGCTTGTCAAGTGCGCAAAGGCTCATGATAGTTACACTTTTGCTCACTACCATTACTAAATACTGACAAGAATTTGAATTTGCACAATTTACGAGGGAGATTACAAATCAAAAAGTTGGATTTTAGATGATTGAAGAAGTCAATGCATTTTATAGGGTAACTAGTGTTACTCATTATTCACTACCATTGCTAAAATCCAAGATTCACACATAAGTAATTTTCATTCATTACAAAGCTTCAAGAAGCTAAAAGAATAAACTCACCAATGTTACACACTAGTAATTGCCATTACTTTCCGAAGGTCAATAATGAATATAGTAGCAGTCACTAGAATGATCAAATCTTCACCATTGTAATAAAGGATAGTAACTTGCATTACATATCAACTCAATTTAAACTAATGACTTCCACCGTATGAAAACAATACTCTAAGCATTGAGTAAAGTAGGTCATTTATTATCACAAAGAGAAAGAAATAGGATTCTTTTCATTGATGGCATAAGCCTTTCAAATCAAATAAATCTGGGTAGATTTCTATCTATTGGAAAGACGGCGGGAGCAGTTATGACTATATTAATGAGCCTATCAACCACATTTTTCATCTCTTCTAAATATGTGAAGATTCAAAATGAAGATTAGAGCTTATCAAGTGCATTATTTATACTTCATCTTGAACAAAAGCTTACAATCTTTATCTTGAGATTTCATACTCTGTTTTTCTGAACACTTATTATATTCTTGAGAGTTCTTTGTTGAGATCTAGTGAGCTTTATTTGTAATCTTTTTGTGCTAGCTTGTGAGCAAGCCTTGTGAGACTATAAGCACAAAATGAGTTGTGATTTAAAAGATTTGAGTGAAATCTTGGATAATATATTGTAAGGGAGAAATCTCAGAGAACTAAACATTGTAAACATTGGGTGCAATCCCATACATCTAATGGGAATCCTAAATTAGTTGGATTTAGGAGAACTAGACATAGGAGAAGAGATTAATTCCGAACTCCTATAAATTGACTAAGCTTTGTCTATATCAAACTCTTTACTTGTGATTAGATATATTACATATAGGGTGAAAATTTGCATTAGAGATTTTTAGATCATATTCATCACCTTTTAGGACTGCCATACTAGGGATAATAATGTTTTTATAACTTTATTTATTATTCTTAGAAAAAATTAGTTGATATTTATATTTTTGATAAACTTTATGAACTACATATTTAACTATCTTTACAAAATATTATGAGAAATAGAAATATTATTTTATATTATTTTTAAATTTTAAGTATTTACTAGTTTCACGACCTAACTTAGTGCTATGACAATCATGTAGTTAAATTAAAATCCAATAACTTAAGTCTAATGAATACTATGCATTCAAACTATAGGGATTCAAGCCCTGAGGGCTATTTAGAAGTGTTTATTTCTTTTTATTACAGGATGTAACTATTCTAGTTATAGGTGAAGCTCTGCCAAAATTTCAGTATAATCTTAAGAGTTGTTTAGACAAGACTTTAAAGGTTAAAGTTTAGGTTCGTATTTTGATAGATTTCATCTGTTACACATTGTCAGCATTTTTAGGTGTTTCCATAGTAATCAGATAACCAACACTCAAGGGAGAGTTAGTTTAGATTTTGTCAAATTTATGAGTCATACTTTCTAATATATTTTACATGCTTCTCATGCATTTACATTTATTGTATGTATATATCTTTATATAATTATGCCTTTTGAATAAATTTTAGTATTATGACATTTGTGTGTGTATGTCACATTATAATTTATGATGCATATTACTTATGGTGGTTGAATAGAAATACGATGATATAGAACAACATAGGATGATGATTAAGATTTTGATTATGATATGAGCATTGAGATGTGATGAGCTTATGATTAGCATGATAGAGGAGGCTTGCTCATTGTTTGGCACTACTTGTTAGTCAGGTTGGCATTGCTTGGCTTAGGCCGTAACGGCAGAACACTTTGTATTGAATCATAAGAGATAGTATATGGATTCAAAGAGCCATATAGGGGATTGACTTTCCAAATTAAGATTAAATGTGATTCCTATTAACTAATTTCTATCCTTAGATGATTATTGGATGTTTGTCTATTTGGCATGACAGGTGAACATTGATTATTTTAGGATGACTATAATATACTAAAGTAATATATTGGTTAGTATTACTCACTGAGTTGAGAAGTTAACCTTTGTCTTTTTACTTTTTCAGGTTATAGATTGACTTTAGAGAAGAAGTTAAATTTTTGTTGTATGTTATCCTTGCTTCCTTTCCTTATACGAGATTATCTTTTATCTTTTCTTTTGAAAATGTATTTCTATAGTCTATCTTATAATGTAAATTGCAGAATTCCACAATTACAATAAAGTATGGATGGATATTGATATGTATGAGTAGTATATGCTATTATGTTAAATGATGAGGATAGCAAAGCATCCTCATTTTGATGATGATGTATTGAGTTATTGAGATTATAACACTAAGCGGCAATGATATTATGTTTATGCATAGGCTATTCTTAACAAGTGGCTCATAGCCCTTGATTTTTGATATTTCATTTGTATATTACAATTTTGTTGTTTAGTGGATATTTAAACTTACTACGGATTCTAAAAATCTTATACTTTTTCGTATTTTGGCGTTGGTCATATGCTTTTACAGTTGGTTTGTAAATTAAAGTTGTAATGAATATTTTGGTAATTAGAAAATGACTAAACACACTTATATAAAATTATTTTTAAAAGTTAAGAAATTTATCTTGATAACAAACTAACACAAAAAATATTAGATTTTAAAAAATTTAGATACTAGCAATATAATTTTTCCAATATGTAAAATTAATTTATACCAATATGGTTATTTTATATTTCAACAGCAACAATTATTAAATTTTTACTGCATGATTAACATTTATTAGTTAACAGCTACTAGCTATCAATATCAACTACTTATTAGTTTCTTTAAACAACTAAATTAAATAGGTTTTGAACCACCAGCTATCAATAATAATTACTAACCATTACGAACAGTTAAATCAAACATGCCTTAAAGTTGAACTCCAATTTACATAAATGTAAAAAAAAAAAAAAATTCTATTGTTAATGGTTTTTCTATGTTCTAAAATGCTTTTTTATTTCTTTTTTACTCATATATTTAATTTTTATAATATATATTATGTAGATAATAGATATATTGTATGTAAATATATACATATCTCAAAATCTTAAAACCAAGCATATCAAATATATATAAAAAACGGATCATAAATATATTTAAAGTGGGCGTTGCATCTCATTGGGCCATTATACCCAAACCCCAAAATGTATAGCTTGGGCTAGTTGTCGACTACTGTATTACGGCTCTCTCTTTCTTTCAGTCTCTCTCGTCTCCTCTGAAGCAGCAGCTGCACTGCATATGCTAAGTGCCATGCTAAGGTCCCTCCTGCCTACCCGACTGCCTATACCCTTCTTCACCAGGTGTATCTCTCTCGAAAGAATCTTTACATTTTATTTGTAATAAAATAATCATGTTTTTGATGATTTTTTTTTGGATATAGCATTACCTTGACTGTGTTTTCAAGGGATTTGAAAAAAATATCCATTAATAGTTTGTTTACGTTGGATATTCAGACCAATTTGCTTGAGCAAAATGACAACTGCACCATCACCCATATGCCCAAAATTTATTTCTATTGAAGGGGCTGACATTTTTTCAAGAACTAAACCTGATGGTATGCTTATTTTTCTGCTTTTTCTTTTCTTTTCTTGAGGTTTATGCTTGAGATCATTATTTCAGTAAGTTGCCCATGATTTCCTTTAACTTTTGTACTTTGTTCTTGTATTTAATTGTGGTGTTTGGATTTTAAGCTTTTCAATCTCAGAGCTAAAAGTTAGTGAATGTAGTAAATTTTTCCTTACTTTTGGGATTGTCACCTTTGAGAGAAGAGGAGGTTTTGATACTTCGGCAATCATATACATTATTAATCTAAAATCCATTTTATTTTCTAATTGAACATTATTAGTCCAAGTGACTGGCGAACATTGGTTTAAGATATACTAAGTTATATTAAACTTCACATGAGATACCCGATGCTACTAGCTTAGAGCCTTCAATGCTGGAGATAGAATCGTAATGACATGACTTCTTCTTGTAGTAGTACCATACTTTGGTTTATTCAGCATAGGATTGTGATGGAGAATAGAAAGACAAGAAACTTCAAATTCAAGGATTCAAGCATAGAATTATGTGTTAGATTTAATATGGGATTTATTGGAGAAATTATAAAGTAATTTCAGCCTTTTTAGAATTATAATGGGTATATTTATATAATACAACTGCTGGTTCATTACTTTAGGTATTAAGGGTATTTCTGTAATTTCCAGAATTACTGGAACAGTAGGGTTTTTTATTATTGTTATTTTGCAGTCTTTATTTAGGAGTTTTAGTGGATTTAGTATGGGTTTAGTATTTCCTAGTTAGTATTAATTTGTTTTTCTAGTTGGAAAACTAGTGTAGGATTCCTAATCCAAACATGCTTTGAATTAGTTTCAACTCTATAAATGCTTAGGCTTGTAACCATTATTAGACAACTTTCAGATTCAATAAAATAAATCCTGCATTATTGCTAAGAATTGTGTGACTCAATTCAACCCTAGGTGTGACTCCTAGACCTTCTAAGTGTGACTCTTAGAAGTTTTTTCCTCTTTTTCCTTTCCTTAATCCTTGTCCAGATCTGATTTCTATAAAATCAGCCCTGGAATATTCAATTCTAACCTTTAATTTCTAAAAATTTCAAAGTAGAATAGATTATCTAAATATGTCCTATATCAATTTGGTATCAGAGCCCCAAGATCTTAGAAGTTTGATGTTTTGAATTTCATCAACAATGGGGATATTTGATTCATGTTTCGAAGGAGGTAATCCTACAAAATTTTGTGATTGGATTGATTTTCTTGAATCTTATTTCGATCGCTACAACTTCGAGGAAGCAAGAAAGGTAAGATTTGCAAGGTCGAGTTTGATGGGATATGCAAAATTATGGTGGTACAGTATTGAGTATGATATACAAATAGGGAGGCAACCGCAAATTAATACATGGCAAGAGATGAAAAGAATGCTTCAAGAAAAATTTTTGCCACCGTATTATCACAAAAGGTTGTGTGAAAAGGTATATAATTCAGCGTATAGCTGCATGCCAATGGCTAATCACTGGAACCAATTTGAAAAGCAGAATTCTTTTCATCAAGAGCGTGAATCAAATTTTGATCAATTGAATGATAAGATAAGTTCAAAGAATCAGATAGAGGCTATGAAGGATGAGTTGCGTGGAAGGATTCCTTCAAATCCTAGCAATCAAACTTCCAAAACCATTAGTAGTCGAATCTTTCTGCAAAAGCCAGCCCTCAGTCTACAAGTTGCATCCAAGATTATTGGAGAACAAAGTCCACCAGTTAATCAAAACCTACAAAATCAAGGACAAGATACAGCTGGAGATATCACCAAGAAAGTCAAGGTAGATGTCCCGGATTTTGAAGGCAGTGTAAATCCCACAGCATTTTCAGATTGGTTGCATAGTATCGAGTCATACTTTGATTGGTATGATATGGATGATAATCGAAGGGTGAGGTTTGCTAAGATGAAGCTAACGGGATTGGCAAAATTATGGTGGTATGGTGTTGAGAATGAATGGCAAAGAACAGGACAACCATTAATGATAACATGGGATGATATGAAAGCAAAATTAAAAGAAAAATATATGCCTTTTAACTATCTTTCAAAGACGATGGAACAGGTGAATACTTTACAAAAGGGCAGCATGTCAATGGTATTGCGACCTCTCCAAAAGCAGGCACAAATGCAAGAACTTTCACTAAGAATTTCAGGGCAACAAGGCATACAAGCTGTACAGCATTCACATATGCTTCATGAGTCTACAATAGAGGCAAAACTGTTAAGCCAACAACAAGAAAAGCCTCTGCTGCAGGTTGTTCAACCAGAAAGGGAAGTGAAAAGGCCACAACTACCATCTAAGAGGCTTAAAACACAAAATCTGCAACTGGAGACTCAAAATCATGAAGCAATAAAACCAAGACAGCACATAGATGAGCCTATTCCGCAGATTGATCAGCTAGAAAATAAAGTTGAAAAGATAGAATTGTCTTCTCAAAGCCTTAAAAGACCAAATATGCTCCTAGACTTGAATCCACAAGAACAAGCGCCAAAAGCAACAATGTGCGTTGAAAAGTCAATTCAGCAGGCTAATATTACTATGAATACATGTGTAGTGTCTGGAAAGGTAAAGATGAATCTTGAAGGAGAGGAATCTTTAGATAGGGGTATGAATGAAGAAAAGGCAGAGCATGTTGAAGTAAAACAAGAAGACATGGGAAAATTAGGAGGGACAAAAGAGTTTAACTTTATTGTTGAAGATACCAAAGATGTTGGGATGCAAAAAATGGACTCTGTTATTCCAAGTAAATTAATAAGCAAGTGCAATATAAGATTTCAAATGTTTCTACTTTTATTGAGTACCAAGGAAACAAAATGGTCATTCAAGGAATTGTTTTGTTTGTTTCTTAGGCACTTCAAAACTCGAGGTCGAGTTTTTTCCAACAAGGGGAGAATGATGGAGAATAGAAAGACAAGAAACTTCAAATTCAAGGATTCAAGCATAGAATTATTTGTTAGATTTAATATGGGATTTATTGGAGAAATTATAAAGTAATTTCAGCCTTTTTAGAATTATAATGGGTATATTTATATAATACAGCTGTTGGTTCATTACTTTAGGTATTAAGGGTATTTCTGTAATTTCCAGAATTGCTGGAACAGTGGGGTTTTTTATTATTGTTATTTTGCAGTCTTTATTTAGGAGTTTTAGTGGATTTAGTATGGGTTTAGTATTTCCTAGTTAGTATTAATTTATTTTTCTAGTTGGAAAACTAGTGTAGGATTCCTAATCCAAACATGCTTTGGATTAGTTTCAACTCTATAAATACTTAGGCTTGTAACCATTATTAGACAACTTTCAGATTTAATAAAATAAATCCTGCATTATTGCTAAGAATTGTGTGACTCAATTCAACTCTAGGTGTGACTCCTAGACCTTCTAAGTGTAACTCTTAGAAGTTTTTTCCTCTTTTTCCTTTCCTTAATCCTTGTCCAGATCTGATTTCTATAAAATCAGCCCTGGAATATTCAATTCTAACCTTTAATTTCTAAAAATTTCAAAGTAGAATAGATTATCTAAATCTGTCCTACATCAGATTGTCCTGGTGCTACCATGCTTACATATAAACTTTGATATTCTATTCAAAACAAATTGTGGCATCTCAATATCATGTTGCAGGTTTTAGATTCCGTCTTGTCTCCTATAACATTTTGGCTCAGGTATGAAAAACTTATTAACCCTGTTTAGCTGTCAAATATTTAATTGCCTTGTTATTTCTAATTTATTTTTCTTCTTTTTAATCTACTATTAATATGGTATTTTAGACATTTTAATCCATTTCATTTGTTGCATATTTGAATTTGAAGAGAAAGCATTAAATATGCCAAACAATTTGCAAGGCATGTGGATATGTTTATTGATGCGGTAGATTTTTTTTCATCTTTGCTGTCTTTGCTGTTTTATACTTAATGCATGTATACTTTCATATGCTACTTAACTTGGTCTTGTTCTCACCATGTTGGGCTTTGCTTGTGAAAAAGTAAGTGTCAGCTTTAGTATCATAAGTGTCACCGAAAAGTATGATCCAAAATAGCAAATGCTTTAGAAAATGCATCGATAGAACTGCCCAATTAGTTTAAGATATAGTTTTAAGCAAATTGGGTTTATTAGAAGTCTTCAATTGTCAATCACACTGAAGCAAGTTTTAGTCTCGGTCTTTGATATGTTGATTGAAGGAACGAATGACCTTGAACCAATGAGGGAATTTGGGGCATGGTTTAAACTATGGCTATTGCACGATATATTTTTGGCCTACTGTCATATAACTTGCTATATTGAGTTGCATTGAAATTAAAGTAGATTTCAAAGGCCTTTTTTTTTTTTTTTTTGATTTTGCATCATAAAGTATAATGCTTAAGTTGATTATATTCATTTACTTACAATCGGCCAACTATGATTTATTCAGTGAAGTTAAAGGCACATGGGGCGCTTGCCTAGGATAAGGGTTAGCACTTTTAAACACCAAAGCAAGGCTTGTTTAATGAGGCACGTGCTTACTGCGTTTAGGCAAGTGCCTTGTGGGAGGCGAGAGGCACATAGGCGTGCACCTGTCTTATATAAATCCCATAAGTTATTTATTTCACTTGAAACACTGATATTGTTATAAAATAAGTCTTTATACTTAAGATTTGAGGTTTCTTGCACGTCTCTTAGACTTCTTTTTTAATTCAAATTCTCAAGAGAATTTGAGCAATTAGCATTTATTCAAACAAAAATTCCTGCACTACTAGAGACAGAGTAGTATTGTTTCTTTACATGCTTTCTTCAAAACTTGCTTTGTTAAGAGCGTTTCTCCTCCTTGTCTTTAATTTTACTCCTCCCACTAATTTTTAGTTTATTTCTCTTCCATTTATTTTAATCCTTCCATGGATTCATTGTTGTTTAAATCCCTTTTATCTCTACTCTCTCACACCCTCCTTGTCCATCTGTAGAGTCTCTCTTTATATATTGCAGAATTTATATTGTACTTCTTTTTGCCTATTTTTTTTTGTTTCCTTTTCCATTGTATATTTATATGTCACTTTTTTCTCTTCTCGACTCAAACCATCAAAATGGTTAACAACATTTTGTTTTATTTTAAACAATATGCTTATTTCTTTATATGTGTATTTATTGTATAAATGGTTTAGCAGTTTCAATATATTAATGGATTCTTTTAGAAATTTGCGCCTTGCTTCACTTGGGCGAGTGCCTTTTTTGTGCCCCATGCCTTAGGCAATGAAAGGATCTATTGCATAGAGTGTGCCTCTCGCTTTTGACTACCTTGGATGTATTGTAGCGAGTGTGAGGTGATGAAGAAAACAATATATACACAAAATTAGTGCAGCAGAAATGAGAATACCAGGATGAATATGTGGGTACAAGAATGGACTGAATTAGACATGAATGCATTACTAAGAACGTAGAAGTGGTATCCATCAAAGAAAGAGCTGAGAGGGGAAATTGAAATAGTTTGGAAATGTGCATCGTAGACTAGCTTATACAGCAATATGAATGGTTTGAGTAAATTGAACTTATAGAGAAAGGAAAGCAAGGGATAGGTCTAGGTGAAAGTAGTGGAAAAAGCTTCAGAGCCTGTTTAGTTTAGCGATAATGGTCAGCTGCTAGCAGTTGCAAATAATTATAGAGTGTTTGGTAATTCAGTGGTTGAAATTAAATTTAAATTGTAAAATGATGAATAAGGATATTATTTGATATATTATAATGAATTTTAATCATATACAAATTAATAATTTAACATTACACATAAAATATATTAATAAAAAAATACAAATTTAAATTAATTTATATTTAACTATGTGAATGCATACAAATATTAAAATATATAAAAATCAAAATAATATATTTTTTTATGATGAATATATTTTTTTATTTAGTAATAAGTATTTTCGTAAGTATTTTAAATTTTAATGGCATTTTTTAATCAAAGATAGCTTTTGAGTTCCAAAATTACAAATTCTAACTTTTAACCCCAAAGTTAGGTTTTAGTTACAATTTCAAAAGCTAGCGGTTGGAAATTCAACCACTGGCTTTTAATTTGTTTTTACCAAACACTTTGTATTAGCGTTGGATATTCAAACTCTGACTGCTGGCTTCCAAAAGCCAAACCAAAAGGGCACTTAGTGTCCAAAGGCTAGTGTATACATCAATGTGAATGGTTGAGTAAATTGAACTTGTAGAAGAAAGGAAAAGCAAGCGGATGACAGGTCTAGGTGGAAGTAGTGAAAAAGATTTACGTAGGATTTCAACTTTGCAGGGGCAGTGTATATGTTTCAGAAAAGAAAAATAATGTTCTAACTGATATTTATGGGTTGCACATGATTTTTTTTTATGTTTATTTTTTTTATGTTTTTCTTCTCTTGCAAACAGGTTCTTAAATTTCTACTTTATCTCATCCTAATAATGCAAATATGATCATATACAACCAATAAATATTTTCATAACTGTTCATTTTTATATGTATATTACATGGATAATTGAAGTACCAACAGAATAAAAATCTTATAAAGTTAGTAACCTCAATTATGTATTAGTCACCAAATATCATAATAAATCCATTTGAAAGTGCACCTGAAATTGAAATGCCTCTAATACATTAATATAGTCATTAATTATGAATTCACTGTAAATAAAAGTATAAATGTTACAGGGAGTGTTCACAGATTTAAAGATTTATTTGGTGGGCTATTGGCATACTTAAAAGTCTTTTCACATTAGATTTCCATGTGAAAGAAGAAAAGAACAAGAAGTATCATGCTGGAGGAAATTCAGAGGGGTCATTCAAGGAAATAAAGACGAGTGAATGGAAGTTACCATGAGAACGTACGTACATTAAGATCCTTTCCATGCTAGAATGGATAATATGGAAAGCTCAACCCTGGATTCAATTTACATAATCTAAATTGATAGTTAAAAATTCTATGAAGTTTTAACAAGATCTTAAAGTGAGGAAATCATGTTAGTAGGTCACAGCTGAGAAGACAATGTTGAGGTCCCTAGAAACATTAATGAGATCTAGCATTGGAAATTTTAAAGAGAAAAGGTTGGTAACTGATGAAGATAGTGGAATTTTTCTTGCTTTTTTCCCCTTTATTTTCTGTTCAAAATGATGAAAATTGGTGAAAA
Source organism: Reutealis trisperma (assembly GCA_947687605.1). Taxonomy (NCBI): domain Eukaryota; kingdom Viridiplantae; phylum Streptophyta; class Magnoliopsida; order Malpighiales; family Euphorbiaceae; genus Reutealis; species Reutealis trisperma. Next base: position 25,601 of record CANTUT010001160.1, read on the forward strand.
AGAAAAATAGGAGCAGCAATATTTCTTTGGGACAGCTTATATCATGATGAGTACAATCCTTGGGGCTATAGTGCTTATGCTTTACCATTGGACATACAACAACTGTGCCTTTATTCAAGCTAGTTGGGGTCCGCTATATGGATTTGTTTCTTCCATATCACTCAGTTTTGAGTTATTTCTTTAGAAAATTTAGACCGCCTGGATCTTTCTTTATCACTTTTTCCATGTCATCTAGGTTGTTCCTCTTCCTCTTTTATTTTTGTCCATTTTAAGATGCTGTACTTTTCTTACAGAGGGCCTCTAATGGTCTATGACACACATGACCAAAGCACCTCAATCTTCTTTCCTTAGTTCCACGATAGGTGCTACTCCTACCTTCAAACGAATATACCATAAGACATTGAATTCAGAGAACTTTTAGATTTAATTTTTTAATTTACAATTTAAATGAAATAATCAATTTTAAATATTTGTATTGCTTGATTTATGTGTCTAATAAACTAGCATGGCAGTTGCAACCAGAATGTAATTTCATTTCATTAAATAGCTATTTATATGTTGAAAATATTGAAGTTGTTACATATTTAGTTAAAATTTTGTTAAACTATGGATTTTGAGTCCTTTTGTTGCTCTCTCTGTTTCACTCATTTTTTTTTCCCAAAAATGCTGTAATGACAAAAGTTGCGGCTGTTGCACTTGACCATAGTAATTTGATGCTGGAATCTTCATGCCAACTTGATTCTCTCTTATGTCACTGATTGCTTGTAAATACCTGTGTCAGAGTTAGTTATATTTATAGTCATTAAGATGAAAGATGGGTTGGGATGGTGAAATGTATGCAATGATCTCAGTGTTACACATGATTTAGAAGTGGTGTAAATGCAATTATGATCATGGGATCTTAGCAAAAATTTAACTGGATTTTGTTACTCTTGAAATATTATGCAACTACAGCATATTTTATTCTTGAGTTGTTTGTGCACACTATGCATGGTTTTTATCTATAAAACTATGGAGGATTGGATTTGTTGAAGCTTAACTATTGCAGTAATATTCGGTCTTTGGCCACTTGTATCATCCTCAATTTAGGGATTTCTAATATTGTAAAATTATTTTATCATGTAGGTTTATGTGAAGAGTTCCTTATTTCCGCATTCTCCATCTCCTTGCCTTAAGTAATCTTCTAACTTTTTTCTCCTTTATTTGAGTCATTTTAATGATTTTGGTGTAAATAATCATATCCATGCTTCTTGGATGTATCTTATTGAATGTGGTATACTACCAACTTATTGAAACTGCATTTTGTAATAATCTTTTCTTTTTCTTTTTAAGTGGAACCCAACTAATGTTGAAGAAAAGATGAGGAGAGAGTTGTTAACTATGCTACATTTTGTGAACAGGAGTCTATACCCTGCATAACCTGCTAGTTTCTCCTTTTATTCATTTTCATTACAGTTAATGATCTTGTTATTAAGCAATGTGGAAGAGCCATAAACCACTCTGGTTTTTCTAACAACGAAGAAAAATTCACCAACCTTATACTTCTCTTGGCTTGATTTGCTGGTTGTAAGTTTTATTGAAGGATTGTGAATTTGGAGAATCTTATAATTTAAGTTTGCCTGCTGAAAGAATTAATTTTTTATTCTTTTTGATACTGGGGGAAATCATCTTCTAGTCAGTCCTCAGTACAACTACGAGAGCTGTACCTTGTTCCAAATTATGAACGGCATTTTTGCGTCTTGTATTTATAAGTTGCAATTTTTTTGTTCTTTTTTTTTTTTTTTGGAAATTTGAGAAACTAATTGTGTGAGCTTTTGTTTTGTCATTTATGCTCAATACAGGTGGAAGTCTCGTTCACAGGCAATTTTAACTATTCTTAAGAATCTTGGGGCCGACTTCCTCTGCTTACAGGTACTTTTTTACATTTATCTTTTATTTGTTAACAGAAAGGGGTGTAATGTAGGGGAATGGAAGTTCAGCTTTCTGTTATGGAAATTGAGAATTTATCTTATCGCTTAATTACTTTAGGGTTACTTTGTTGCATATTTAGCTTGTAACAAATCTTAGCAGGAGGTGGATGAGTATGATAGCTTTTACAAGCAAAACATTGAGAGCCTTGGCTATTCCAGTATTTATATTCAGAGAAGTGGGCAGAAACGTGATGGGTGTGGAATTTTTTATAAGCACAACTGGTATTGATGCTGTATTCCCTTTCTCTGAATCTAAGTAGATTGGTTTTGGAGTTATGTAGGCACTGTGCGCAGAAAATCACTGGAAACTTTCAAGTGGCACAAACTGGGCATTTGTAATCCATTTGCAAGATAAATCCTGAGTAAATTAAACAAGCTTCGAGTACATGAAAACTAATTTCAATCAAACTTAATAACAACTTTATCTTCTCTCCTGTAGAATCTATTAACACTATTACAAATTTGGGATTAGATTACATATTTCTTATAAGGACTCCAGCAAGTATTTGACAAGGTTAGAGATTTAAAGTGCTCTTATTCCTTTACACCTTATCTGGAATAATTTGATTCTATTTGTAGAATTCAATTCAAATAAATTCATGATAGAATTCATGCATTTTAAAAAATTTTAAAGTGCCATAATTCATTTAAATTCCATTTTTTGAAGCAACTGAAAAGTAAAATGGATATGCTTATTTTTCTCATTTTAACCTCATTTGTAAAGGGGCAAATTTATTTTAAATAGGGATGTTTTGGATTTGTAATAGTAGGTTTCAGTATATTAACTGAATTCTTGCAAAATCATGTTCTCTTTTGCGTGATTTCCACTTCTTTCAAAATGACTTGTTTTTTAACTTGATAAAATTTGAATTTCTGCGATCATATACTTCCAAAACATGAGAATCAACTAAATAGAATTCAATTGTATAGTATTGTTACCATAGATTTAAATTATGGTTGCAGTTGCTTTCGCTTGTAATGGTAACGGGGTTGTTGTGGCCATAACGTAATGGTAATGGCCAATGGCTATATAATTTTACCACAAAAAATTGTGAATTGAGAAATATTAACATAAATAACTAATTAATAAGCATAATACCCTATAAATAAAGATTCTACGTGTATAATTTTTGAAAAATTAATAATTTAGTAATTTAGTATACTCATAAATAGAGTTTAAGCCTTTAAGGTAAGGAATGAAGGAATGAAGAAAAAATATAATATACTTAAATAGAGTTCAAGAAATTTCATATATAATTTCCTTCTAATTCATGTATACTATTCAAGAAAATTATTTTAAATGCATAATTGTGCATGTGAATGCTGAAAATTTCTGCATAATGCAAAGATTCTCTGCATATATTAGTACTTGCATATATATATATATATATGTATATTAAAAGCTGACACTCTATAATTGTCAATAGAAAGCCATTAATTATGATGGGTCAACAGCTAAATTATTTTTGTATAGTAACTGTTATTTATTCATTAATTTAGGCTGTATATACTCCCATAATAAGAGAGGAGATTTAGCTTACCATATATGGGTTCTTAGGATCACTCCATGTAATTAGCATGTACAGCTTTAGTTTCCTTGTATAGTTGGCAATCTTGCCTATATAATGGAAGACTTCTCAGAAGAGAAGGTAATTCGAACCATATTGTTATGGTATCAGAGCCAACACCTAAGAAATCTTAGTTTTCTCAGTCATAGCCTTTAGTGATTATGGAAAAATCAGATCATGTCTGTGTCAAATTCAACGGAAAGAATTATGCTGCCTGGGAATTTCAGTTGGAGACATTTCTCAAGGGTAAGGAGCTGTGGGGCCATATAGATGGCAGCACCAAAGAAGGAACTACTGCAGCAGACAAGGCAGCTTGGGCTGCCAAAGATAATCAAATCATGACCTGGATTCTTATTTCTATGGAGCCACATCTTATTCTTTCTTTGCGCCCTCATAGGTCTGCAAAGGCCATGTGGGATTATCTCAAGCAAATCTATAACGAAGATAACAATGCTAGGCGCTTCCAGCTTGAGTTAGCCATTGCTAACTATACTCAAGGGGATCTATCAATTCAAGAATACTACTCTGGTTTTCTGTCTTTATGGAATGATTATTCAGATCTTGTTACAGCCAAGGTCTCTGCAGAAGAATTGGCAGCAGTACAAGAAATACATAAAACCAGTCAAAGAGATCAGTTTCTAATGAAATTGCGGTCTGATTTTGAATCCATTCATGCATCTCTAGTAAATAGAGATCCTGTTCCAACTTTGGAGATCTGTTTTGGAGAACTCTTGCGTGAGGAACAACGTATCAATACTCAGAATATTATGGAGCAGGCTCGTGTTGCTTCTAATACTGTTTCAGTTGCTTATGCTGCTCATGGCAAGGGAAAGGGGAAGGCTAGAGACATGAGTACCACACAATGTTATAGCTGTAAGAAATATGGTCATATTGCACCTCATTGTCTTGAAAAATTTTGTAACTACTGCAAGCAGTCAAGGCATATCATTAAAGAGTGTCCTACTCCTCCTCCACGCTCCAACAAGGCCTATCATGCTGTTATTACTTCTGGTGCTTTACAGCTTGCTATCTCTGCTGCTACTACAGCGACTCCTGCTGTTGATTTACAACCTTCAGCACCTTCATTAACTCGAGAGATAGTGCAGGAAATGATTGTGCAAGCATTTTCAGCACTTGGACTTCAAGGTACTGGTTCTTTATCTACTTCTTGGATCTTAGACTCAGGTGCTGCTAATCATATGACTAACTCTTCTCATGGGTTAAATAATATCAGAAAATATTGTGGCTCCTCACATATTCAAACAGCTAATGGTAGTAAGCTACTCATTGCGGCAGTTGGTGATGTATCTTCTTCTTTTAAAGATGTTTTTGTATCACCTAAGCTCTCTGAAAATTTAGTATATGTTGGTCAGCTTGTGGACCAAAATTGTGATGTCCATTTTTCTCATGATGGTTGTGTCGTGCAGGATCGGATGATAGGACAGTTGGTAGTGAAGGGGCCTAAGCATGGACGTCTATTTTTTCTGCAACTACCTATTCCGTGTAGCGTATCTTCTTCTGTACTAGCTTTACTTTGTAATGAGTCCAAAGTGTCAAATGAAGTCTGGCATAAACGTCTTGGTCATCCTAACTCTAGGATTCTATCTCATTTGTTGAAATCTGGTCCATTGAATAATAAAGTGCATTATTCTTCCACTGTTTTTCCTGATTGTGCAACTTGTAAATTTGGCAAAAGTAAGATTTTACCCTTTCCATCTGAAGGTAGTAGAGCAACACATAGCTTTGAGATAATTCATAGTGATGTTTGGGGTATTAGTCCTACAATTTCTCATGCCCAATACAAATATTTTGTAACTTTTATCGATGATTACAGTAGATATACATGGGTTTATTTCTTGAGACACAAATCAGAAGTTTTTTTTATGTTCAAATTGTTTTTAGCTTTGGTTCAAACTCAGTTTTCAGTTACTATAAAAATTCTTCGGTCTGACTTGGGTGGGAAATATATGTCTCATGAGTTCCAATCTTTTTTGCAATCTAATGGGATTATATCTCAACGTTCCTGTCCTTATACTCCGCAACAAAATGGAGTAGCTAAATGAAAGAATCGTCATCTTTTAGATGTTGTTAGGACTTTGCTAATTGAGTCATCTATTCCTTCTAAGTTTTGGATAGAAGCACTCACCACAGCAACCTTTCTTATAAATAGACTCCCTTCACAAGTTTTGAATTTTGAGCCCCCATATTTTAGGCTTCATCATCACAATCCTACTTATACAAATTATCGTACTTTTGGGTGTGTCTGTTTTATGCATCTTCCTCCAGCCAATAGAAATAAGCTGTCTGCCCAATCTGTCCGTTGTGCCTTCTTAGGGTATAATGTCACATAAAAAGGTTATTTATGCTATGATCCAAACCCCAATCGGGTTCATGTTTCTAGGAATGTGTTGTTTTTTGAAAATCAATGGTTCTTTCCTATATCCTTATCCCCAAAGCCTTCCTTTGAGTTCTTGCCTTCTTTTGATAACACTTCTAGTGCTCCTAGTACTCAGGTTGAAAGGTTCAAGCCAAGCCTGGTATACCAGCGGAGACCTCCAGCGGTGCCCCCTTCCGCACCTGTCTTGCCATTTGCTTCCTTACGCCGCTCCTCTAGAGTCACTGGTCCCCCCGACCGCTATGGATTTCCATCACTTAAGCCAGGTACATCTAATTATGCTCTCTCTGCCACTAAATCTTCTATTTCTATTCCTACTAGTTACTCACAGGCAATCAAAGAGAAATGCTGGCAGCAGGCCATGCAAGAACTATGTGCTCTTGAAGCTAATAAGACTTGGGAAATGGTTGATTGTCCTGACGGTGTGACTCCACTTGGATGTAAATGGGTCTATTCAATTAAGGTCAAGTCTGATGGGAGTTTGGATAGGTATAAGGCTCGCTTAGTAGCTCTTGGCAATAATCAAGAATATGGAATTAACTACGAGGAGACTTTTGCTCCGGTAGCCAAAATGACTACTATCCGCACAAGTTTGGCTATTGCTGCTTCACAGAATTGGAGTTTGCACCGAATGGATGTGAAGAACGCCTTTCTCCACGGAGATCTCAAGGGAGATGTTTATATGTGCCCTCCTGCAGGTTTAATTTCTAACTCTATTTCTGCTGTGTGCAAATTGCGTCACTCTTTGTATGGTCTTAAGCAGGCCCCTCGTGCATGGTATGAGAAATTTACTTCTACCTTACTCAAGTTTGCTTTTCTCAAAAGCAAATATGATGCATCTTTGTTTTTTCGCAAGACTGAGATTGGTATTGTCATTCTCTTAGTGTATGTTGATAACATAATCATCATAGGTACTGATTTAGTTTTAATCTCTCAACTAAAGCAGAATTTACAAGACTTTTTTCACATGAAGGATTTGGGCTTTCTTACATATTTTCTTGGGATAGAAATTACTGCTGGTTTGCATGGTATTTTTTTGTTGCAACACAAGTATGCCCAGGACTTGGTGGCAGTTGCTGGTCTTCAAGACTCTATTCCTTTTGATACTCCCATGGAACTTAATCTCAAGCTGCTTAAAGAAGAGGATGACTTGTTATCAGACCCTGCAGCTTATCGTACTCTTGTTGGCAACCTGGTCTATCTTACAATCACTAGACCTGATATCTCATATGCAGTCCAGCAAGTTAGTTAGTTCATGGCTTCTCCTAGGCACTTACATATGGTTGCAGTCTGAAGAATAATCCGTTATGTCCATGGCACAACAATGCAGGGACTTTTCTATCCTGCTTCTACCTCACTTGATCTTGTAGCATATAGTGATGCTGATTATGCCGGGTGTAGTGACACTAGGCATTCTACTATAGGATGGTGTATGTTTCTTGGACCAGCTCTTATTTCTTGGAAAAGCAAGAAACAAGACTGTGTTTCTAAGTCCTCTATTGAGTCCGAATATAGAGCTATGTCACAAGCTTGTGCTGAGATACATTGGCTCTGTGGGCTATTGGTTGAGCTTGGTTTTTCTCCAAGCAGTCCTACTCCTCTTCATGTAGATAATAGTAATGCAATTCACATTTCTGCCAATCCTATTTTTCATGAACACACTAAACATATCGAGGTTGATTGTCACTTCATCTGTGATGCTTTCGAGGCTCGGACTATTTCTCTTCCCCATGTATCTAGCAATCTTCAAGTGGCAGATATTTTCACTAAGGCTCTCACACGGCATAGGCATAAATTTCTTACCAACAAATTGATGCTTGTAGATAACCCGCATCAATTTGAGGGGGAATGTCAATAGAAAGCCATTAATTATGAGGGGTCAACAGCTAAATTATTTTTGTATAGTAACTGTTATTTATTCATTAATTTAGGCTGTATATACTCCCATAATAAGAGAGGAGATTTAGCTTACCATATATGGGTTCCTAGGATCACTCCATGTAATTAGCATGTACAGCTTTAGTTTCCTTGTATAGTTGGCAATCTTGCCTATATAATGGAAGACTTCTCAGAAGAGAAGGTAATTCGAACCATATTGTTAATAATGGCCGTTATACTGTTATGTAACGGCTGTTATTAAGTTTATATTTTTTTTGGGTGTTATATAATGCCCATAACAGTAACAGTAAGGCAAAATACTGTTGCATAACACATAAAGGCCGTTATTTAAACCTATGGTCCTATAATTATTAAAGATGACATGTGCAGGGTCCTAGAGCCAGGCTCAAGGTACAAGCACAAGCCTAAGCAAGGTTAGGAAGTGAAAAAATGAAGCAAGAAAATTTCATAACTAAGACCAAAAATTAACAACGAATTGAAGATATTAGTACTATCAACCAAATTGGCGAAACTTAACAAACTTCAAACCATCAGTCCAAAGTTAACAATCGTACCACTAAGAAAACGAACATAAAACAACCATAGAATTGACAACAATAAAAAATCAATCCTACTTGTTTTCATGGCAACATTGAAGACTTTAAGATTGTAAACTTTTGAGATTTTTCTAGATACTTAAAGTATGAAAGATACAAATTTTATGTTTTGTCAAAACTAGTTTTAGAAGGTCAATGATGGTTAAAAAGCTGTGATGATCCATACTTTGTGGAAATTTGTCTATTTAAGATCAGGAATAATTAGTTTGAGTTTGGTATGACTAAACAGTAGATGTAGTACTTATTAAAATCAGGAAAATAAATGAAAGAAGTAGATGATTTTTCTGGAACTTAGTTTTTTTTTTTTTCTTCTCTTGTTCAACACCTGCTGAAGTTAGAGGGTGGTATCAAAGCCTATTGATCTTTAAGGGTTGTGAGTTTGAGAGAAAACCAGTAAGGCTTCCCCTCCTTAAAAGACCTTAAACACTTTGAGAGTTAGCAAATATCTCCAAGCAACTTTGCAGGACTATCTCCTCCAACTTTCATAGGAGAACATTACAAGTTTTGGGCTGTAAAAATGAAAGCTTATTTAAGAGCTTTTGAGTTTTGGGAGGTTGTGAGACAGGTAGAGATTGATGTAGGACAAATTTAGATGATCTGTTTTACTTTGAATTTTTTTGAAATTAAAGAGTTAAAATTGAAAATTCTAGGGCTAATTTTATAGGAACCAGATCTGGATAGGGAATAAGTAAGGGGAAAAGGGAAAAAAACTTTTAAGAGTCACACTTAGAAGGTCTAGGAGTCACACTTAGGGTTGGATTGAGCCACACAATTTTTAGCAATAATGCAGGGTTTATTTTATTGAATCTGAAACTTGTATAATAATGGTTATAGGCTTAAGTATTTATAGAGTTGAAACTAATTATGAAGACTTATCTCATTTGGGCTGGCGTGATGCTATGATAGAGGAGATGAATGCTTTGGATGCTAATGATACTTGGACTTTGGTAGATTTGCCTGCAGAAAAAAAGGCTGTAAGGTGCAAGTGGGTGTTTGCTGTCAAACACAATTCTGATGGTTCTGTTACTCGGCTTAAGGCTCGTTTAGTGGCTAAAGGCTATGCTCAAATTTTTGGTGTGGATTACTTTGATACATTTTCTCTTGTCGCTAAGCTAACATCTGTTCGATTGTTGATATCTATGGCAGCTTCTCAAACCTGGTCCTTGCATCAATTAGATATAAAAAATGCCTTCTTGCATGGTGATTTTCAGGAGGAAATTTATTTGGAGCAACCTCTTGGATTTGTTGCTTAGGGGGAGTATGGGAAGGTATGTTGTCTCGGGAAATCTCTATATGGTTTGAAATAAAGTCATCGAGCTTGGTTTTGTAAATTTAGCCTTGCAGTAAAGCAGTTTGGGATGTAGAAATGTAAGTATGATCATTCTGTCTTCTATCGGCAATCTGCATTTGGTAGCATTTTCCTGGTTGTGTATGTGGATGATATTGTTATTATTGGAAGTGACACTGAAGGGATTTCATTATTAAAGACTTGTCTTCAGAGTCAGTTTTACACAAAAGATCTAGGAGCTCTGAGATATTTTTTGGGGATTGGGGTAACAAGAAGTAAGAAAGGAATTTTCTTATCCTAGAGAAAAAATGTGCTGGATTTGTTAGCTGAAATAGGGAAGATTGGTGCTAAGCCGTGCAGTACTCCTATGGTGCCTAACTTACAGCTAACGGAGGATGGAGACTTGTTTGAAGAGCCAGAGAAGTATTGACGTTTGGTGGGAAAGTCGACTATCTTACAGTAACTCGACCTGACATTGCTCATTCAGTCAGTGTCATTAGTTAATTTATGTCATCTCCTACAGTTCAACATTGGGCCATTTTAGAGCAGATTCAATGTTATTTGAAGGGAGCTCCAGGTCTTGGGATACATTATTGAAATCATGGACGCACCAATATTAAGTGTTTCTCAGATGCAGATTGGGCAGGATCTAAGATTGATCGAAGATCTACTACGGGCTATTGTATTTTTGTTGGAGGAAATTTAGTCTCATGGAAGAGCAAGAAACAAAATGTGGTGTCTCGGTCAAGTGCAAAGTCAGAGTTGTCAAAGGAATTAATGCACAGATTCTATGCTTTGTACAGCTGTAATTATTATTGTAAATCTCTATGTTTTCCTTATTTAGAACATACTAGCTGTAGGACAGATTTGTTTTCCTTATTTAGAATATACTAGCTGTAGGACAGATCTGTATATGGTAGTTTAGCTATATTTTAGAACTAAACTTCAGCTTGTATTCATGATATATAATGGGCATTCTTCTCCAAGAAGAACACACCAATTTTGCTCAAAACTTTCTAAGATTGTCATGGTATCAGAGCTTTAGCTCTGAATTCTCCTCTGTGTCTCTTCTTCCAACACAGTCCTAGTTCAGTTCCTTGCTCTTAGTTATTTTAATCAAGTTATCTTAGCCTTATGTCTTCAGATAAGCATGATGTCTTCTTGATTCGTTTCAATGGCAAAAACTACTCAGCTTGGGCATTTCACTTCAAGATATTCATCAAAGGTAAAGATCTATGGGGTCATGTGGATGGCAGCAAACCTGCACCTGACAAAGACAAAGACAAAGACAAGGATGAGCACTCCAAATGGGAAGTCAAGGATGCTCAAATCATGGCATGGATTCTAGGATCTGTGGAATCCAACATCATCTTGAATCTTTGACCCTTCAAAACTGCAGCTGAAATGTGGAATTACCTGAGAAAACTCTACAGTCAACACAACACTGCTCGTCGATTTCAGCTTGAACATGAGCTAGCAAGTCTCCAACAGGGCAGTCTCTCTATCTCTGATTTTTATTCTAGCTTCATGAATCTTTGGACTGAATATACTGATATTATATACGCTGCCTTACCTCCCGAAGGTCTTATTTCTGTTCAATCTGTACATGAAACTATTATGAGGGATCAATTTCTTATGAAACTGAGATCTGAATTTGAAAGTACCAGGTCTAATCTTATGAATCGAGAATTTGTCCCATCCTTGGATGTATGCCTTAATGATTTATTTCGCGAGGAACAAAGACTTCTTACTCAAGCTACCATGGAACAACTTAAATCCACTTCTGTTCCTATGGCTTATGCAGCTCAAGGCAAGCCAAAAGGTAGGGACATGAGTACTATTTAGTGTTTTTATTGCAAAGGATTTGGCCATCATGTTGCAAATTGTTCAAAAAAATTCTGCAGCTATTGCAAAAAGGATGGATATATCATCAAGGAATGTCCTATTCGACCCCCCAAGAGATCTGGAACAGCATATACTGCGTCAGTTGTTTCTTCTAGTGCTGGTAGTTCTGTGTATACAGCACATCTGACATAAAGTGCTCCTGCTCCTGCTCAATCCGTGACACCTGAAATGATTCAACAAATGATCATTTCTGCATTTTCTGCATTAGGACTCTCAGGTAAACCCTTTTCTAAACCTTCTCCGTGGCACTTTGATTTCGGGGCTTCCCATCACATGACAAACAATGCTAAATTCCTCACCAATGTAAATAAATATACTGGAAATCTCAAGATTTATATAGCTGATGGCAACTCTTTGCCTATCACTGCCACTGGTGATGTTTCTTCATCCATAACCAATGTCTTTGTCTCTCCTCACCTTACCACTAATATTGTTTCTGTTGGACAATTAGTTGAAAATGATTATAAAGTGGAATTTTCTAAATCTGGTTGTGTTGTGCAGGATCAGCAATCGGGGAAGATGATCGCAAGGGGGCCTAAAGTAGGACGTCTTTTTCCTCTTCAATTTCCTATGTCTCCATGTTCCTCCTTACCAGTCATCACTTGTAATTCTGCTTATGTTGATTACCAAGCATGGCATAAACGTCTTGGACACCCAAACTCTAATGTACTTTATGCTTTGCTAAAATATGGTTTACTTGGAAATAAAGAGTCACCATCTCTTAGTACTGTTCAATTTGATTGCAATTCTTGTAGACTTGGAAAAAGTAAAGTTCTGCCATTTCCCACTCACACACCTAAAGTAGTTCAGCCCTTTGATTTGATACATAGTGATGTGTGGGGAATGGCCCCAGTTACTTCCCATGCTAATTATAAGTACTTTGTCACTTTTATTGATGACTATAATCGTTTCACATGGATTTATTTTCTGCATTCTAAAGATGAATTGTTTTATGTTTTTAAGCTTTTTCATGCACATATTCAAACCCAATTTTCTGTTAATATCAAAATTCTTCGTTCTGATAATGGGGGTGAGTACATGTCTCATGTATTTCAAGAATTTTTGCAAACCAATGGCATAATTTCTCAAAGATCATGTCCTTCAACCCCTCAACAAAATAGAGTGGCTAAAAGAAAGAACCGTCACCTTCTAGATGTTGTTCGCACCCTTCTATTAGAGTCATTTGTACCCTCTCATTTTTGGTGTGAAGCTCTTTCCACTGCTGTCCACCTCATCAATAGGTTGCCTTCTCCCTCATTGAACCATGTTTCTCCTTTCTTTCGAATATTTGGTAATACCCCAAATTACTATAACCTTCGTACCTTTGGTTGTGTGTGCTATGTTCATCTCCCTACACATGAACGAACAAAACTAACAGCTCAAGCTGTTCAATGTGCTTTTCTAGGATATTCAGTGCACCAAAAAGGTTTTCTTTGTTATGATCCTAACCTACGTCGCATTCGGATTTCTCGAAATGTGTTTTTTTTTTGAAAATCAATATTTTTTTTCCACACATAAGGATGACTTTTCTCTTTCATTCTTTGTTTTGCTAATGTTTACTAACTCTTCTGCAGATTCTGTACCTTCTAAGCCTCTCATAATCTATCAACGACGCAAGAATTCAGCACCTCTTAGGCCCTCTCCAGCTGATTCCCTTAATGCTGATCCTGTTCCAGCAACTGCACCAGCACCTTTTAGACAAAGTACTCGAGTTCGTAGACCACCGGATAGGTATGGTTTCATCTCTCCTTTATCTTTGATAGCCACTGTCTCTTCTATTCCTATTCCATCATCCTACAAACAGGCAATGGAGCATGAATGTTGGCGGAGAGCTATTGAAACAAAATTTCTTGCACTTGAAGAAAACTAGACCTGGGATGTTGTTCCATGTCCACCATCTGTGAAGCCTCTTGGTAGTAAGCTTGTGTTTTCTATCAAGCTCCGTTCTGATGGATCCATCGATCGTTACAAGGCTCGTTTGGTTGTTCTTGGTAACAAACAAGAATATGGCCTAGACTATGATGAGACATTTGCTCCGGTAGCCAAAATGACCACTGTACGCACAATACTCACCCTTGCTGCCTCACAATCTTGGTCTCTACATCAAATAGATGTCAAGAACGCTTTCTTACATGGTGATCTCAAGGAGGAAGTTTACATGAAACTTCCCTATGGTATGCCTACTGCTTCACCTAATGATGTTTGCAAACTAAAACGCTCTTTGTATGGATTGAAGCAGGCACCACGAGTATGGTTTGAAAAGTTTCGATCGACTCTCTTTGGCTTTTCATTTACTCAAAGTCAGTATGACTCCTCACTTTTTCTCTAACAGACATCTAAGGGCATAGTTATTCTCCTTGTTTATGTGGATGACATTGTTATCACCGGTTCTGATATAGAGGCTATTTCTAAACTCCAAAATTTGTTGCACTCTACTTTTCACATGAAAGATCTCGGCCCACTCACCTATTTTCTGGGTTTAGAGGTGCATCATCGGCCTCAAGGTATCTTCTTAAATCAGCACAAGTATATTATGGATTTGGTTCAGCTAGCTGGGCTCACAAACACTACTGCTGTAGACACTCCAATGGAAATTAATGTGAAATATCGACGTGATGAAGGGGAACTTCTTGAGGATCCTACTTTATATCAAAAGCTGGTAGGTAGTCTTATCTATCTAACTATCACCCACCTAGACATCTCCTATGCTGTCCATATTGTTAGCAAGTTCATACAAGCCCCTCGACTTCTCCATCTATCAGCAGTCTGCCGCATCATTAGATATATTCTTGGCACACCTAGCCGTGGCTTATTCTTCCCTACTGGTTCTTCCCTCAAACTACAAGCCTACAGTGATGCAGATTGGGCTGGCTGTCTGGACACAAGAAAATCAACTATAGGATGGTGTATGTTTCTCGGTGATGCTCTTATCTCTTCGAAATGCAAGAAGCAAGACTCAGTCTCCAAATCATCTACTGAGGCAGAGTACCGCGCCATGTCTACTGCATGTTCTGAGATCATTTGGTTGCGTGGTCTTCTAATAAAGCTTGGTTTCTCCCAATATCAACCTACTCCCTTACATGCTAACAACACTAGTGCCATCCAAATAGCTGCCAATCCTGTATACCATGAACACACGAAGCACATAGAGGTTGACTGCCACTCTATCCGGGAGGCCTATGATCACCAAATTATAACTCTCCCACATATCTCCACCACTTTACAGCTTGCCAATATTTTCACCAAATCCATGACACGTCAGCGACATAATTTTCTTGTTAGCAAATTGATGCTTGTTGACTTACCAGCATCAATTTGAGGGGGGATGTCAAAGGAATTAATGCACAGATTCTATGCTTTGTACAGCTGTAATTATTATTGTAAATTCTCTATGTTTTCCTTACTTAGAATATACTAGCTGTAGGACAGATTTGTTTTCCTTATTTAGAATATACTAGCTGTAGGATAGATCTGTATATGGTAGTTTAGCTATATTTTAGAACTAAACTTCAGCTTGTATTCATGATATATAATGGGCATTCTTCTCCAAGAAGAACACACCAGTTTTGCTCAAAACTTTCTAAGATTGTCAAGAGTATAGAGCTATGGCACAAGCTACTTGTGAGATCATCTGGATATATCAGCTTTTAGTTGAAGTTGGCCTCAAAACGTCTATGCCAGCTAAGTTGTGAAGTGATAATCAAGCTGTCTTGCATATAGCTTGTAATCCTGTATTTTATGAACGTACTAAGCATATTGAAGTTGACTGTCATTTTGTCATTTTGAAGATCTATTATGGGCTATTGTGTTTTTGTTGGAGGTAATTTAGTCTCATTGAAGAGCAAGAAACAAAATGTGGTGTCTCGGTTAAGTGCAGAGTCAGAGTATAGAGCTATGGCACAAGCTACTTGTGAGATCATCTGGATATATCAGCTTTTAGTTGAAGTTGGCCTCAAAACGTCTATGCCAGCTAAGTTGTGATGTGATAATCAAGCTGTCTTGCATATAGCTTGTAATCTTGAATTTTATGAACGTACTAAGCATATTGAAGTTGACTGTCATTTTGTCATTTTGAAGATCTATTACGGGCTATTGTGTTTTTGTTGGAGGTAATTTAGTCTCATTGAAGAGCAAGAAACAAAATGTGGTGTCTCGGTCAAGTGCAAAATCAGAGTATAGAGCTATGGCACAAGCTACTTGTGAGATCATCTAGATATGTCAGCTTTTAGTTGAAGTTGGCCTCAAAACGTCTATGCCAGCTAAGTTGTGGTGTGATAATTAAGCTGCCTTACATATAGCTTGTAATCCTATATTTTATGAATGTACTAAGCATATTGAAGTTGACTGTCATTTTATCTGTGAAAAGATACAAGAAGGTCTCATATCTACTGGACATGTGAAGATTGGAGAGTAGCTAGGAGATATCTTCACCAAATCTTTGAATGGGAATCGAGTGGATTATATGTGTAACAAGCTGGGCATGATAAATATCTATGCTCCAACATGAGGGGGAGTATTGGAAAATATAATCCCATATGGGAAAAGTATAAGAATATAAAGTGGAATATATGTGGAGTAGATTAGGCCTTAGCATAAGCCAATTGGTTTTGTACAAGTGGGTTCTAACATTTGTCCACTTATAAGTCCATATATGTACGGGTTCATGGACTTTAATATGGTATCAGAGCTTTAGGGCCAAACGGGCTGGATCCTGGGACTCTTGTTCAAGCCTCCCGTTGTTTGACTGATGATGATGCCAGTCCGAACCGAAGCTGAAGAAGAGATGCCAGCTGGTCCATTTGTGAGCAAGTGTCAACCGGCTTGTTGATATTGGCCACGGGCCAAGCCCGGTTGTACTTGAGGGGGTGTGTTGGGAAATGAATCTCACATCGAATAATAACAAAATATAAAAAGGATCTATAAGTGAGTAAATGTTGGACCTAGTACAAGCCAATTGGTTTTGTACAAGTGGGTTCCAACACTTGTCTACTTATAAGCTCACATATGTATGGGTCCATGAACTCTAATACAAATCATGTTTGGATTAGGAATCCTAAACTAGGACTAGGACAAATATAAACTAACTAGGAAATACTAATCCTATTACGACTCCTAAATCATATTGAATAATAAAAAACTACTAAAATAAAAATTGAACAATGATTTCCAGCAATACTGGAAATTACAGAATTGGCCTTGATACCTAAGGTAATGAACCAGCAGCTGCATTATATAAATATACCCATTATAACTCTAAATAGGCTGAAATTACTTTATAATTTCTCCAATAAATCCTATATTAAATCTAACACATAATTCTAAGCTTGAATCCTTGAATTTGAAGTTTCTTGTCTTTCTATTCTCCATCATTCTCTACTTGTAGAAAAAACTCGATGTCGAGTTTTGAAGTGCCTAAGAAACAAACAAGACAATTCCTTGAATGACCATTTTGTTTCCTTGGTATTCAATAAAAGTAGAAACATTTGAAATCTTATACTGCACTTGCTTATTAATTTACTTGGAATAACAAAGTCCATTTCTTGCATTCCAATGTCTTTGGTATCTTCAACAATAAAGTTAAACTCTTTTCTCCTTTCTAATTTTCCCATGTCTTCTTGTTTTACTTCAACATGTTCTATCTTTTCTCCATCGATACCCCTGTCTAAAGATTCCTCTCCTTCAAGATTCATCTTTACCTTTCCAAACCCTACATTTGTATTCATAGTAATATTAGCCTGCTGAATTGACTTTTCAATGCACATTGTTGCTTTTGGCACTTGTTCTTGTGGATTCAAATCTAGGAGCATATTTGGTCTTTTAAGGCTTTGAGAATACAATTCTAGCTTTTCAACTTTATTTTATGGCTGATCAATCTACGGAATAGGCTCATCTATGTGCTGTCTTGGTTTTATTGCTTCATGATTTTGAGTTTCCAGTTGCAGATTTTGCGGTTTAAGCCTTTGAGATGGTAGTTGTGGCCTTTTCACTACCCTTTTTGGTTGAACAACCTGCAGCAGAGGCTTTTCTTGTTGTTGGCTTCATAGTTTATCCTCTATTGTAGACTCATGAAGCATATGTGAATGCTCTACAGCT
The DNA here is from genome assembly GCA_947687605.1 of Reutealis trisperma. Taxonomy (NCBI): domain Eukaryota; kingdom Viridiplantae; phylum Streptophyta; class Magnoliopsida; order Malpighiales; family Euphorbiaceae; genus Reutealis; species Reutealis trisperma. The sequence continues at coordinate 43,315 of CANTUT010001160.1, forward strand.
TGTATGCCTTGTTGCCCTAAAATTCTTAGTGAAAGTTCTTGCATTTATGTCTACTTTGGAGAGGTCGCAATACCATTGACATGCTGCCCTTTCGTAAAGTATTCACCTGTTCCCTCATCTTTGAAAGATAGTTAAAAGGCATATATTTTTCTTTTAATTTTGCTTTCATATCATCCCATGTTATCATTAATGTTTGTCCTATTCTTTGCCATTCATTCTCAACACCATACCACCATAATTTTGCCAATCCCGTTAGTTTCATCTTGGCAAAGCTCACCCTTCAATTATCGTCCATATCATACCAATCAAAGTATGACTCAATACTATGTAACCAATCTGAAAATATTGTGGGATTTACATTGCCTTCAAAATTCGGGACATCTACCTTGACTTTCTTGGTGATATCTCCAGCTGTATCTTATCCTTGATTTTGTAGGTTTTGATTAGCTTGGTGTTGTTCTCCACCATTCCTATGAGAAGCTGGTAGTGGCTTGTTAATTAGTGCAGCAGGTCTTTGGGGAATGACTTGGGCAGCATTTTGGTGAGCTTGAAACATTCTCCCCAATTCATCTATCCTAGCTTCCAATGCATCAAGAATATTATTTGTCGTGTTCATTCCATTAGTCAACTGAAGTAATTTAGTTCGCAATTATGCAGTTGTTGTCTCATAACTTGTTTGCATCGCTTCAAACCTTGAATTCAGCTCAGCATTAGTCACCATTATTGTGGAATGTTAATCAATAACTTTAAGGATCTTGAAGCTCTGATACCAAATTGATGTAGGACAGATTTAGATAATTTGTTCTACTTTAAATTTTTTTTGAAATTAAAGAGTTAAAATTGAAAATTCTAGGGCTGATTTTATAGGAACTAGATCTGGACAGGAAATAAGTAAGGGGAAAAGGGAAAAAAACTTCTAAGAGTCACACCTAGGGTTGAATTGAGCCACACAATTTTTAGCAATAATGCAGGGTTTATTTTATTAATCTGAAACTTGTATAATAATGGTTACAGGCTTAAGTATTTATAGAGTTGAAATTAATCCAAATCATGTTTGGATTAGGAATCCTAAACTAGGACTAGGACAAATATAAACTAACTAGGAAATATTGATCCTATTAGGACTCCTAAATCAAACTGAATAATAAAAAACTACTAAAATAAAAATTGAACAAAGATTTCCGGCAATGTTGGAAATTACAGAACTGCCCTTAATACCTAAAGTAATGAACCAGCAGCTGCATTATATAAATATACCCATTATAGCTCTAAAAAGGCTGAAATTACTTTATAATTTCTCCAATAAATTCCATATTAAATCTAACACATAATTCTAAGCTTGAATCCTTGAATTTGAAGTTTCTTGTCTTCCTATTCTCCATCAGAGATCCACCTCCATTAAGAGCAATTGCTACTTTAGCACAAATGAAGCCTCATGAGGAGTGTGCCAAGAAATACAAAGCCTTGTCATGCATCTGTTCAGCTGTTTCTGAAGCAATCTTCACAAGAATTATGGCTTGTGAGACCGCTAAGGAAGCTTGGGACAAGTTAAAGGAGGAGTTCCAATGTAGTGATAGACATGTGGAGAGAATTTGAAGTTGTGAAGATGAAGGAAGCTGAATCTGTTTAAGATTATGTGGACAGGTTAATGAAAATAGTTAACCAAATTAGGCTGCTTGGAGAGGAGCTAACTGATACGAGAGTAGTGGAAAATGTAGTTAGGAGATGCATGAAAGGAGCATTTTTGGCAAAAATGAAAGAAAAACAAGCAAGTAGCAGTGGAGGTAAGAAGCAAACTGGTGATAGAAAAGAAAAAGAAAGGAAAGAAGGTGAAGGTTACCAAGGTGGAGGAAGAAGAGGAAAGTTTCCACCTTGTCCTCACTGTAAAAGAAGTCATATTGAAAACTATTGTTGGTTCAGGCCAAATATGAAGTGTAGAGCTTGCAATCAACTTGATCCTGTGGAAAAGGTGTGTAAGAACAAAGCCAATCAACAGGGACAACAAGCACAGGTGGTTGAGAATCAAGAGCAAATAGAAGAAAAGTTATTTGTTGCTACTTGTTATGTTGCAAAAAGTAGCAAAGACTCTTAGTTGATTGATATTTGCTGTACAAGTCACATGACTTGTGATGCTGATCTATTCACAAACTTGGACAAGTCCTACATCACCGAAGTGAATGCAAATGGAGATTAGGTTAGTGTGAAGAGAAAAGCTGTTATTGCTGTTGAAACCTTAGATTTAAATAACGGTCGTTACATGACATAACTGTCATCATGCAACAGTATTTTGCTTTACTGTTACTGTTATAGGCATTACATAACGGTAACGGCCATTATGACTGTTATGTAACTGTCTGAAGGCCATTATAGAGTCTGTCAGTTTTTTTTTTTTTAAATATATGCAGAAATCTTTGCATAATGAAGATATTTTCTGCATTCACATGCACAATCATGCATGTGAAATAATTTTCTTGAATTGTAATATTGTTTATATGAATTATGTATACATGAAATTTCTTGAACTCTATTTAATCATATCATATTTTTCCTTCATTCCTTACCTTAAAGTTTTGAACTCTATTTAGTATACTAAATTAAACTCTATTTAGTATACTAAATTATCTAAATTATTAATTTTCATCAAAAATTATATGTGTAGAGTCTTTATTTACAGGGTATTGTGCTTATTAATTAGTTAGAACTCTTAAATTTAGTGATTTATGCTAATATATCCCAATTTGCCATTTTTTGCAGTAAAATTGCTTAACGGTTGGCCATTTTATGTTATAGCCTTCAACGATTCCATTACCATTACATACGACCGGGAAAGTGATTGTAACTGTGATTTAAATCTATGGATAGGACTATTCTTCATTATCACTTCAAGAACCATCATCTACAAGCATTAAACGAACTTATTCATTTATCTTTCTCTTTGTACCATGCTTTCAGTGCAGAGTTGATCATAGAGGAGAGGATAGAATACAATGATCTTGTGACCTTGGTTCAAGATGAACCCTGCTCGCATGAAGATAAACAAATTGATACACAATCGGATGGGGATAAAAGTAGTGAACCAAAGAGCTGTAAGTTTTCACCAAGTCGTTTTACTTGTTTTTTCATTTTAAGTTTTTTTGTTTCCTCTTTCTATCATAAGAAAAGGCCTCACAAGAAATAATATAAAGGGTGAAAACTTAAAGATTAAGGTGGTTTGTAGTAACTTATTAATCTTCAAACACCCAAACCCTTAGCTTACTTAGACCCAAAAGTATGATATATTAATAAGCATAAGCATGAAAAATCAATCTCTAATTGCTTAGATAAAAAATTGCATCCACTTAGTATGAAAAATCGATCTCTAGTTGCTCACAGTTGACGCTAACTATTTGTTAACTACTCATAGCTCACTGCGATCACCATAGTTGTTAAAGACGTGCCTGAGGCTCAAGGCGCTCATCCCCTTGCTCCTCAATTTGCCAAAGGCGGGTGATGTCACAAAGGCGTGCCCCTTGGTGCGCCTTGAGCCTCAGGCAAAGCGCCTTATAGGCGCGCCTTTGTGACATTACGTATATTTGTATTTTTTTTTAAATAAAGTGTGGAATAATTGGAACAATTGATTTAAGTTTGAAAATAACTTATGATAGGTTTAACCACATTCAGTTTTTTCAATAAAAGAAAAAAGGATAGAAAAAGGAATTAGGGTAAGAAGAAGTTGAACCAACAAACAAAAAGGAAAAAGAAAAAGAGAATAGTTGGCTCAAAATCATGGTCGATCTTTCCATTCTTAGCATTTATTCACCCAAACATCTCTTCTCTTACCTTGATGGGTCATATCTCTTGCTTTAATTTGGGTTATCTTTCACATATCTTGTTTCCAGTCATTGATCCTCTCTACCATTTACTTTTCTAAGTTTAACTTTCTAAAAAACACAACAATACTAGGTAAATATTTACTTTGATTTCTTGAGATTCTAAAATCTGTCTATATAAGTTATTATATTATATTGATACGGACAGGCTTAAATACAAGTCTGAAAAATGTTTAAATAATGAATTAAATTGTTTATAATTTAGAAATACATGATCTTTTTTTTTTTGTGTGTGTTTGTGTTTTTTTTTTTTTTTGTTGTTGCTTATTAGATTCTAAATTTTAAATTAACTTTGGATATTATTAACTTGTGTCTACTTAATTTAACAATCACATATTACTAATATGTTGAGTTTATTATGAATTAGGCATTAATATTGAAATTTTATTAAAATTCCATCTTTTTGTGCCTCATGTCGCTTAGGTGTGCGCTTGCGCCTAGGCCCTAGGACCCTTTAGCACCTTAGTGCGCGTTGCACCTTTAATAACTATGGCGATCACTAAATTTACTGCTTTGAATTTTTAGTATTTACAAGGCCTGCATATTATCACTAAAGGCTATACGGAAAAGTTGCATCTTCCTATTTTTTCCCCCAAGGAAAATAACTGAAATTCTTTGGAAAAAATTGAAAAAAAAAAAGAAGAGAAACAAAAAATGTGATTTCCTGGCTGTGGTTGATTTTTGAGCTACTCGATCACAAGAGAAACAAAAAAAATATGAATTTTTAGTATTTACAAGGCCTGCATATTATCACTAAAGGCTATACGGAAAAGTTGCATCTTCCTATTTTTTCCCCCAAGGAAAATAACTGAAATTCTTTGGAAAAAATTGAAAAAAAAAAAAGAAGAGAAACAAAAAATGTGATTTCCTGGCTGTGGTTGATTTTTGAGCTACTCGATCACAAGAGAAACAAAAAATATGATTTCCTGGCTGTGGTTGATTTTTGAGCTACTCGATCACAACTCTATCATTTTACTAATTTGAAGTCTCTCACTCATTTAGTTATTCCCTATCTCCTCTCCTTTAGAGAGGGTAATAGAGGAACAAGAGAAAATAAGAAAAATTAAAAAATAAGGAAGAAAAACTAGGCACCAAGCCCTTTCAAATCAAATTCTTATTATTCTATTTAGTTGGATATGTATTTATAGAGGTTGAATTAATATTATTCCTAACTAAGTCTATGAATCCTAGTCTAGGAAAATTGAACTAGTACTAAATAGGATTGAAATAAGTTCTAAAATATTCCTAATCTTAAAAAAAATTCTTAAATAGTACTAAAACTCTAAATGTAAAATTCTTCAATTGTGCTAAACATACTAAATTTCCTGAATTTAAACAATTCAGGCGGAAAAAGTTTGAATTTTATAATCAAGAATTAAATAAAAATAATCCCTAAATCTAATTTTCCTTGACTATGTCAGTCCCGCTTGGTTGTGAAAACCTTGACCTTAAGTTTTATAGTGCTAAAGAGTCAACAATTGTTGTTGGAAAAGATGTAGCTTCATCGTCCTTGAAGGCAGCAACAAAAATGCAATCATGAACTTCATTCTTTCCTCCGTTCCACTGAGTTTATTAGCACGTAAAATCAATTGTAGCCTGCACTGTTGAAGCACTCTTGATTCACCATAGAAAATAAAATTAGTTGAGTTTGCCATTTCTATTGTCTTCTCTATAGTTTTTTGTCATCTTCTCTTTTCCTCAAGTTTTTCATTGATTCTTATCATCTTGGATTTCAACATTAGACACATGCTTTGATGTCTCCGCAATTAAAACTTTTGATTCTTCATATTTTTTATTGTGCTCCTTGACATTCTAGCCCTACATCATCTTGAGCATCATTTTCAAATCTTAGAGCAACTATAAGCTCTTTTAGTGTTTCTTTAATCTCCTTTAAGATTTCTTCAATGGACCCTTGACATTGATTTTACATAGGCTTTATGTTAAAATATGTTGGGCTCCTTGGTCTTGAGACGAAAAACTTGAATAAGCATCACAAGGCATATAACGTGTTTTAACTGGGACCAATTTGTGGCTGAACAAAAGATGTTGGCTGCTAAACCTTTTTAAATGCATGTATTCTTCAGGCTTGAAGTTGTTCTCTTCAATTTGTAAAAGATCAGTGACCGTTGAAAATTCAAGTAGCAGGGGAGGGAGAGTCTTTTGGACCACCATAAGCATCCCTTAGATAAAGCAACTGATTCAATCATATCTTATAAGTGTCAAATTGAGCCTGTAGTCTTCTTTCCTTCTCATCACTGAGTTTATTAGCATGTAAAATCAATTGTTGCCTGCACTGTTGAAACACTCTTGATTCACCTTAGAAAAGAAAATTAGTTGAGTTTGCCATCTCTATTGTCTTCTCCATAGTCTTTTTCATCTTCTCTTTTCCCCAAGTTTTTCGTTGATTCTTATCATCTTGGGTTTCAACATCACACACATGCTTTGATGTCTCCGCAATTTTCTTTTGATTCTTCATATTGTTTCTTCTGCTTCTTGATATTCTAGCCCAACATCATCTTGAGCATCATTTTCAAATTTTAGAGCAACTATAAGCTCTTTTAGTGTTTCTTTCATCTCCTTTAAGATTTCTTCAATGGGCCCTTGACATTGATTTTACATAGGCTTTATTGTTAAAATATGTTGGGCTCCTTGGTCATGAGACGGAAAACTTGAATAAGCATCACGAGGCATATAAAACGTTTAACTGGGACCAATTTGTGGTTGAACAAAAGATGTTGGCCACTAAACCTATTAAAATGCATGTATTCTCCAGGCTTGAAGTTGTTCTCTTCAACTTCTAAAAGATTAGCGACCATTGAAAATTCAAGTAGCAAGGAAGGGAGTCTTCTGGACCACCATAAGCATCCCTTAGATAAAGCAACTGATTCAATTGTTCCTCATAAGCTTCAAATTGAGCTTATAGTCTTTAAATTCTGACCCATGTGGCACTATCCATCAAGTACAAATAATAATGAGCTTCCCTCAATTCAGATCTTCAAAGCAGCAACCGCAATGCTGCCTAAAATTGTTTGAGCATTTTATTTTATTTTTATTTTTTTTTTGTAATTGAAAGGGTGAATGGCAGTCAAGAACCGATTAAGAAATCTTGGTTGAACTTGTTCTAATACCAAACTGATGTATATATATGTATATATGAAGAGATTTGTTTAATTTAAAAATGCAATGTGATTTTTTCTATTAAATATTAACAAATCACATTGAAATATATATATATATATATATAGGGGGTTTCTGTGTCAATGCTAGCTGTTCTGTTTGTTGTATGCTGGAAATTAGGGATTATTTTAGGCTGTAATTATGGCTTAACTGTATATTATGTTTCCTTTCCTAGGCTAAATCTAATTTTAGTAGGTGCTTAGAATTGGGGATTTGATTCTTGTAATTAAGGCTTGAGGTGTATATAATGAGAAAGGATCACAAAGGAAGATCAGCTTTTCCAAATCAGTCTTATCTTTGTCATGGTATCAGAGCCAGTAATCTGAAATTATATTGCTCTTTTTTGTCTTGTCTCAGATTCAGTTCTGTCATTCTGGGTTGAGGATTCTTAGTTGATCTGAGTTTTCAATATTTAGTCATTAGTTATTTGGGTTATTGAGGGTTTTATTTTTTTTGGGGTTCCATCATTTCCTGGTTAAGTAGAATTATTTGTTATAGCAATCATGTCTTTTGAAAAATTTGAGCCCTTTTGCATTCGTTTCATTGGGAAAAATTATTTTGCTTGGGAATTTCAGTTTCAAACATATGTAAAAGGGAAAGAGTTATGGGGTCATCTTGATGGATCGGATCCCAAATCTCAAGATATTACAAAGGGGGTTGAGTGGGAAGTAAAGGATGTGCGGATAAGGAGTTGGATCTTGAGTTCTGTAGGGCCTCATATTCTTTTGAATCTTAGGCCGTATAAAACATCCAAAGAAATGTGGGATTACTTGAAACGTGTGTACAACCAGGATGATGATGCTAGAAGATTTCAGCTGGAATTTGATATTGCTAACTACTCTCAAGGAAGCTTGTCTGTGCAAGAATACTATTCTGGTTTTCTGAACATGTGGACTGAATACACTGATATTGTTTATGCCAAAGTCCCTGCTGAATCCTTATCTGCTATCCAAGCAGTCCATGAAACTAGCAAGCGAGATCAATTTTTGATGAAACTACGCCTAGATTTTGAAGCTATTCGCTCTAATTTGATGGCCAGATCTCCAGCACCATCCTTGGACACTTGTTTGGGTGAGCTTCTAAGAGAGGAGCAACGATCTCTCACCAAAACAGCCATGGAACAGCAGAGAATTGCTATGGAATCTCCTAATATTGCCTTTGCAGTAAATGGGACGTCAAGAGGTCGAGACTTGAGGAATGTCAAATGCTATAGTTGCAAAGAATTTGGCCATATTGCAACAAATTGTTCAAAGAAGTTTTGCAATTATTGCAAAACAAAGGGGCATATCATCACAACATGCCCAATTCGGCCACAAAACAAGAATCATAGAGCCTACCAAGCGGTTGTCCAATCTTCAGATGCAAACTTCAGAGCTTTAGATCATACTGCCACCATGTCTTCACAATCTTCTGCATCTGCAGCTGCTGCCCCAAATTCTGTAACACCTGAAATGGTGCAACAAATGCTTGTTTCTGCATTTTCTGCACTTGGACTTTCAGGTAACAACAAATTTTCTTCAAATCTTTGGTTATTTGATTCTGCAGCCTCAAATCATATGACCTATGACTCCAAGAGCCTTTCCAATGTCAAGAAATATAATGGTAATAAGGAAATACAAATAGCAAATGGGGAATCTTTACCAATTACAGCCGTTGGTGACATGTCTTCTTCTTTTAAAGATGTTTTCTTGCCTCCTGGTTTGACAAATAATCTTATCTCTATTGGGCAATTGGTTGAGAATAATTGTAATGTTCTATTTTCTGGTACTGGTTGTGTTGTGCAAGATCAAGTGTCGGGGAAGGTGATCGCAAAGGGACCTAAATGGGGGCGACTCTTTCCTTTACATATACCAACTGCTGTTCATGGTTCCAATTTGTTCTCTTTTGTTTGTCTTTCTACCAAAAATCAGCATCAATTGTGGCATAATCGTTTAGGTCACCCAAATTCAAAAGTTCTTCTTCATGTACTAAATTCTGGTTTACTTGACAATAAAATTCAATGTTCCTTTAAAGATGTTGTCTTTGACTGTTCTAGTTGTAAATTGGGAAAAAGCAAAGTTCTTCCTTTTCCTACTCAAAGTTCTTTGTCTACCAAATGTTTTGATCTTATTCATAGTGATGTTTAGGGTATTGCACCTGTTGTGTCTCACTCTCAACACAAATACTTTGTGACATTCATTGATGATCATAGTAGGTTCACATGGATTTATTTTCTTCGATCAAAAAATGAAGTTTTTGATGCTTTTAAGAATTTCTTGGCTTTCATAGAAAATCAATTTTCCACATGCATCAAAATCTTAATAACAGATTCAGGTGGCGAATACATGTCTCATGAATTTCAAGAATTTCTTAAACAAAGAGGCATTATTTCCCAACGTTCATGTCCATATACTCCCCAACAAAATGGTGTTGCCAAAAGAAAGAACCGTCATCTTCTTGACATGGTTCAAACTTTGCTTCTTGAGTCATTCGTACCATCTAGGTTTTGGGTTGAAGCTCTTAGTACTGCAGTTTACTTAATTAATCGTCTTCCAGCCCCTAAATTGAACTATGAGTCACCATATTATCGGTTGCATCATTCTCATCCTAAGTATTCTGGTCTCCATACCTTTGGTTGCGTTTGTTTTGTCCACTTACCTCCTCATGAACGCAATAAACTATCTGCCCAATCTGTTAGGTGTGCTTTTCTTGGATATGCTCCTTATCAAAAGGGGTTCCTATGTTATGATCCCAGAACTAAAAGGATACGCATTTCAAGAAATGTCATATTCTTTGAAAATCAGTATTTTTTCATGCTTCCAAATGAGAATTCATCCTTACCTTCACTTTCTTTCTTACCAAATTTTTCTGATGATAATATCACATCTTTACCATCTTCTATAACAAGGTTTAAACCAGGTTTTGTGTATGAAAGACGTGCTCATCATATAGCCCCTTTGCAGGAACCAACTCCAACATCTGAACCTGTATCTACATCAGCTCCACCAATACTACGTAAGTCCACTCGCCAAACAAAACCTCCTGATAGGTATGGATATCCAGTTACATCTTTGGCTGTTACTGTTTCTGCTATTTCTATACCTTCTTGTTATGCTCAGGCCATGAAACATAAGTGTTGGCAATAAGCAATGCAAGAAGAATTAAATGCTTTGGAGCTTAACAATACATGGGATGTAGTACAATGTCCAACTTCAGTTAAACCAATAGGCTGCAAATGGGTGTATACTGTCAAATTGAAATATGATGGGTCTTTGGACAGATATAAGGCAAGGCTTGTGGCTCTTGGAAACCGCCAAGAATATGGGGTGGACTATGAAGAAACATTTGCTCCGGTAGCCAAAATGACTTATGTACGAACAATTCTTGCCATAGCTGCTTCCAAATCTTGGCCAATTCATCAAATGGATGTGAAAAATGCATTCCTCCACGGGGAATTGCAGGAAAAAATTTATATGCGTCTTCCTCCAGGAGTGACGGGTAATTCTTCAAATGATGTGTGTCGATTGAAAAGGTCTATTTATGGATTGAAACAAGCTCCAAGGGTTTGGTTTGAAAAGTTCCGGCAGACTATTCTTGGGCTTTCCTTTGTACAAAGTCAATATGACACCTCTATGTTTTTGCATAAGAGTTCTCTTGGTATTGTCATTCTTCTTGTTTATGTAGATGATATTATCATCACTGGATCTGATTCATCTACAATTACTCAACTTCAAGAGTCTCTCCGTGCTACTTTTAAAATGAAGGATCTAGGTCCTCTCACTTATTTTCTGGGATTAGAGGTACATGCATCTGTTGCAGGCCTTTTCTTAAATCAACAAAAATATACTAAAGATCTCATCACTTTGGCCGGTATGGAAAATGCTGCTCCTGCAGATACAACATTAGAGGTGAATGTTAAATACAAAAGAGATGAAGGTGATCTTTTCCCGGATCCTACCTTGTACCGGAAATTAGTTGGCAGCCTGGTCTACTTAACTGTTACCAGACTAGACATTTCTTATGCAGTACATCAAGTTAGTCAATTTATGTCATCACCTCGGCAACAACATATGACTGCTGTCCGTCGAATACTACAATATCTTATCAGCTTTCCTACACGTGGACTATTTTTCCCTGCTGGAACTGATCTTACCTTGGCTGCCTATAGTGATGCAGATTGGGCTGACTGCCCAGACACACGCAAGTCAACAACAGGGTGGTGTGTGTATCTTGGCAATGCTTTGATCTCATGGAAGTGTAAGAAACAAGAAAGGGTTTCTAAATCATCTACGGAAGCTGAATATCGAGCTATGTCTGCAGCATGTTCTGAAATTATTTGGCTGCGTGGACTTCTTGCTGAACTTGGATTAATGCAATCTTCACCAACTCCTTTACATGCCGATAACATAAGTGCTATACAAATTGCAGCCAATCCAGTCTATCATGAACGGACTAAGCACATAGAAGTTGATTGTCATTCTATTCGAGAAGCTTTTGATAGACAACAGATTTCTTTGCCTCATGTCTCTAGTACTTTACAAGTAGCTGATATCTTCACAAAGGCATTACCAAGGCAATGACATGAGTTCTTAGTAAGCAAATTGCTGCTGGTTTCTGTCCTAGCATCAATTTGAGGGGGGATGTCAATGCTAGCTGTTCTATTTGTTGTATGCTGGAAATTAGGGATTATTTTAGGCTGTAAATATGGCTTAACTGTATATTATGTTTCCTTTCCTGGGCTAAATCTAATTTTAGTAGGTGCTTAGAATTGGGGATTTGATTCTTGTAATTAAGGCTTGAGGTGTATATAATGAGAAAGGATCACAAAGGAAGATCAGCTTTTCCAAATCAGTCTTATCTTTGTCATTCTGCACCCCAATCCCCCACACACACACACCAAAAAAAAAAAAAAAAAAAAAAAAAACCCTTTTTTTTTTTTTGGCAAAATTTCCAACGTAAAATTAGACTTGGCCGCTTAAAATTTTTTATTTTTAAAATTTACCCTCTAAATTTTCTTTTTCTAGAAGTTGGCCTCCCCAACCTCTTAATTCTACCTCCATCCTTGGTCATGAGCCTGAATGATGCACGAGTGTTATCTTATATTTGTCTCATATAATTATAATTTTAAATAGTAATAATTTATCATATATTTTGTATGACTTGAATTTTTTTTTATTTAAATTATATATTAAGCAAATGATAATTAATATAGTAAATTTAAATGAGCATTAAAGACTTGAAGTGGTAGTTTATATTATATATAATTTTTTATAACTATGCTTATTTAAATTGTAGAAAATTCATGGGCTTTAAGAGTGTTGGGCCAAATTATATCAATGATCATATAAGTGGAGTTGGAACCTCATATTACATAAAATCAATTGACTTGTGTTGAGGCCCAATCTATTCCACATATATTTCACTTTATATTCTCATGCCTTTTCCATGTAAGATTATATTTTCCAACACTCTCCCTCAAATGTATTTAGGCCTGGACTAGTTATCATTTGCCAAAGATGGATCTACTCTTGGAGGCCCATCACAAACATACCTAAGTCTACTCTTGGAGGCCCTAGGTCAACAAATGGGTCTAGACTTCTCTTGCTATTCCAAACTCCAGGTTTCAAATACGAGCTTAGGATTATCCGGCCATTGGGCTATTTCAGCTTTGATACCGTGTAGAAAACCGATGAACTTTAAGAGTATCAAGTCAAATGATATCAATGATCATATGAATACGGTTGGAATCTTATATTGCACAAAATCAATTGGCTCGTGCTAAGGATCAATCTACTTCACATATATTTCACTTTATATTCTTATGCATTTTCCATTTGGGATTATATTTTCCAACATAAATTATGCAAAAAATAAATTAAATTTTACAATTACATATTATATAAATGATACATCTTATCAAAGTTAGATAAGAAAGATCTATATGTTTTTATATCTACTATACAATTGTAACAATTTATCTTTTCCACTTCGTCTTTTTTGTAGGATCCACTATTTTATTTTATGTGGGTTTCTTCAGGTTTGTCACACAAAAATTTGTGATTGTTCACTATTAAGGTGTCATGTGTATCAATCATTACCTCATTAGTTCAACTGCAAAAAGAAACCTTGACAACATTGTGGATTAGGAAACTGTCAAAATATCTGTCTCAGTATATAAATATATATATATTTCTAACACTATTCTCAAAATATGTCTAGTGAATTTTAATAGATGTATAACAGTAATAGATATATAATGGAAAATTGATACCATCTTAAAGTAACAAACTAATAGCTTTTTATTCAAGGATGAATTACTATTTAGTCTATAAATTATGTTAAAATTTATAAAAAATAAAACTTAATTTTAGTTACTTGTGTAATCTTAATTTTAGCAATTTTTGTTGCTGGATTCGTCGAAAATAAAAGGAATAAAAAAAAAGTAGCTGAGTTAAAACAGGATACTAAATTCTTATCAAATTATTCGAATTCAATGTTCTGGCTTGCGGGTCAATATTTCCTTCATAGGATATGGAGGCTTTGTTTTGCTTTCACTTGGTTGTGCAACGCACTATTCGGTGCTTTCACTTGGTTGTGCAATGCACTATTTGGTGCACGCAAGGCAAATGTGATTTTCATTCTTTTAATGCACCACTTTTATTTTGCCTTGCATGACAAAAACGGCATCGTTCTTTTTTAGTAGGCATCACTTCTTTTTTTAAATATATGCCCAATGCTTATAATAATAATAATAATAAATAAATAAATAAATAAAGATAATTAGTGACGTGACTTAACTAAAAACTAATTTTAAAAGCATTCTTAAAATTTAATGCGTCAAGGTGGCCAATTTTTGCCTTAACAATTTCTTGATTAAGGATTTATGTATATATGGATATGGTTTTCTGATAATATAACAAAAAATTGATCGTAATAATAAACAAAGCATGGATACCCATACTTGCCTTGATTCTACCGTGGCCTTTTCTTACCCGCCTTGCCCCTGCCTTGGTTGCTAATGGGTGGGGAGAGAATTAGTGAAGTCATCTTGGCCCATTTTCTTTACTATCACTTTAGTATCGAATTTAACTATTTTCGCATTCAACATAGTCTTGTTGACAATCAAGTACTTCAAGTTGGACAAATTTTGCAACAATACCTTTTACCATTTTTGGGTTTGATGATTTAATTATTTGGATGAATGGCTCAATCGTGAACCAGTGAATTGTTTCTCTTTCCTATATGGGAAGTAGTGGGCCGTAGTGGATTTTGGTGTCAGGTCAATGTTTTTAAAAAAAATAAGATTGAAATTATGAATTGGGTATCAATGGATGAGCTGAAGATTGTTTTGGGCTAGGTCGTACGGAAACGAGAAACAAGAAATGGGGAAACGAAAAACAGAGAAACGACATTTTTGAAAAATGTAGGAAACGAAATGTAGGGAAAATGCATAAATATAAAAAATGTGGAGGGTATATAATTATTATTATTATTATTATTATTATTATTATATATAAGAAAAAATTAAGTCGGGAGTGAATATATAATAATAATAATAATAATAATAATAATAATAATAATAATTATTATTATTATTATTATTATAATATATAAGAAAAAATTAAGTCGGGAGTGAATATTTTTGTTCAGGGGTTAACTTGGGCAAGTTGATTAATTTTTCTTTTTTAAACTTGGAAATAGGTTTCTGTTTATGAAAATGTAACGTAGGACAGATTTAAATAATCTGTTCCACTTTGAATTCTTTCAGAAAATTAAAGGGTTAAAATTGAAAATCCAGAGTTGATTTTATAAGAATCAGATCTGGATAGGGATTAGAGAAGGGAAAAGGGGAAAAAAACTTCTAAAAGTCACACTTATAAGGTCTAGGAGTCATATCTAGTATTGAATTGAGTCACACAATTCTTAATAATAATGTAAGATTTATTTTATTGAATCTGAAAGTTTAATAATAATGATTACAGGCCTAAGTATTTATGGATTGGAAACTAATCTAAATAATATTTGGATTAGGAATCCTACACTAGTTATCCAAACTAGAAAAACAAATTAATACTAACTAGAAAATACTAAACTCACTAAAACTCTTAAATCATACTTAAAATAAAATAAAGACTTTAAATAAATTTTAACTACTGTTCCAGTAATGCTGGAAATTACAGAAATACGCTTTGGGTATTAAAATTGTAAATATTAGACCAAAATTCAAAATTTCTTGGTCCTTTGAATTTTATTTTTCTTGATGTTTTCTTTGTCCGCATCAAAATAAGTTTTCAATTTTTTCAAATTACGGAAATTTGCGCAAAACGTTTCAATCAAGTTTCCGTGAGTTTTCAAATAGGAAACGTGACCTTCCGAGAGTTTCTGTGCAACATAGATTTTGAGTCAGGATAAAAAAGATAGCAATATATTCTTTGACAGTAATAGCAGGAAAAATCTCAATTTTCTTAGAAAATGTTATGAGGGTGGAAATCTAAGTCTAAGAAAATTGAATATAAATCTTTAAGAAAATTGAATAATTAAGTCAATGGCGTCTCCTTGTGACATTATAAGAAAATTGAGATCCTTGGATTATTACCAGTTTATGTTTGGATTTCAATTTCTGAAAATTAACACTGCTTATTTATCTGTTGTTATTTGTTTGTGATGGTTTTATGTATTTCTGAAAATTTCTGGTGAGTGGTACATCTATTTGTTTGTGAATGCCTTTTCACTTGAGATTTTCTTCTACTAGAAACATCATGATACCTGTTAAGCTGGTGGCTCACTTCAATGATCCATCATCAGGTTCTGGTTCCAAAACAAAAAGTACTCCTGAAGATCGGGGAGATCCTAATGATCCTTGTGTAAGATTGAAACGTGATTGTGTTGGTATCATGGCTGCATTTAGATTCAAGGACGCTTTTCACCACATTGTTATTGTAGCAAACACGCATCTCTACTGGTGAGTGGTATATTAAACTGTGGGTGATAGCTTGGCTACATCTTGTGTTTCTTTTCGTATCTTGGGCTTCTAGGAATTTTTGTTTGAATTTTGTTGGTTGAAGTTATAATGCATGTTGATGATTGTGTCAGGGATCCAGAATGGGCAGATGTCAAGCTTGCCCAAGCTAAATATCTTCTATCACGCATATCTCAATTTAAGATCCTAGTTTCTGACAAGTTTGAATGTACACCCTCCATTGTTCTGACTGGCGATTTCAATTCAATCCCAGGCGACAAGGTTCATTAGTGCATTCTTCCATTTCTTTTCCTTAATTTCCCTCTTTAAAATTTTCAATCTGAAACTCTCATGGGTTCCCCCTTCTTATACCTTTTTTCTGCTCAGATTATTCTTTTTTTTTTTTTTTTTTTTTTCCTGTATTTATGTGCTTCACATTTTCTTTTGTTCCTTCAGTTTTTTCCTTAGAGAAACACTTGAAATTTCTATACCTTTATTCCTCATTTCACACCATTATCTTGTTTCAGGTTTATCAGTACCTTGTTTCAGGCAACTCTTCAAGTACATCATTAGTGGAATGCTTGGACGAGCTTCCTATTCCTTTATGCAGTGTCTATGGCCATACAAGAGGAGAACCACCATTCACAAATTGCACTCCTGAATTCACAAATACACTTGATTATATATTCTTTTCCCCTGATGAGAAAATTAAACCGGTAAGTTTCTTAGAACTTCCTGAACCGAATTCGCCTGATGTTCTTGGTGGATTACCAAACTACAACCACCCAAGCGACCATCTACCAATTGGTGCTGAATTTCAAATCTGTAGAGAATAAAGTCAGTCGCTAAGGCCACATTTGGTACACTTAGCAATGGAATGGGAATAGAATTCTTGTTCTAAGATGTTTTTGGTTTGGCTCCTAATAGAAATAGATTAGGAATCCTATTTTTATACTTGGTTCAATTTAATACAAATGGAATCTTATTATTCATAAAATTTCCAAAAATAACCTTGTGTATAATTTAATGTCAACTTATAATTTTGATTTATTGATTAAAAAAGAGATTTGTACTTTAGTAATAATTTTTCTAAAATAAACCTAGTAATAATTGATTCAAGTTAATTAATTAATTATTAATAAACCGATATAAATTTTTATGCGGTTGTATTTATATTTTATATAATAAATAACATTTAAAAATTTATAATTTGAAATTTAAATTTAAGCTGGCTCAATTTATAACAAAAAGGGTTAATGACAACAATCCACCTTATTTTACATGTTTTTGTAATTACAACATTTAAATTTTAGCAATATGGTATAAAAACTTTCATATTTTTATAATTTTTAAACCGGCCATAATTTCAGTATAAAATCTAGTAAGATAGAATGATGTGGCATATAATAATAATATAGTTGACAATTTAGTATCTTGTGGCACTAAAAAAAGGGTTAGTGATAAAAAAAAAATTCACTAATTTTATACCTTTAAATTTTGATAATGTCATATAAAATGTTTTTATGCAATGTTTGCATCGATCAACTTTCCGTTCAAAAATTTAGTGGAGCTAACGTGATAAAATTTTATGATATAAAATGGTATGTCATATGGTTTTAAGGAAAAAATAATAAAATTAAAAAAAATATATTTTTTAAATAATAAAAAAATTAAAATTAAATACTTAAAAATTAAAAAAAAATCATTGAAATAAAGTTCCATTTCGAGTTTTGTGTAGAAATCCAAATTTGGTACCAAATAAAAGAAAAAAAAAATCTCTAGATCTAATTAACTTCACATGATTTAAAAGAATAAAACAAGAAGTTTATTATCCCCTCATCCACTGAATGTCTTTGACAAAAGCATTCGAAGATGAAAATTAATTAAAACGAACGTCGTTAAAGCCATTGTTGGCCTCAAATCTCCATAGCTGATGCAAGCAAATGCAGATTTGCCACCACTAAGTGTCGTTGCTAGAGAAATCAACCTAGATCGAAACCACACTGATACCATCGAAGGCTAATGCCATTTCTCTTCGTTATTCTTTTTTTTCTTTTATTTGATTTTGATATCTAGGTTTGAGTTTCAATTACAAAATCCAGATATGGAACTTCGTTTTAATTGTTTTTTTAATTTTTAAGTATTTAATTTTAATATTTTTTATTATTTAAAAAATATATAATTTTTAATTTTATTATTTTTCCTTAAAACCATATGACATGTCCTTTTATATCATAAAATTTTAACATATTAGTTTTAATCACCGGATTTTTGACTAGAATGTTGATTGGTGCAAACATTGCAAAAATTAAAAATATTTTGTATGACATTACTAAGATTTAAAGATTATGTTATAATTGCAACAAGGTATAAATTTGGTAAATTTTTTTTTTATCATTAACCCTTTTTTCCAGTGTCACATAAGATGCTGATTTGTCAACTATATTATTATTATATGCCACATCATTCTCTCTTACTGTATATTAGACCAGAATTATGACTAGTGCAAAAATTACAAAAAAGTGAAATTATTTTGATTTGAATGATGACTCGAATTGTATTATACTAAGCATAATTAAATGCTCACAAAAATAAATGAGTGTAAGTTTGCTAAAAGATAATATGCCTCTAAAGGTTTACATTCAAAGTATTTATAAATAATGTGTCCATGCAAGATACGGACAATGATTCTAATTTATAGTTTGGTTTCGATTCAATTCTTTGTACTAGTTCATGTTGGATTTGGTCTACAAACAATGGGTGGGGAACTTCTTTCCAACCTAGGCCTGGCTAGCCCTTATTCTTCTGTTGGGTTTAGGCCCAATTTGACATATTTTGTCCCTCATCCATGGCCCCCTATTTCATTAAAGTGAGCAATAAGTGTACTTCGGTTGAAACAATTTTATATACAAGATGCTCGGCTTATGCCAAGCAATTCATCCCTTTATTTCAATTGAGGTTACTTTCATGATGTGCCCCTTCACATTATACTATTTAGCTCAGTTCATTGATGAGGTCCCTTTGTCTTGCTACAGAAGTTTGAAGGTCCACATCTATCTTATACGAGCCTGGCGGACTTTAACATTAAATGTAAAGTTGTTTCTTCCTCTTGAGCGCTACCATGTGGCTTCATCATGGTTGTACAAGCACATGTTCCGCCATTTCTGAATTTAAAATTATTAATTGGTGTGTGGTTTTAGGATTTTTATTCAAAAACCCATTACTTCATCTTCCTCATTTTTCTTTGTCTCAAATTCTTTGTCTGCTACTTTTCTTGAATTTGATCAAAAGTTTAAAAATTCTAATTTCCTTTCTTCTCTATGTTCATTTTTATCAAAAACCGTTGAAATGGCTCTCAAAAAGGAAGAAATTTCTTACAACAGCATCTGAATCTAGAAGGTGCCTGGAGAGACATTACTTCAACCTTGAAAGGTCTTGAGTTGAGTGGCTTTTTGGAGAATCTAGAGAACCAAGAAAGATTTGCAATGGATATTCCCAAGTCTTCTGAGAGAATCTACCATAATTTAGAGTGGACTAATACCTAAGACATGATGAAAGAAAATGACCACATCATTTTCTTTCATCATCAAATTGAAGCGGCCTGAGATTTCCCCCATCTCCATTCTTGATCAAATACTTCAACTACTTCTATATTAATCCTATGATGTTTTCTCCCAACTCAGTTTAAGATCTTTACCAATTTGAGGTTGTTTGTAAGGCTCTAGGTATCCGACCTATAGCTAGGATGTTATAATGCTTCTTTCGCTTCCCCCGTTCTAGTGATAGGAGGGTATAGTGTACTGGAACGAAGCCCAGAAGATGCCTCTTTAACAGCAAGCCCAACAAGGTGGAAAATTGGCACACCAAATTTGCCATTGTAGTAATAAAAGGAAAATACCAAGGTGGAGAGGGCTTCGGCTTTCAGGGTTCACTACAGGTCCCTACTATAAATGGGCTTCCAGACATCTCAATGAATCTTCTTTCAAAGGAGATCATTGCCATGTTGACACTTCTAAAAGACAATTGCTCTTACAACATGGCAAGGCTAGATGTTGCATCATAGATTAAAGATGCCCGAGGTAAGACCATACATCTTGTTATTAAAGATATTAGGAGTGAGTCTTCACCTCCTTGCTTCTTTCCCCTTAAATTCTTATCTTTTTCACTTTGCTCATATTTACCTAAGTTTTCCTTCTCCTCGCAGTGTCCATTACCAACAAAGACAACTCCTACATTCATGATCTTGTGAGAGGTCTTACTTTGCTCCCATACAATGAGGCCGCATTTCTACCCCTACTAGTGGAGTGAACAGGAGAATTGAGGGCTACCACTATAGTAGACTGGGGAGCTGAATCTTCTGTTGGGGAGTAAAGAAAAGCATCCACAAAGAAAAAAGAGGCTTAAAAAGAAGAAAAGAATCCAAAAATCCTTGGCAATAGCTGAGGGTTCAAAAACAAAAGACAATCTTATGGCTAAAGGAAAGAGTACCAGGTCAACACCTATTTTGAAACTTTTCCAACAAGTCCCATAATCAGTGTACTAGAGTCCAATGATGAGGATGATGACCTAATGGTGACTCGACTTGTTCGATGAGTTGGAAGTGATTCTTCTTCCTCTTTTGAACGAACTGTCTTCGATTCATCAAGAAATCTTTGATTCATCAAGAAATTTTCATGTTAACAGTCAAATTTTTGAAATGATAGCTGAACGGGTCTGTGAGGGGTGCCTGGTTGTTAGATAGCTCATGACACTATTTGTTCCTTCTTGGAGAGGGACTCGCCTCAGCCTGCTGAACAACCTTATGTGCCTCAAATAGGTATATTTTTCTTATTAAATATAAAGTTCTTCTTCTTGTATTTTTTATTTGTTTGTTATCTTTCTAATTCTTTTCTAAATTTTTGCAATTTTTTAGAGGCAACGAGTTTAGCTCCAACTGTGCTTCCTATCCAACAAATATCAATGGAAGACCTGATGGGGCAAATGGAACAAGTTAGTTTCTTTGTTCCATCTTTTGCTGTTCCTATTTTTAATCCAGACCTTTTGCTAGATCCTCATTTGCATGATGAGCTGCCCCTTCCAACAAATACTGAAGCCAAAATTAAGGAGATGATGCTAGAATAAGATAGGGAAAATGAAGATGTTCTGACAACAAACAATCCTAATGCCATTATTCCTTAAGCATATATGGATGTGGAGGATTAAGCTTGTCCAAATGATGATGTTACTACTTAGGGTGAAGTGGTAGAGACCGAGGACCCAGCCTATTTTGGCGAAGTGGTTGTTGCTGACCAAGCTGAGGTGATGAACTTTGAACATCCAACTCCATCTATGCTGTCGAGCTCTGATGTTCCTTTACTAACCCAGCCTATTTTCCCTGAACAACTACTATCAGACATAGATGTTACATTAGAGGAGGTAAATCATTCTAACTCCATCCTTTTTTTTTTAATTTTTAATTTTTTATGATTAACTTTTAGTCCGTGTTCCTTTTTCAGATATCCAAGATTAATGTGGCCTTGGGAGAGAAGTTTAATGAGTTTGCAAGATATTGGTCAGTGGTGTGGAGAACCTTCTCTTCCAACCGAGATGTAACAATTAAGTAATGAGCTGCTCTCTTTGATCTTCATCCACTTCCTCCCAGAAGGTCATTGAGGGCTTGAACAATGAGGTCACCTCCTTGCGAGATTCTCTGGAGGAGGAAAAGAGAAAATGCGTAAATATTTTTGAGTCGGAAGGGCTTAGAAGTAAGGTGAAGAAGCTGGCAATGGAGAGAGATTGCCTCAAAGGCCTTCTAACTAAAAAATATGAAGAGCTGGAGCATGTTTCTGCCAATTTCAACTCCCAAGTGGTTGACTTGGAGTCTGAGGTAAAGACAAAAGAAACCGAGCTCTAAGATCGCTAAAAGCTAGTAGGGTATTACAAACTAAAATTAAGATGATGAAGGCCGAACTAGTTGATCTCCAATAGCAAGCTCAGGATTATCCAATACTAATGAGGAACTTCTAAGTGGTTGAAAAATAAGTCGAAGAGCTCTAGACCAAGCTTTAAAGTTTTGAGTGCCTTCACAGGCAGAAGAGGAGAAGGGTAACATTCTAAGGGACTATTTGATATCCTCTGAGTACAAGCATCAACTAGCAATGGACTCCGGGGCTCGAGCTATCCATTTTTATAATCTAGTGATTCTAAGCTTCTAAATTTACAGAGGTGCTCTCCCATATGCATAAGTAAGTACGTCTCTAGCCTCCTTCAGTTCAGTTCATCCTCCTCAGATTTCTCTTCTAATAGACAGGACTCCTCCAACTTCATAATCCTATTATTTTTTTTTAATTTTTTTTAACATGGTAAAATTTTGAGAACAATTGTAAGTATTTTTAGTAATTGTAATTATATTTTTCTTCAATCTTGTCTATCTCTCTCTCTCTCTCTCTCTCTGTTTTTTTTTTTTTTTATTCTGCAATACCCTGCTGTAAGATAGTATGTGTCTATTTAAGTTTGTTGAGGTAGAAGGAATTTCAAGAAATCATCGTGGTAGACTTAAGTTCTTCAAAATTTTTTAATACTTTCGTGAAGTCTCTCTGACTTTCCTTCTTGCTAATGACAAACTCTTTTTAGATTTCCTTCAAAAAAGACTTATGCTTTTACTTCTTTTTGGCTGCTAGATCATTTAGTTAGGCTCTTTGCTCCTTTAACAAAGAGTGATCTCCCAGATCATTTTGGTTGGGCTCTTTGCTCTCTCAATAGAGAGCGATCTCCTAGATTGTTTGGTTGGGCTCTTAGCTCCCTCAATAGTGAGTGATCTCCTAGATTGTTTGGTTGGGCTTCATTAAGATCAGTAGGCAACTTGTCCTGCTCCAAATATGCTTTTATGGGGTCTAACCACGAGGGTTCTTCATTAATGTCCATTACTTCCTCTCCTTTTAAGGTAATAGGATACGCTAAGTATCCTACAAAGATTTTTCTAGGTAGTTCAACAAGATGGGTGGCGGCTAGCTTTGAAAGGCTATCAGCTTGATTATTTCGTCTCTTAGGATTTTGCAAAATTGTAGCTCCACCCCTCTATCCTTCATTTTTTGTATTATGGCCTTCATCTTCTATAAGTAGTTGATCATGGTCACTTCCTTGGCCTCAAATTCCCCTTATAATTGCCCAATGATGAGCTTTCAGTCGCTATAGACCTCAAGGATTATGGACAAAGGCAATCTGCTTGTAATAGCCCCTAGATTATAGCCTTATATACTGCTAAATTGTTGGTGGTTTCGAATTGATGACATACATATATATATATACGTGTGTGTGTGTGTGCGCGTGCGCGTGTGTACACACACACACACACACACATATATATGTGTGTGTGTGTGTATATGTACATATACACAAACACACACACATGTATATATATATATATATATATATATGATTGCATACAAATATATATGTATGTTTGTATGCAAGCATACATACATACATATATATATGTATGCTTGCATACAAACATACATATATATTTGTATGCAAGCATATATATATATATATATATATATATATATATATATATATATATATATATATATATATATATATATATATATATATATATATATATATATATATATATATATATATATATATACATATGCACACACACACACACACACACACACACACACACATATATATATGTTTGTCTGTGTGTCCATATATATATATATATATATATAGACATACACAAACAAACATATATATATATGTGTGTGTGTGTGTGTGTGTGTGTACATACATATTGTTACGAACCCTAAATATATTAAACTTGAGACCCAACACTTTTACATTTGGAAGCAACTCCTTGGAAAGCTAAATAAGATTTTTACCTAAGTCCACGACCTAATTCCAACCTGTGATAGAGCACCTTGGAATATGATCACCTTTGGATGATGATCTCTGCAACACAATACCAACTCGTGAAAGAGAACCTTGGAATAAATATGTACAATGTAATTAGCTTTGATTATATGAACTTGATTCAAGTAAGAATAAAGAACAAGAGATAACACTCTTAAGAAAAACTGAATTTTTATTTTTCAAAATCTAACTCCATTTTATATGAATGGTTGAGGTTATATAGAGGCTCAACCCCCTAAATTGGAATAAAACATAGACTAGGGAATCTTTCCTAAATAAGAATTAAAATTTTCTAGTTAGAAATTGATTCCTAGACAACTAATAATTATAGGTTCAACCCTAAATTGAAATAAAACATAGACTAGGGAATCTTTCCTAGACAAGAATTAAAGTTTCCTAGTTAGAAATTGATTATAAGACAACTATTAATTATAGGTTCAAACCTAAATTGGAAGAAATTATAGACTAGGGAATCTTCCTGAACAAGGATTAAAGTTTCTAATTACAAATTGATTCCTAAACAAGAAATAAATCTAAACTCGTTTTGGGCTTTAAACCTAACATAAAAAGACCCAAAACTCACTAATTACGTAAGCAAACTTAATTTAATTGAACTTGGGCTTATATCATATTGATAGGGGCCTAGAAATATCAAAAACAAACTAAAGGCCTAGGTACATGCCCATGTTTTGGCCTTCATCCACTTGAATCATTGTCACCAAACTTTGATTGGAGTCTTGAATCCCCATTTTGATAAATGATTCATTCTTGCATTCTTGAATTGTGGCAAGATCACCCCACAAGCCTTGAATCATGCCATTTAGTGTTTCCTCGAATTTCTTCATTCTTGCTCTTGTAATATGACCATTGGGAAGTTGAATTTGATCCTTGCCTTTGTATGCCTCATTGTTTGCATCATTCCCTCCCTCCGCAGGATGATTCATCCATGAATCTCTAACATCTACATCAAAAGGAGAAAGATCACTAACATTAAAGATAGCACTCACATTATACTCATTAGGTGGGTCCAGATTGTACACATTGTCATTGATCTTCTCAACAACTTGAAAAGGTCCATCTCCCCTTGGATGAAGCTTTGTCTTCCTTTGAGTTGGAAACCTTTCTTTTCTCATATGCACCCAAACCCAATCACCTGGATACAACACGCCTCCTTCCCTTATTCACTTTGCTTGCTATTTGTTGATTTTTCTTCTCAATGTTCTTGCGCACCTCCTCATGTAGTTTCTTCACCAAATCCGCTTTTCTCTTCCCATCCAAACTACTCCTTTCATTATAAGGTAAAGGCACTAAATCCAAAGGGGTTAGAGGATTAAATCCATAAACAATTTCAAAATGTGAGAAACTAGTAGTAGAATGCATAACTCTATTGTAAGCAAACTCAACAAATGGAATGCATTCTTCCCAATTATTTAAGTTCTTTTGGACAATAACACCCAACAAAGTTGCTAAAGTCCTATTAACAACTTTAGTTTGACCATCAGTTTGTGGATGACAAGTAGTAGAAAACAACAATTTGGTTCCAATTTTACTCCACAAAACTTTCCAAAAATGACTTATAAACTTTACATCCCTATCACTAACAATAGTTTTAGGAATGCCATGCAAACATACCTCTTCCCTAAAGAATAAATTAGCAATGTTGGTGGCATCATTAGTTTTATTATAAGGAATGAAATGTGACATTTTGGAAAACTTATCAACCACCACAAAGATAAAATCTTTTCCCTTTTTTGATTTAGGCAACCCTAAAATAAAATCCATGGAAATATCAGTCCAAGGGTTACTAGAAAAAGGTAAAGGAGTATACAAACCTTGATTCAAAACTTTAGATTTAGCTTGCTTGCATACAACACATCTATCACAATTCTATGTACATTTCATTTCATTTTAGGCCAATAGAAATGTTCTTGTAAAGTATCTAAAGTTTTAGTGATGCCAAAATGTCCCATTAACCCTCCCTTATGTGTCTTCTTAATAAGCAATTCTCTTATAGAACAAATAGGTATGCAAAGTCTATTTTCTTTAAACAAAAACCCTTCCATTCTATAGAATTTACTAAATGCAACTATCTCACATGCTTTGAAAATGTTAGAAAAATCAGAATCATCAACATACAAAGATTGAATGTTTTCAAACTCAAGCATTCTTGCATCCAAAGCATTAAGTAAAGCATACTTTTTTGACAGTGCATTAGCCATAATGTTCTCCTTACCTTGCTTCTACTTGATCACATATGGAAAGGTCTCAATGAACTAAGCCCATTTGGCATGCCTCTTGTTCAACTTACCTTGCCTCTTTAGGAATTTCAAGGATTGATGGTCGGTGTGAATTACAAACTTCTTGGGCCAAAGGTAGTGTTGCCAAGTCTCCAAAGCTCTAACCAAAGCATAGAGCTCTTTGTCATAAGTGGGATACTTCAATGAAGCACCATGGAGCTTTTCACTAAAATAGGCGATTGGCCTTTTTCCTTGCATAAGGATAGCCCCAATACCTACACCTGATGCATCACACTCAATCTCAAAAGTATCATTAAAGTTAGGCAAAGTAAGAATGGGTGCCTTACATAGCTTATTTTTCAATGAATTAAATGCATCTTCTTGTTCTTTTCCCCACTTAAAAACACAATTCTTTTTAATTACCTCTATTAGAGGAGCAGCTACGGTGCTAAAATCTTTTACAAAACATCTATAAAAACTAGCCAAACTGTGAAAACTTCTTGCCTCACTTACCGATGTAGGAATAGGCCAATTTTTAATAGCACTTACCTTTTCTTCATCGACTTCAACACCTTGAGCACTAACCATAAATCCTAAAAACACAATCCTATCTAAACAAAAAGAGCACTTTTTAAGGTTAGCAAATAATTTTTCATTTCTCAACACATCAAGCACACACCTTAAATGTTCTAAGTGTTTATCTTTGCTTTTAGAATAGACAAGAATATCATGAAAATATACAACAACAAACTTACTAATAAAATTTCTCAAAACATGGTTCATAAGTCTTATGAAAATACTAGGTGCATTAGTCAAGCCAAAAGGCATAACTAACCATTCATACAAACCATATTTTGGTTTAAAGGCAGTTTTCCATTCATCACCTTCCTTCATTCTAATTTGGTGATATCCACTTTTCAAATCAATTTTGCTAAAGATAGTAGAACCATGCAACTCATCAAGCATCATCTAACCTAGGAATAGGATGGCGATACTTTACTGTAATGTTATTAATTGCATGGCAATCAACACACATACACCAAGAACCATCTTTCTTAGGTACTACCAAAATGGCATAGCACATGGACTCATACTTTCTCTAACATGTCCTTTAGCTAACACCTCCTTAACTTGCCTTTGAAGCTCCTTTGTTTCCTCAGGGTTACTTCTATAACTAGTCTATTTGGAATCGAAGCATCAAGAATAAAATTAATTTGATGCTCAATACCTCTAATGGGTGGTAATCCATTAGGTATCTCTTCGGGAAAGACATCCTCAAATTCCTATAAAAGAGAAACAAAAACACTAGGCAAAGAAACATTAAGGTCATTAGTGTTAAAATAAAGCTCCTTGTATATGAGTACAAGTATACTTTTCTTTGAAAACTAAACTTCCCTAATATCACTTCTCTTTGCATAAAAGCTCACATGTTTCTTTTTTCTCTCAACAATTTCTTTTCCTTTATTTTCTTACTCGAGCTTACTCTCTTGCTTTTCTCAAGATTTTTGCCACTTCTTTCTTTTGCATTCTTTTTTTCTTTTGGAACATCACTCACACCCTTTTCTTCACTCTTGTTTTCTCTCTCCTTTTGAATTCTTTTCAGTTCAATATCAAAGATTTCTCTAGGTGAAAGTGGTGCAAGAGTTATCTTTCTCCCATCTTTCTCAAAAGTGTAGTGATTGGTGTAGCCATTATGCATCACCCTTCTATCAAATTGCGAAGGGCGTCCCAACAATAGATGACTTGCTTGCACATGCACAACATCAAATAAGATCTCATCATTATAGCTGCCTATCTTGGAAGCTACTAGAACTTGCCTTGTCACTTTAATTTGCCTGCAATCATTATGCCATTTTAGTTTATAAGGGTAACGATGCTTAGTAGTAGGTAATCCTAGTTTCTCAACTAAAGTGGTGCTTACTACATTGGTTACAATACCCCCATCTATGATTAACATCACAAACTCTATCTTTTACAAGGCTTATAGTTTGAAACATACTTTCCCTTTGTTGCAATTATCATCATGTTGAATTTGCATGTTTAACGATCTCCTTTTGACAAGAGACCTCCCACATTCGGCTATTTCAGGTTGGTTGCCCTCCTCTTCATCACTTGCATCTTCAAGAGGTGGCATTCTTTCTTCTTCAACTTCTTCTTCACTAGTCGAATAGTACTTGCCATCAAGCATGATCACTGTTCTTTTATTTGGACAATCCTTCTTGTAGTGACCTACACCTTGACATTTAAAGCATATAATATTTTTAGAACTAGAAGGTGTAGCTTTACCTTTGTCCTTGCTTGGGATGGGCGTCTTTAGAGCTTCCTTGGAATCGGTTCTAGGCTTGGATAAAAAAGCCTTGTCATCTTTTCTCCAATTTGATTGGAATGTTGCATTGTAGGAGGTAGATAGCCAATTGGTACTCCTTTTCTTCAATTGCTTCTCAACCTTCAAAGCAAGATGAAGCAAATCTTTAAGCTCCATATATGGTTGCAGCTCAACCACATTTGCAATCTCTATTAAACCCATTGAGGAACCTTGCCATTGTAGCCTCATTATCTTCTTCCACATTTGCTCGAATCATGGCTACCTTCATCTCTTTATAGTATTCCTTAATACTTTTGGACCCTTAAGATAGGTTTTGGAGACGATTGTAAAGCTCCTTATAGTAGTGGCTTGGTACAAATCTCCTTCTCATGATTGCCTTTAAGTCCCTCCATTCTTCTATAGGTCTTTCTCTATTTCTTCTCCTCTTTTCCTTGGTATCATCCCACCAAGTCATGGCATATCCATCAAATACAGCCACAACAAGCTTCAACTTCTTGGATTTGGTGTAGTTATGGCAATCGAACACCAACTCAATCTTCTTTTCCCAATCCAAGTATGCCTTCGGATCTATTTTTCCATGGAATGTTGGAATTTTCAATTTTATTCAACCATTATTGTTATCTTGTCTAGCTCTTGGTCTTACTTCTTCTTCCTCTTCATTATCACCAAGGGACTCAGTTTCATCCTCATCTTCATTCCAAACTCTTCTTTGGATTCGCCTAACTTGCTTAGGAGCATTTGGTAGCTGTCCCCTTGTAACTAAAACTTCAAGTCTTTCGATCCTTTCATTGCTTCTTCACTCCATTTGATCTAATCTATCATTGGTTCTTCTCTCTATAGCTTGGAGTAAGAAATGCAAGGCTTGGAATTTATCTAGTTCCCTATGTGGATTCTCTTGGGTTCCACTCATCTTTAAGCTACAAAACAAAGTTAGTAAAGTAGAGAATAGTTTCCTTACTTCACTCTCTCACGTGTTTCACTCAAGTAGTTTTGACACTCAAGTTCACTCGTGTTTATTTTTACACTCAATCGATGGCTTTTCTCTAGATATGCTCACACTTAGCCTTTTGCCACTCAATTTCTTGCCAAGATTACTTGTAAAAATCAAATTAATATAATTTTTTTTTACTAAATTACGATGCGAATAGAATTCCAAAGTTTAAAGACTCAATGAAATAAGAACTAGAAATAAGAAATCCTAATGACACTACGAAAATGAAAAATCCTAATTGGACTAGGAAACAAGAATTAAAATTTGACTCAGAAAAGTAAAATTAGAAATCCTAATTGAAGTTGGAAAACAAATGTTGAAATCCTAATAGAACTAGGAAAACAATATAGGAATCTTGATGGGATTAGGAAACCTAATGAGACACGAATAAGGATTAAAATTAATTAAATACAAAAAGAAAACTAAAATGAATAAGGAAATAAGAAATCAGAATGAAAATAGGATTAGAAAAGTCAAACCAAAATTTGGAAAAGAGTAAGAAACCAATCCTAACTTGTTTTGGAAGGATGCTTAGACTTCGGTCAAACTCCTTGTAGAATGTTGAAATCTTTGATTCTCCTTGTATAATTTTGAAAATCAGCTTCTTTCCTTGTCCTCTTCACTCTAGGAACTAAATAACTTCTATAAATACTCTAAAAAGTCAGATCTCATCACCTTTTTCTTCTTCTTTTCTTTTTGGACAAACTTTTCTTTTTTTTTTTTTACTCTTTTTTTTTAATTCTGATTTTCTTTACTTTTTTTTTTTTTTTTTAAGTTCAACTACAACAAGTAATTTTGAGCTCAAATACTAAAGATTAACAAGACAAATTGAAGATCAAGTATAAAAATCCAAATCGAATTGAAGTTGACAATTAGGAGCTGATTCCTTCCTTCTTAACTTCTTGAATTTAAATGATTGAAATAGGTATGACCTTCCAACACTTGATTTTTGATGAAACACAGAGAACAAAAAAGGAACAAAAATAATATGAAAAGGTAGGAAACAAAGAGACAAACTAAAGAAGATGATAACAAGACACTAACAAAGCTAGATGATTTTAGGATTTTTTTTTTGAATTTTAGACCTAAAACAATAGCAAGCAAAATTAACAAAGTGAAAACAAGGAATTTAATAAAAAGGAAAACAGATGGAAACAAGAAAAAAAAAAAACAAAAAAATGGAGAATACAAACAAAACAAAAAGATATAACCTAATTTAGAGCCTAAACTCTGATACCAAATTGGTATAAACCCCAAGTATATTAAACTTGAGACCCAATACCTTTACGCTTGGAAGCAACTCTTTTGAAAGCTAAATTAGATTTTCCCCAAGTCCACGACCTAATTCCAACCCATGATAGAGTACCTTAGAATATGATCACATTTGGATGATGATCTCCGCAACACGATACAAACTCATGAAAGAGAACCTTGGAATAAATACACACAAAGTAATTAGCTTTGATTATATGAACTTGATTCAAACAAGAATAAAAAACAAGAGATAACACTCTTAAGAAAAACTAAATTTTTATTTGTCAAAATCTAACTCCATTTTACATGAATGGTTGAGTTTATATAGAGGCTCAACCCTAAATTGGAATAAAACATAGACTAAGGAATCTTTCCTAAACAAGAATTAAAATTTCCTAGTTAGAAATTGATTCCTATACGACTAATAATTATAGGTTCAACCCTAAATTGGAATTAAACATAGACCAGGAAATCTTTCCTAAACAAGAATTAAAGTTTCCTAGTTAGAAATTGATTCCTAGACAACTAATAATTATAGGTTCAAACCTAAATTGAAATAAAACATAGACTAGGGAATCTTCCTAAATAAGGATTGAAGTTTCTTAGTTATAAATTGATTCCTAAACAAGAAATAAATCTAAACTCATTTTGGGCTTTAAACCTAACATAAATAAACCCAAAACTCACTTATTACATAAGCAAACTTTATTTAATTGAACTTGTGCTTATATCATATTGACAAGGGCCCAAAAACATCAAAAACAAACTAAAGGCCTAGGTACATGCCCATGTTTTGGCCTTCATCCACTTGAATCATTGTCACCAAACTTTGATTTAAGTCTTGAATCTCCATTTTGATGAATGATTCATTCTTGCATTCATGAATTGTGGCAAGATCATCCCACAAGCCTTGAATCATCCCATTTAGTGTTTCCTTGAATTTCTTCATTCTTGCTATTGTCATAGGACCATTAGAAATTTGAATTGGATCTTTGCCTATGTGTATATATATATATATATATATATATGAACACACACACACACACACACATATATATATATGAACACAGATACACACACACACACACACACACACACACACACATATATATACACACACATGCGTATATATATGTTTGTGTGTGTATGTCTATATATATATATATATATATATATGGACACACGCACACACACACACATATATATAAATATATATATGTATGTACATATATATATTTATATGTATATACACACACACACACACACACACACACACATGCATATATATATATATATATATATATATATATGCACACTTATATGTATTTTTATATATGTATAAACGTATATCTACAGGTATATATGTATATTTATATATATAGGTATTTCTGTATATATATATATATATATATATATATATATATATATATATATATATATATATATATATATATATATATGTGAACCCTTAATTTTACACCCTTCAATATATGTTGGAATTTTTGAAGCACTTAAGCTCAGTAAACAAGCTTTCAGAAGTCGAAAATTCTAAAAAGGGAAAATCAGTAAAACCAAAACATGTCTTTTTGACATTTGAACCCCTTCAAATCATTCGAGATTGAGTAATGAATACAACGTAATTGGAATCGCAAAAAATGGATGAGAAATGAGCTAAAACTGGTGAAAATGGACGAAAATGGGCCTTTTGCTGCAGAGCCTTATGCGACAACTTCTCCGAACTTCACTATTTTGTGCGATCCCACATCAAAACTTCAGTATTTTTCTCCTCCAATCTTTTCCCTATATATAGAGGACCTCTCCACACTTTATAGGAACAACTTTGGGAGCTTGAAAGCCTTTGCATCAAGTAAACCACTTTAGTTCTAAATCTTTTCTTTTCTTTCACTTTGCATTTGCTCCTTGCTTGGCAAAGCAAGTTGGGGGGTTTCTCCATGATTCCTATTGGACAAGTCAAAGGCTTTTCACCAGCCTGTTTGAGGCAAGTCTATTGCCCTAGGCTCGTGTCCGTCATCCGAGGCCAGCTATTGCCGACCATTCAAGGCAAACGGCCATGGCATCTGAGGCTTGCTACCATCAGGGGCAAGTCATTGCCCTCCATTAGAGGCAAGCTGTCGTGCCGTCCAAGGCTAGTTGTCACCACTATTTAAGGTCAGGTTCTTTCACTTTTCTCTTCCTTGTTCTTTATTTTATTTATTGTTTCCCTCCTTAGGATTTGTGTTTTAAGGCTCCTTGCCAAATTCTTGATTCGCTAAGGTAGTTAATTAGAATATTACTTAATTAACTCCACTTGGTAATCAATTGGTTAAATCAATCAACTCAACCCTATTTTAATCAATCAATCAAAAAAATGATAAAATGGCTAGGCTAAACTAACCCTTTTGCAAAGAGGGAGAATTTCACGGGTTCTGATTCCTATTCAAAGGGATACGCAGGTATGCTTGATTCAAGCATCGAATCCAATTAAAACTAACTCTCTCCACTATCATCTTTTTCACTTGCTTTAATTTAATTTTCTTTTTTCTTTGTTATTAGGCTTAATTTGGAGAATGTGTGATTTCCTTAGAACCCATATGGGTTAGAGGAGGTATCCCCTAAGTTGGGATTTTTATTGTAATCTTAACTTTCTTTTAAACTTTACTTGTGTATTTACTTTATTGTTGAATGGATGAATTGAATGATCATGCATATTATAAATTGTTTATGCATCTTAGATTGTTCATGAAATATATTATATGTTACTCTTATATTAATTGGCCAAACTTATTTTGTTAAAATAAACCAAAAACCTAGTCTCCAGATCCTCTTTGGTTTTGAGGCTAGTGATCTTTTTTCTTTTGGGTAATAATTATAGTCAAGTGAGTTTTTTTCCTTATATTTTTCCAAATAAAAATAAATTAAGGTGGCGACTCTAAGAAATAATTTTCAAATCCATCAAAGATAAGCTTGAAGGCTTCCCTGTGAGTTCTTTTCCAAATGAGCATTTCAATTCCCTTTAGCTTAGTGGATCGGACCGGTGTTTGGGTGAGGCCTCACAGTTGGCGACTCCATTGGTGATAATTCTTTAAAAGAAGTAAATAGACTACTAATTAGTTTAAAAAGAGTTTCGCCTTTTAATATGATTGTAACTTTGCACGCATCACTTGCATAGATTTTTTGCTATTTAACCTAGTTTTAGGAAAACAATGGATAGTAAGTAGCATCGAGTGGGTAACCCTCCTTGGGTACATTTGTTGATAGTGAAATTATCCACCCCGTGATGAATCCTTTGATCCTTTCAAAG
Source organism: Reutealis trisperma (assembly GCA_947687605.1). Classification (NCBI taxonomy): domain Eukaryota; kingdom Viridiplantae; phylum Streptophyta; class Magnoliopsida; order Malpighiales; family Euphorbiaceae; genus Reutealis; species Reutealis trisperma. Next base: position 77,307 of record CANTUT010001160.1, read on the forward strand.
GCGTAATAAGTATGCACATGCTGTTAGACTCACGCAAGGCTCCTTGATTCATATGTGTTTAGGTATATCACTGCTCTAGTGTGACGGGTACCTAAACCGAGCCACCCTTACTCTTTCATGTAATGAACTTAGATCCTGACCTTAGGTTGTATGTACCATAATTAAAACATTGCATCTTTGCATTCTCATGAAATGTTTTTCCCATGTATATCATGCATTCATATTGTATAATAAAACAAGCATTCATCTCAAGTTTAGGTTAAACTTTGAACAGAAGAAGGGTCAAATATTCTTACCTCTATTTAAATACCTCACTCATAAACACTCTCACCTATATCCCATTGCCCTATCCAAATACCCTTAAACCATCACCCTAAATCTTTGACCTAAACACCATTATTCTTAACCCAAATCCCTAGACACTCTCACCTCTATCTGAACATCTTCTCTCCTAAACTTTAAATACACTCACTTCTATCCTAATCACCATCACCCTCATAAACATAAAACCATCATCTTGACCTTTAACCTTAAACACCTCACCCTAGCCTTTATCCTAAACACCATCACCTTAACCGCCACTTTAAACACCTTACCTTAGTCTTACCTTAAACATTAAACACTTAGAACCTCACACCTCAAATGTAAACCTAAACCATCTTCAACTTTTGGACCTTAAGCCATAAACCCGCAATCTTAAAACCTATATCCAACCCTAAAAACCCTGCTGCCTGACCATAAGCCTAATCCCCAGCACTTATCCTTATTAAAAAAAAAAAAAAAGCCTAGACACTTTAGGTTCTCCATACCAAAACCATTATCTTTATCCTACTTGTTGTTCAAAATCAAACCCACTATCCTTAAACCTAACACCCCTGGTCCATCGCCTTCAAAACTAGTCTGTTACCCTTAAGCCTAATAACTTTGGTCCAACATACTACCTTAAACCCAATACCCTTGGTCCAATCTACTACCCTAAGCCTAAAACATTTGCCCCATCATACCTTAAGCCTAAAAAAATGGTTGGTTTATGACACAATAGGGAAGCCTTTTCTCTTAGGTTCTATATGCCTATACCTTCATCACCTTTTCTGTTCCATACCCGTCACTTACTTTGTTGCTTTGGTTTGAAGGTAGCAATGCCCAATGTACTTGACATGGCTTCCCTAACCACACTTATGACCATACTCCTTAAGAAGCAAGAAGAGCATTTCCAAGCTGTCCTAGTTGCTCAACAAGTCCAACTTAAGGAATAAAGGCAATTCATCATTAAGGAAGTTTAGGCCATAATTAACCAAGCCAGCCTTAACCATCTTAACCCAAACCTTAACTAGAGGACTAATCCTTTACTTGCCTCGATTGTATTAAGTCCTCAAAATTGGTGGCAGTAGCAATGAGAGCTTTAAAGCTAGGGAGATACTGCATTTATAGGTGAGCCTAGTATTGAGGGAGGAGATTCTTGATAATGATGTCAATTTGCTCTATTTCGAGTGGACAACTCACCATTTGGGCTGCTTTTGCCCTCCACCTTATAAGGAACTCGGTGAAAGACTCTCTTTGACCTTGCTTGGTTATTTCTAAATCCCTTTGGGTGAGATACATTTCAATATTGTAGTGGTATTATTTGACAAATACATTACATGAGCTCATCATCCACACTAAAGGGTCTCATGGCTCCCACATACATCTTGAAATGAGTCTTAAGGTGCCATTAAACTTGTCCATGACTGGCATCTTAAATTTTGGAGGAACCCATGCATTCGGAAAGAGAGCTAAAGAGTTGACATCTATCATGTCCTCATGCTTTTTGATGTTCTTGATTATTCTCTCTATGGCCTCAATTTTGTCTATTAATTTCTTAGCTTCGGGAAAGCTAGAGAAATCTCTACTTTGAAAAGGATTCACAATGGGAGAGGGAGTGGTTGCATGCAAGTCCATGGCTAGAGAGGTTAGAGTTTCAAGTGCTTTCCCATTATCAGTGGGATTGATAATAGGAGGAGTAAAAGTAGGGGTATGGCTAGTCCCAACTTAGGTAGATGCAGGCTCAACACGAGCAGGAGGTGGAGTGACAGTGGCATTGGTCATTTCCTTGACTTCATTGATGATCAATTGGCATTGGAAGTTGAGGGCATTAGTAAAGGTGGCAGGCTGGGCATTAAGAGCATTGTTGAAAGTGTTAACTTGGGTCTTAAGGGCAGTGGTGAGTGTGGCTTGGAAAGTCTCCTTTTGTTTCTTGAGGAGGTTGGCAAAAAAGGTGCTCATCACGTCTTAGTCAAAAGAGCTAAAGGTGTTGGCCATTAGTACCTTGAAAACAGAAAATAGAAAAATGGGGTAAGAATACAAAATTGTGAAGAAAAAAAGAGGGAAAGTGTATCAGGAAAAGGATTCCTTCCACGTGGTTGGTCACCAGGTTTACATATCAACAAGGTGAGTATATGAGATATTTTGGGGTAACGGACCACTTGTTTAGGGTTTTGTGGATTTACTTTATTGAGTTTCTTATGTTATGTATGCATGGCAATGTCATGATACATGCCAAAAAGGTTTCATGGGCATATGTATAGGTGTCTCCATTATTATGGTATATACCTAATCACATGTGAGGCAAGGAGCCTTGCGTGGGTCAATATATTGATTGCTCGTTACACTACTAAAATGATTAGGGATTCGTCGCAGGGTGAAATGCTTTCACTATCTCCCAACATATTTAAAGAGAGTTGTCGAGCCAATGCTACTCACCATCCAAAAGTTTTTCTAAAACTAAGGTTAGGCAAGGAGCATTTATTATGCAAAGTGATGTATGAAAGTTAAAATATACTTAATGAGCCAAATGGAGATCATTTTGGAAAAATTTTTCCTTAACCAAGTAGTAATCCTCTTATTTTCCTTTTTATTTTAAAAAAAATGGCAACCAGTCCCCAGTGGAGCTGCCAGTTGTGAGGTCTCGCCTGAGCAACAGCCCTATCCGTTAGAGGGAATCGGAATGCTCATTCTAGTTTAGACTCATGATAGAACCCTTTGGTTCGGATTGGTTGATTTTGAAAAATGATTTTAGGAGTTGCCACCTTAATTTATTTAGTTGGAAAAATATTAAGGAAAAAATCCCAATTGACTCTTATTCATTAATTTTGCAATTAATTTATCTAAGGATAAAAATCACTAATATTCGAACCAAGTTGAGCTTGGGGATTGGGTTTTTAGTTAAATAACCTAAATTTAGCTCTTAAGTTTAATTTGACTTTGAAAATTAATTTAATGGATGACAAATATTATATGACAATTATAATATCATGATTAATGCATGAGCATGGACAAAAGTAAAACATCCATAAATTAAACTAATTACATAAATTAATTAAAAAGGGGAAAGGAGATTAATTGGGATTTGAGGTTTGGATTTAGTTTCTAAACGTGCCTACGTACCTCATTAAATTGGAATCAAAACCCATGTAGTTCATTCCATAATTAAGTGGAGGGTTGTAGGGATTGATTGGATTGATTTATTTGATTTAGGTTTATGGGTGAGAAGAAAAAGCTAATACATTTGCTTTTGGAGAGCAGAGAGTTTTACCGAACTAAAATTCTATTTTATTAGAATCAGGTGATCGGATTGATTGGGGGGCTAATTAATTAATTAAAATGATTAATTAACTAATTAATGTGATGAAATTGACGGATGAATTAATTAGATAAAAAGATTAATTAATTAATTTGGATAAAGGGTGGATTCGGAAAAAAATTAATTTGATTTTGAAAAAAAAGAAAAATTAATTAATTAATTAAAAAGATTAATTAATTAATTGAGTGATTAATTAAAAAAAGAGTTTTAATTAATTAAAAAATTAATTAACTTGATTGGGGATGAGATAATTAATTAATTAAAAAAATTAATTAATTAATTAGAGAGTGGTTGGAGGGAGAAGAAGAGAGGAATTAGATGATAGCTATTGACTCTAACTCAAGAAGTGAAGAGAAATGAGAAGTGGAGGGGGGTGTTTATAGGAAAAATGGGTGATAATAGTTTAGGAATTGAAAAAGTGAAAAAACTAAAAAGATAAGGCTGAAAAGGGGTTAAAAGTTAGATTAAAAGAGGTAAAAGGGTCATTTTGGTATAGAAAAAGTGGGACCATGGGCGCAGATCCGTGTTAGTTCTGTGCAGACTTGGTGCGAATCCATACCAGGCTTGTGTGGCTCATTTTTTTATTTTTTTAGAGATTGATTGGTTTGAGGTTTAGGAAATTTAGATATCTAGTAACAATGTAATTGAAGGCTAAATTATTTTCTTTCAGGCCAGCTAACTGGCTAGCGGGACCATCATAATGGCTCGGCGTAGCGGGTTAAACTTAGTAAGTGATAAGGTGCAACTAGATGATGAGGGTGTAAAATTAAGGCTTCATAGCTCCTTGCTCAACTATTCCAATAATAACTAACCGATGCTACTAGGAGATAGTTCCTTTCACTAGACAAAGAGCCAAAGAAGGACATGGGATGATATCTGTCGTGCCTTTGTCAAGCAGTATCATTACAATGATGAAATGGCTATCACTAGGCATGACTTGAAAATTATGAAGCAGCTTCCAGAGGAGTCCTTCTCTATGTTCCTTACAAGGTGGAGGGCTAAAGCTACTCAACTGATAAACAGACCAACAAAGTAAGAACAAGTGGATATCCTTATCAAAAAACCTACTTTCAACCTACTTAGTCCATTTATTAACCCAATACCTACCAACTTTTAAAGCTTTGGTTGCAACTACATCAAAGGTTGAAGATTGCATCTAAAGTGCATCACTTCAACTTGAATTCCTCACCACCAACCTAAACATTGATGAAGAACCTTAAGCCAATTCAATCCCACTTTACCTTAGCCCCAAGTGGTATGACAGAGAAGAGTTCAAGTTCAGCTAACCTGACATGTCTAAGATTTTCCAAATCTGAGTTCGAGTCTAAATCCAAATCTCAAAGTCTGAGTCTAAATTCAAGTCTAGGTCTGTCACTTTATTTTTTTTATTGTGTATTTTTTTGTTAATCATGTCAGTTCATTTTTTGTTATTTTGTAATAAAATTTTTCATTGTAATAAACGTCCACATTTTTTTTTAATTATTTGTGCATTGTCTTTCTTGTTTTAAACATAGATGAGCTTTGAAAAAAAAAAGAAAAAAAGAAAGAAAGCAAAAAAAGAGAAAAAGAAAGAAAGGGAAAAAAAGAGAAAGAGAAAAAAAGAAATGAACAGTCAATTAAATCCGCCATAGCTAGCACATGTTGGAATTGAGGTGCCATCAATAATTACTTTGCTAACTCCTAACAAAAGAAGGTCAATAAATGGACCTCTCATCAAATAGTTAAACACAAAATCAAATGATACACCTAAACAAGGGGCAATAAGTTCGTCAAATCCAAAATTCAAAGGTCAAAGCCCTCAAAGTGAAGAAAAGTAGCAAATCATAGTGGAATGTTTTCTCCCAAATTTCGTTAATCCAAGCTAGCTAAGTTGAAAACTTCAAAGGGCAACTTAGGCAAATATTAAGAAAAAGGAGAAAAAGAGAGAGAGAGAGAGATAGAAAGAAGAAAGAAAGCTCATCTTAGTCATCTTTCTTCTTATTCAAAGTTGTTAATTTGTCTTCTTCCCATCCATCTCATCTCATATATTCTAAAGTCATCCTTCCTCATTAGAGGCTCATTCTCTAAAGTGATATTGTCTTCTATACCCTTATCTCACAGTGGGGGCATATTTTTGTAAGTCATCATCATCTCTTGTCAATCCATCCCATCGCTTAGTTCAAAGAGCTAATGCATAATCTCTCACATTGCTTGCCTATCTGTCATGTCCCTATCTCTTATTGGGAACATGATTCCCAAGTTGTCTTTTCTCACTAGTCCTTTAGCCACTCCTTAGGGAACTTCCTTTCAGATAGTATGTCATCTATGTTCAAGCCAATAGAGTGTCACCCTAAATGTCTTTTCAATCTTAAAATGGAAAAATTAGCTTGGCTTGTTCTTTTCCATGAACCATGCTATAAATAGCAAAGTCATACAACATCCTTGATCATTTTTAGAATTTCCAACCCATCTTTAGACCATTCCCAAACTTTATAATGTACCATCTCAAGTCTTATTAGAAAAATCATACCATCCTTTTAGGCTTAAACTTCATAACTCAAGCCTCATACCACCCTTTCCTTGGCAAAGTCTTATCATCTTCCTAGGGTCAAGCCAATAGGCAGAACAAAGATCCTAAGTCTTTCAAGACTCATCATTCCTAAAGCCAGTGTTCTTTAGCACAATCAAGTCATGTCTTGCAAAGCTTAAGAAGGGATTGAACCACTTAAAATTAAGTCATTTCATGTCTCTTTGGCAAAATCTCATTATCCTTGAAAAGACCAAGCCTCCTTGGCAAATTACACCACCTGTAAAGTCCAACTGAGTTAAGGCTTACCAACCATTCGATGGGCATTGAAAATTTGATGCAATCATGTCAAAGGGCAAACCTTTATTCATTAGCCTATGGTATCCTTATGAACAAAACCTGTAGCACCATACCTAAGATAAAGCAACCATCTTCTAAAGAGGTCTAAAGCACCCTTGTAGAAAAGTTCAAGCTGACAAACTATCCTTAAAGCCTGAAAGCCTTTTAACCAAAAATCTTCAAGCCTTCACCATAAAGCCTTCACTATGAAGTCCACTCCCAAAAGGCCTCCACCATGAAGCCCATTCCCAAAAATCTTCATCAAGAAGCCCAAGCCCAAAAGCCTTCATCATGAAGCCCAAACCAATAAGCCTTCACCATGAAGCCTAAATAAAAAAGCCTTCACCATGAAACTCAAACCAAAATGCCTACACCATGAAGCCTAAGCCTAAAAGCTTTCCTTATGAAGCCTTCTCCCAAAAAGCCTTCATTTATGAAAATTGCCAAATCTAGCCGAGTCTTCCCGAGCTGGTTTTCTAGCTTGACATTTCCTCTAAGCCAGACTTAGCCTTCTAGTATGACCTCCTACAAAGTCTAGCATCCCAACCTAGTCTTGAGGAAAAATCTAACCGAGCCTATCAAATGAACTCCCCAAAGTTCATAACCTGACTGAGTCTTCTAAACCTGATTGAGCCTAACGTAGGATTTGACCAAGCCTTCCAAATGAACTCCCCAAAGGTCGTAACCTGACTGAGTTGAAGTGCCAGACCTGACTAAGCCTTCTATGTGAACTTCTTTGAGGATAAGCTCCACAAACTGAACTTCCCCAAACCTTCTAACCTAATAATCTCCAAAGACCTAAGCCTTCTGATCAAGCCCTCCAATCCAGCCTCAAAACAAATCATCTGCAAAGTTAAACCTATTTAAGTCTTTCAAACTGAACAACCCGATATTTTCCAAGACCATACCTTGCTTGACCTCCCAGAATGACTTCTTTCTAAGCTAAATTGATAGCCATTGACTAACCAGGCTCAAACCTAATATGCCTATTTCACCTATGAACTAGCCAATAAACCAAAAACTAAATGACCAAACCACTTTCCTTTATTGGGGGCACCTGCCTTCCAAGGCTTGTATCCATCATCTGAGGCCAGCTGCTGCTCATCATCTGAGGCAAGCCGCCGTGCCATCCGAGGCTAGTCGCCGCCCGCCATTATAGGCAAGCTGCCATGCTGTCCAAGGCTAGTTACCGCCCACTATCCGTGGTAAGTTTCTTTCCCTTTTCTCTTC
>CANTUT010001160.1:90000-97500 GCA_947687605.1 Reutealis trisperma
AGGGAAGTTACAACCGAAGATTCAAGTCTGGTCCACACTTTTTGCTGCTACTGGCCTTATGGTGCCAAACTACTTATGGATCAATAGATCAAGTTTAGACATAAATTTTTGCAATTGGTCAATTAATTGATTAATAATTGAAGCAGAGACTAAGATGCATCGACTTGCCGGTGTCATAAAATTCTGTTCCACAGCATGATCGAGAAAAGATAGCAAACCATCATAAAAATCATCAATATTAAGTAATCCCAATGGCTTTTGAAGAACTGTTAATTGGGTCCAAAATGCAATGGTGAAGATATCTTCAAATGTTTCTAAACCATCAGGTAATGCGATAAAGGCATCAGCATTGAGATTCATGTATGCCATTCGTTCGTACATGCTCATGACTTGTAACTCATTACCTATAGTTCCACCAGTGATGTGTTTATTTTGAGCCAAAGCATTTAGAACTATTCCTAGGATTTTGCTACCTCCAATATATGCAGAACTTGCGACACAACCCTTTAACCCTAAACTACCTCCCTAAAATACCAAATCAATTTTTCGTTCAACTAAAATCCTATCAAGTTCATTAGTTGCTATCAAGTACTCTCTTTTCTTACTAGAGTTTAGACTACAAAAGACATAAATAATTTTGAATTTGTATGTTGAGGGTTCTGCCATTTTTTTTTGGTTCATAGATTTCTTCAAGAGGTTGTGTGCATATTGAAAAAATAAAGATAAAAAATAACAATAACAAACAAAAATAATCAATGTTGTGTGTACAAATGTCAAAAAGAAAATATTGAAAAGCTAAAAACACACATTAAAAGACTAAAAAGTTAACTAAAATAGAAAAATCTGTAGAAAACAAAAATCTAGGTACTGAAAATTCAAAAAGTAACTGCAGAGTGTTGAAAAATGCACAAAAGTAAAAAAGTTAGTGATACACTTGATCATGAATAGTAGTTGTGACTGTGGCTCACATCTTCCTCTGGTTTTACGTTCAGTAATAGCTTAAACACCTTTTATGAGTCGAGGATACGCTTCCCATCCAGTTTTCTTATTAACTAGCAAATAGGGTCTTTTAATGTCAAATTTCCTAGACTATAACATTGTTTCTCTTCTTTGAATAAGCTCCATAAATCTAAAAGAGTACATTGAACTTGTCCACATGGATGTGTCTCAAGAGTCTGTAGGATATTATCCAAAGACTCCTTACTCAGTCCATCCTTTATGAATTGAATTTTATCTTCTCAATTTATGGATGCATATTTAATATTTCTACAGCATGTGTTGCAATTCCATCTTGTACACTTGTAACAAACTCCCATTCTCTTTGCTCTTCTCTTCTTTGAGTAAGAATTTCTCCCTGTACCTGGCAAACATTTAACAAATGATTCATTTAATTTACTTGCCAGTCATACTTTGGCTTCTATGATCCAACGAATATCTTTAGGAAGATTTAGATGTCTAAATGCCTTCATTCTTTTCAGTATACATTCATCAATTTTTCTGAGTACATCTTGGGGAAGAGTTGGAAACCTATTTCTGAGTATAGCAAGAGATGCTTCCATATCTAATTGAAAAGTTTGTATTCTATACTTACAAAATAAAGAACAAATGTTAAATATAAACAAAAATTAGTTACACAAAGAAAGAAAGAAAAAAAATGACATAAATGAATTGAATTGATCCTAATAAATAGGATCACTCAAAAGTGCTTCTTCCATTGCTGTTGGTTGCAGCTCTAAAAATGGTTTCAATACTTATCCATTAACTTTAAATACATCACCATTTTTTAGATTTTCAATTTCAACTGCTCCATGTGGAAATGTAGTGCGAACTAAAAATGAACCTGACCATCAAGAACGCAACTTTTCAAGAAATAGATGTAAACGAGAATTGTATAAAAGGACTTTTTGACCAAGAGTAAAAGATTTTCTCAAAATATTTTTATCATGGGAAATTTTCATTCTGTCCTTATACCATTTTGCACAATCATAAGCATCAGTTCTAATTTCCTCTAACTCATTCAATTGAAGCATTCGTTGAGCACCAGCTTTATCTAAAGAGAAATTTAATTGTTTGATTGCCCAATATGCTCTATGTTCCAATTCAACTAGTAAGTGACATGGTTTTCCATAAATAAGTCTAAAAGGGGACATTCCAATAGGGGTTTTAAATGTTGTACGATAAGCCCACAATGCATCATGTAATTTCAAAGACCAATCTTTTCTAGTGGGGTTAACCATTTTCTCAAGAATGCGTTTGATTTTCCTATTTGAAATTTCAACTTGACCACTTATTTGTGGGTGATAAGGAGTGGCAAATTTATAAGTAATGCCATATTTCTTCATCAAATGCTCAAAATGCCTATTACAAAAGTGCATTCCTCCATCACTAATGATTGCTCGTGGTGTACCAAATTTAGAAAAAATGTGTTCTTTCAAAAATTTCACCATAACACTATAATCATTTGTTCTACATGCACTTGCCTCTACCCATTTGGATACATAATCAACAGCAACAAGGATGTACAAATTACCAAAGGAATTAGGAAAAGGTCCTATAAAATCAATATCCTAAACATCAAATAATTCAACTACAAGAATTGGATTTAAAGGCATCATATTTCTACGGGAAATACTTCCTAATTTTTGGCATCAACAACAAGATTTACAATACACATGAGTATCTCTAACCAATGTAGGCCAATAAAATCCATATTGCAAAAGTTTTGCAGTAGTTTTCTTTGTACTAAAGTGACCTCCACAAGCATGGTCATGACAAAAGGAGATAATTTTTCTTTGTTCACTTTCAGACACACATCTCCTAATCACTTGATCTAGACAATATTTAAACAAGTATGGATCATCCTAAAAAAATTGCTTTACCTCAGCTAAAAATTTTGTTCTATCTTGGTTACTCCAATGGCTTGGCATATGACCAGTAACAAGATAATTTACAATATCAGCAAACCAAGGTAACTATGATATGGACATGAGTTGTTCATCAAGAAAAGTCTCTTTGATGAGACAATCCTTATTAATAAATTCCACTATTAGTCTAGATAAATGATCAGGCACAACATTTTCAAAACCTTTCTTGTCATGAATTTCAAGGTCAAACTCTTGTACTAACAAAATCCATTGAATCAAGCGAGGCTTAGCATTTTTTTTTTGACAAAAGGTATTTCAATGCAGCATGATCAGTATAGATAAAGAATTTAGATCCAACAAGATAAGATCTAAATTTATCCATGGCAAAGACTACAGCAAGCAACTCTTTCTCAGTGGTTGAATAATTGAGTTGTGCATGAGTAAGAGTTTTACTTACATAATAGATCACGATGGGTAGCTTATTAACTCTTTGTTCTAAAACAGCACCATATGATCTCAAAAGGAATACTCCAAATTAGGTGGTCTAATGATGGGTGCAGATGTCAACAATATTTTAAGCTTTTCAAAGGCTTGAAGGCATTCAATATCAAAGATGAAAGGTGTATCTTTCACAAGTAAGTTATACAAGGGCCAAGAGATTTTACTAAAATCTTTGATGAATCTATGGTAAAAACCAGTATGACCTAAAAGGATCAAATTTCTTTTACAGTGCGAGGTGGAGGAAGGCTAGAGATTAAGTTTATCTTTGCTTTATCTACCTCAATTCCTTGTTCTGACACTACATGACCTAGAACAATTCCCTTTTTAACTATGAAATGGCATTTTTCCCAATTTAACACAAGATTTTTCTCTTTACATCTAATCAAAACCAAGGACAAGTGATGCAAACATTTATCAAAGCTAGAACCAAAGATAGAAAAATCATCCATGAATATCTCAAGAAAATGCTCAACCATATCAGAAAAAATATTTATCATGCATCACTGAAATGTAGCAGGTACATTGCATAACCCAAAGGGCATGCATCGATAAGTAGAGGTTCTAAAAAGACAAGTGAAAGTGGTTTTCTCTTGATCATTAAGTGCAATTGGGATTTGATTATATCCAGAGTAACCATCAAGAAAACAATAGTATGTAGGACCAGATAATCCCTCAAGCATTTGATCAATAAAAGGAAGTGGGAAATGATTTTTCCTTGTGATAGCGTTCAACTTCCTATAATCAATACAAACACGCCATCCAGTTTGGATTTGAGTGGGAATTAGTTCATTTTCTTCATTTTTCACTACTGTTATGCTAGATTTCTTTGGAACTACTTGCATAAGACTCACACATAAACTATTAGAAATAGGGTAAATGACACCTACATCTAAAAGTTTTATCACCTCAGCTCTAACAACTTCTTTCATATTGGGACTTAGTCGTCTTTGGAATTCATGGCTAGATTAAACATTGTCTTCTAAATGAATTCTATACATGCAAATTAAAGGACTAACACCTTTAATGTCTAAAATTGTCCACCCTATTGCTTCTTTATGATCTTTCAAAACATCAATCAGCTTATTTTCTTATGCAACCTCTAAATCAGATGCTATAATAATGGGCGAAGTTTTTGATGGTCCTAGAAATGAATATTTCAATAACTTAGGCAATGGTTTCAAGTCTAACTTTTGTGATTTAGGAATTGACTCTTTAGATTTTGTGGGAAATAGAGGTTCAATTTTGGCTTTCCATTTATTTGTATCCATTAGTGGAATAGATTCTAATAAAGAATTCACCTCACTAATTGAATTTTCAACATCTAAGTCCATGCCAAATTGAGTTAAACATTTCTTAAATGGATCATTTTTATTCATTTCCAAAAAAAAATCATTGATCATCACACTTTCAATCATGTTAACTTCACATAAATCATCATTGTCAATTGGTTGACAAGCAACATTAAACACATTAAGTGCAATAGTCATACTACCAAATGATAATTTCAAAACACCACTTCGACAATTGATGATTGTATTGGATGTGGCCAAAAATGGTCTTCCTAAGATGATAGGAATTTGATCCTTTGTGTTTTCAATAGGCTGAGTATCAAGAATAATGAAATCCACTAAAAAGTAAAACTTGTCAACTTTGACCAAAACATCTTCTATGAAACCTTTTGGAATTTTGACAGACCTATTAGCTAATTAGAGTATCACAATTTTGGGTTTCAATTCTCCTAACCCAAGTTGCTGATAAATAGAATATGGCAACATATTCACACTTGCTCCTAAATCAAGTAAAGCTCGATTGATTTTATGATTACCAATGGTACAAGAAATTATCGGACAACCGAGATTCTTATACTTAATAGGAGTTTTATATTGGAGTATGGAACTCACATGTTCAGTTAAGAATGCCTTTTTAGGAATATTTGTTTTCCTTTTTATCGTACAAAGATCTTTCAAAAATTTGGTATAAGCAGGTACTTATTTAATAGCATCAAAAAGAGGGATGTTAATGCTAACTTGCTTAAAAACTTCTATAATGTCACTATATTGGGTACCTTTCTCTTTTGAGACAAGTCTTTTTGGGTAAGGGGCTTTTGGAACATAAGGCAATGATTGATTGTCTTTTTCAACTGAGTCTTTGGATGATGAAATTTCAAGATGACTCTTTTGACTCTCTTTTTGAGGTTCAGGTGTATAATCAAGTTTGACTATGCATTTTCTAGACCTAAAAGTAGTTATGGATTTAACTTCTTCATTAGAACTTGATGAACCTACCTCATTTGACCTTTCGGATTTGGAACAGGTTGACTTGGAAATTTTCCTTTTTCCCTTTCAGCTACAGTAATTGCAAGTTGGCCCAATTATGTTTCAAGTTCTTGAATTGATTGAGAATTTGATTGCAAAACTTGTTGGGTTGATTGCATGAACTATTGTAAAGTATCCTCTAAAGAAGGTTTCTTCTGCAATGGAGTAAAGAATTGGGAAGCATTTTGAGGATACGGTGGATTTGAATGATCAATGTGCTTATTGGACACATTATATTGATGACTTTGATTCATTAGAGGCTGGTTCTGTCCCTATGAAAAATTGGGATGATTTTGCCAATTTGGATTATATGTGGGGGCATATGGGCTATCATATAATTTTCTATAAGAATGGAGTGCATTTGCTTGTTCAGAGAATGCTTCCTAGTAATTTGATATTGAAGGACAAAATTGAGCAGTATGAGATGTAGTAGAACATATGGCACACAACTCACTCATAGTGTTTGTTTGAGAATTCATGGATTGACTTAACATTAAGGCTTCCACTTTCGTAGGCAAACTAGCTAGAGTAGTTTTCAAATCACTTTCACCTCTCTCTCTTATCTCGTAAATGCTTCCTCTCTTGGTTACATGAGTGGATTTGGCTCTAGGATCTAAACAATTCCATTGCTGATAATTTACAGTTAATGTTTCAAGTGAATCCCAAGCTTGACTACTTTGCAGATGTAAGAATTTTTCACCATGCATGGATTGAATCATTTGATGATTTAATGGAATTAAACCATCATAAAATTATTTTACCAATCTCTAAATTTCAAAACCATCATGGGGATACTTTAAGATCAAATCATTAAACCTTTCCCAATACTCATAAATTCTTCTCCCTCTTTTTGGTAGAATTCAAAAATTTCTCTCCTAAGACTGTAAGTTTTGGACTTGGGAAAGAATTTAGACAAAAATTTATTAACTAGTTGATCCCAACCAGTAATTGTTCTTGCTAAAAGGGAATTTAACCAGGCTTTTGCTTTATCTTTTTGTGAAAATGGAAATAGCCTCAGCCTAACTGAATCATTAGAAAAATTTTGGAAGCGAAATGTGGAACAAATATCCAAGAATTCTTTAATGTGCATGTATGGATTTTCTCTCTCTAAACCATAAAAATATGGTAACAATTGAATTATGGCTGGTTTAAGCTCAAAATGAGTTGCATTAGTTTTAGGTAAAAATATGCAAGAGGGAGAATTGGCAGTGACAGGACAAAAATATTCTACAAGAGTTTTTTCTCTTTCAATATGGACATCATTATCTCTTGGATTTTCCATATTTTCATGATTTATTTCACCTCCAAACATTTTTATTGATGATTCAATTTTAATATCACTTAAGGATAATTCTTTTTTAACCAAACGACACTTTGAATCACGTTCCTAAGCTAGCACAAACTAATAAAATAAAATCAACTTATTTCAATACCAACTATAAAATGAAAAAAATGAAAATAAAACAAAAAATATTAAAATGAGAATACAACAAAAATAAAATAAAATAAAATAAAATTTCTCTTTCAAAGTGTATAAAAATGAAAAATGTGCAACTAATAAAGCTCCCAAGAAAAATTGGGGGATCACAATGGACCACTTAAGTCCTAGTTTCCTTAGGCAGATGAATAATTGACCTTTCTGATAGAGCTTATTAAATTGCACATTTAATCACACTTATAAACCAAAAGAGAAAGAAAAATAAAACAGATAATGCGAATCAACTTCACAAAAAAATAAAATAAAACAAAAATAAAAATTCAAATGATTCAATGTAATACAAAAAAAAATATTTAACTCTAATTTTTTTTTGTTTTTAAAC
>CANTUT010001161.1:0-87500 GCA_947687605.1 Reutealis trisperma
CATGCATGTATATGCATGCATATATAGATGCATGTATATATATATATGTGTGTGTGTGTGTGTGTGTGTGTATGAGTGGGTGTTTGTCTGTGTATACACACACTTACACACACACATGCATATATACACAGACATATATATATATATATATATATATATATATATATATATATATATGTATGTATATTTACACATATATATATGTATATATATATATATATATATATATATATATATATATATATATATATATATATATATATATATATATATATATATATATGTGTGTGTGTGTGTGTGTGTATATATATATATATATGTGTGTGTCTGTGTGTGTATACACACACACACACACACACACAAATAGGACACACACACACACACACACACACACACACACACACACACACACATATATATATATATATAATATGCAAATTTTTCTGGGTTTGGATTATTTTCTAAAGTAAGCTTTTATTTCATCATAAATTCTTTGTTATGTAAAGGATTTTCTTTGGAAAGTTGGTGACACTTGTTTTTCATTAATTTTTTATTAAGTACTTAAACCATATGAGATGGTATTGGAGTGTGTCCACATAAATCGTAGGAATTTGATTAGACGAAAATTCCAAATCAACTTAGGTGGTGAGGTTCAGAATAGCACATGTGTAATTTTTCTTTTGCCTTGTTTTCTTCTGTATTTCAATGAATTGTTGGCATCGTATTTTTGTTGTATTTTTCTTTTGTGTTATTCGATAACAACAGTTTTGCTTTTTGTTGATTTTCTTTTATCGTAAAATTTTCAAATTAGGCCTTGTAGTTTTGTTTGTGCAGCTTGCAGAGCTGATGAATTCTTTTGCATTCTTGGTAGCTTTAAACTTATGTTACATTATTTAGCTTATATGTCCTTCAGCTTTAAAATCGTTGGTGGAGCTAGGAATTTGGTAGTTCTTGTTTTTTGGGTTGGGATGTTGGGGTAGGATTAAGCTAAACATTATTCAGGATCAAGGAAAACCTATGTGGTTTTCCTCAATAATGAGAATTCTTTTTGATATCTAACCTTTTCCTGTTCTATGTTGTATACTCTCTGAGTAGCTACTAATAAATGATAATACAATATATAGCGAATTAATATCTCAATTTGAAACATGTTTTAACTTAACTGGCTGGACAATCCTTATAAGAAGTTTTTGTGGGACACCTTTTGTACTGAGCTATGACTCTCTAAAAATCAAAACCAATTCTCTCACCTAAACATGTTTAAACACTGACCTAATCATCCCTTTGTTTCCTTATATCATCCATTCTCCTGGGTTCACTGTTATCAGAATTGCCTTACAAACAAAATAATTCTGATAAGGGGGGCAGCTGTAAACTCTCAATTTTGTACCCTCCTCATGTGGCTGCAGTCTAGCACCTACTAAGTTTAATGCGTTACGCAAAGTTGATATGGTGGTCCTACTAGCCAAGTAGCGGGCAGTTGTCCAGAAAAGAAAATTTTTTAGCCCTTAAATACATTGCTACCTGGACACCAAATTTTCTAATACAAACCAACAATTAATCTCTAAAAAAGAAAAATTGCCACATTAGCAACCGTAAGACTAACCTGGGTTGGTCGCCGCAAATAGCAATAGCGATCCCTACCTATCCCTATAAAATTCTCAAAATACCCCTCCAATATAATTTTCAGCTCTTTTTCAGCTTACCCTTTCTTAAATTTTCACTGTTCACTTTCCAACCTGCTTCTCACCCAATTTGCTTATAAATAGGCTCTCATTTTCACTATTTCTCTTCACCCTTTTAATTTGAGTAGATTGTTATCCTCAAATTTCTCTATTCTTCTGTCTCCAATCACTCTCTAAATTAATTAATTAATCTTTTTAATTAATTATCTACTCCACCCTAACCTAAGTTAATTAATCTTTTTAATTAACTAAATCCCTTTTAAAAAATTAATCACTCAACTTTTAATTAATTAATTAATCATTTTTTTAAATCAATCCATCCAATTAATCAATCATTTAAATCCACTCATTTTTCCAAATTAATTAATTAATCCTTTTAATTTATTAATCCACTCATCATACTAATCAGTTAATTAATTATTTTAATTAATTAATTAATCCATCAGTCAATCAATTCAATCCTCCAGTATCGATAAAACAAAATTTTAGTTTGGTAAAACTCTCTGCCCAACTCAAGCAAAGGTACAGCTTTTTCCTCATCAATCCAATCCCAAACCAAACTTAATCTGATCAATCCTTAAATCTCTCCACTTAATTATGGAATTAACTATGTGGATTTTGATCCTCATTCAATGGGTTACGTAGGCACGTTTGGTATTTAAATCCAAACTGCAAATCTAAATCCAAATTAAATCCCTTTTCCCTTTTTGATTTTCCAATGAAATTATTTATATTTTCACTATATTTGTAAGGGAATTTATGGTCATTTTAGAACCCATAAGGGCTAGAGAAGGTATACCACCATCTTAAAGTTACAAAATAATAGCCAAAATTAGTGATATTTTATAAATATCTTGAGAATTTTGTAAAAAAGAATCATAATTTATAAATCTTTAAGGTTACAAAATAACGGCCAAAATCAATAATATTTTGTAAATATCTTAAAAATTTTGTAAAACTTGACTATATTTTATAAATCTTAAGGTTATAAAATAGTGATCAAAACCATGGATATTTTATAAATTTCTTCAAAATTTTGTAAAAAATAGTCATATTTTATAAATCTCAACATTACAAAATAATGACCAAAATCAGGAATATATTAAAAATATCTTGAGAATTTTGTAAAAAATAGTCATATTTTGTAAATCCTTAACATTACAAAATAATAGCGAAAATCAATGATATTTTGTAAATATTTTAAGAATTTTATAAAAATGGTCATATTTTGTAAATCATTAAGGTTACAAAATAAAGGCCAAAATCAGGGATATTTTGTAAATATGTTGAGAATTTTATAAAAACTGGTCATATTTTGTAAAATCTTAGGGTTATAAAATAATGACCAAAATCAATGATATTTTATAAAATATCTTGAGAATTTTATAAAAAAATGTCATATTTGTAAATCTTTAAGGTTACAAAATAATGGCCAAAATTAATATTTTTTGAAAATATCTTGAGAATTTTGTAAAAAAATATCATATTTTGTAAATTCTTAAGGTTAAAAAATAATAGCCAAAATTAAAGATATTTTTGTAAATATGTTGAGAATTTTGTAAAAAATTATCATAATTTGTAAATTCTTAAGATTACAAAATAATGACCAAAATCAATAATATTTTGTAAATATCCTGAGAATTTTGTAAAAAACAGTTATATTTTGTAAATTCTTAAGGTTACAAAACAATGGCTAAAATTAGGGATATTTTGTAAATATGTTGAGAATGATATTTTGTAAATATATTGAGAATTTTGTAAAAAACTGTTATATCTTGTAAATTCTTAAAATTATAAAATAATGGACAAAATCAGTGATATTTTATAAATATCTTGAGAATTTTGTAAAAAAGAGTCATATTTTATAAATTTTTAATGTTACAAAATAATGGCAAAAATCATGGATATTTTATAAATACTTTGAGAATTTTATAAAACATGGCCATATTTTGTAAATCTTAAAATTGCAAAATAATGATCAAAATTATGGATATTTTGTAAATTTTTTGAGAATTTTGTAAAAAATGTTATATTTTGTAAAAATTAATATTATAAAATAAATGACCAAAATCATGGATATTTTGTAAAATATCTTGAGAATTTTCTAAAAAAAAGTGTCATATTTTGTAAATCATTATGGTTTAAAAATAATAGCAAAAATTAATATTTTTTGTAAATATCTTGAGAATTTTATAAAAAATGATCATATTTTATAAATTGTTAATGTTACAAAATAATGATAAAAATAAGGAATATTTAGTAAATATGTTGAGAATTTGTAAAAAAATGGTCGTATTTTATAAATCTTTAATGTTATAAAACAATAGCCAAAATTAGGGAGAATTTGTAAATTTCTTGAGAATTTTGCAAAAAATAGCCATATTTTATAAATCCTTAAAATTATAAAATAATGGCCAAAATCAAGGAAATTTTATAAATATGTTGAGAATTTTGTAAAAAAAAGTCATATTTCTCGATATTACAAAATAATGGCCAAAATCAGTGATATTTTGTATATATCTTGAGAATTTTATAAAAAAGAGTCATTTGTTGCAAATCTTTAAGGTTATTAAATAATGGTCAAAATCATAGATATTTTGTAAATATCTTTAGAATTTTGTAAAATTTTGCTATATTTTGTAAATCTTAAAGTTGCAAAATAATGTTCAAAATCAAGGATATTTTATAAATTTCTTAAGAATTTTGTAAAAAAGTCATATTTTGTAAATTTTAATATTATAAAATAATCACCAAAATCAAGGATATTCTGTAAAATTTCTTGAGAATTTTATAAAAATGTGTCATATTTTGTAAATTTTTAAGGTTACAAAATAATGACTAAAATTAATATTTTTGGTAAATATCTTGAGAATTTTGTAAAAAATGATCATATTTTGTAAATCTTTAAGATTACAAAATAATGGCCAAAATCAGTAATATTAAATATGTTTAGAATTTTTTAAAAACTGGTCACATTTTGTAAATCCTCAAAGTTACAAAATAATAGCTAAAATCAAAAATATTTTGTAAAAATATTGAGAATTTTGTAAAAAATGGTCATATTTATAAATTCTTAAGATAACAAAATAATTATCAAAATCAGTGATATTTTGTAAATATCTTCAGAATTTTGTAAAAATGAGTCATATTTTGTAA
Organism: Reutealis trisperma; assembly: GCA_947687605.1. Taxonomy (NCBI): domain Eukaryota; kingdom Viridiplantae; phylum Streptophyta; class Magnoliopsida; order Malpighiales; family Euphorbiaceae; genus Reutealis; species Reutealis trisperma. The sequence goes on from CANTUT010001161.1 coordinate 4,842, forward strand.
ATTTTTAAGGTTAGAAAATAATGGCCAAAATCAGTGATATTTTGTAAATATCTTGAGAATTTTGTAAAATATGACCATATTTTATAAATTTTAAGATTACAAAATAATGATTAAAATTATGGATATTTTGTAAAATTCTTAAAAATTTTATAAAACATAGTCATATTTTGTAAATCTTAACATTACAAAATAATAGCCAAAATCAGAAATATTTTGTAAATATCTTGAGAATTTTGTAAAAAAGAGTCATATTTTGTAAATCTTTAAAGTTATAAAATAATGGCCAAAATCAATGATATTTTGTAAATATTTTGAGAATTTTGTAAAAATTGTTCATATTTTGTAAATCCTTAATATTACAAAGTAATAGTCAAAATCAGAGATATTTTATAAATATATTGAGAATTTTATACAAAATGATTGTATTTTGTTTAAGGTTACAAAATAATAGTCAAAAATCTGTAATATTTTGTAAATATATTGAGAATTTTGTAAAAAAAAGTCATATTTCGTAAATCTTTATGGTTACAAAATAATGACCAAAATCATGGATATTTTGTAAATATCTTGAGAATTTTGTATAACATAGCCATATTTTGTAACTTATAAGGTTGCAAAATAATGATCAAAATTATTGATATTCTGGAAATTTCTTGAGAACTTTGTAAAAAATGGTCATATTTTATAAATTTTAATATTACAAAATAATTACCAAATCAAGGATATTTTGTAAATTATTTTGAGAATTTTGTAAGAAAATGTCATATTTTGTAAATCTTTAAGGTTTCAAAATAATGGCCAAAATTAATAATTTTTCATAAATATCTTGAGAATTTTATAAAAAAATTGTCATATTTTATCCTTAAAGTTATAAAATAATAGCCAAAATCAGTGATATTTTGTAAATATGTTGAGAATTTAAAAAAAAAATAGTTGTATTTTGTAAATTTTTAAGGTTATAAAATGATAGCTAAAATCTAGGAGATTTTGTAAATTTCTTGAGAATTTTCTAAAAAATGGTCATATTTTATAAATCCTTAATGTTACAAAATAATAGGCAAAATCAAGCATATTTTGTAAATATGTTGATAATTTTGTAAAAATTGTCGTATTTTATAAATTCTTAAGGTTACAATTTACAAAATAATGGCCAAAATCAGTGATATTTTATAAATGTCTTGAGAATTTTGTAAAAAGAGTTATATTTTGTAAATCTTTAAGATTTCAAAATAATGACCAAAATTATGGATATTTTATAAATATTTTGAAAATTTTGTAAAATATGGCTATATTTTATAAATCTTGACGTTGCAAAATAATGATCAAAATCATAGATATTTTGTAAATGACTTAAAAATTTTGTAAAAAATGTCATTTTTTATAAATCTTAATATTACAAAATAATGACTAAAATCAGGTATATTTTTTAAAATATCTTGAGAATTTTGTAAAAAAATCTCATATTTTATAAATTTTTAAGATTACAAAATAATGACCAAAATTAATGATTTTTCGTAAATATCTTGAAAATTAAAATGGTCATATTTTGTAAATATTTAAAACTACAAAATAATGGTCGAAATAAGAAATATTTTATAAATATGTTGAGAATTTTATAAAAAATGTTCGTATTTTGTAAATTCTTAAAATTATAAAATAATAGCCAAAATTAGGGAGATTTTGTAAATTTATTGAAAATTTTGTAAAAAATGGCCATATTTTGTAAATCTTTAATATTACAAAATAGCCAAAATCATATATATTTTGTAAATTTCTTGAAAATTTTGTAAATCTTTAAGGTGATCAGCTTGTACATTTTTGAAAGAATTATAATTGAATACTACAATGTAACTATTGCACAAAATATAAATCTGATCAAAATTTTATCAAATAAAAAAATAAATAAATAAAGTACCAAATTCAAGCAAACTTAAGATTTTATATGCACAATTATAATCTTAATTACCCTCTAAGTGAAAATAAGTAGTATAATCAAATCAAAAGCATAAAGTTACAAGCATTAAAGTACTAATGTATACAAGTTTATAATATACTCCCTTGTATAAGAAACTATTTGTGAGCTGTATGGATCGAAAAAATTATGCCTTTAATGTCTGACTTCCATAATGAAAACAAAAATTCCACAATCTTAAGGAAAATTCCAAAGAATAAAATTGCCACAGGCTCCCCAGTGTAACAATTCCACTGGCAAAATTATTTTTCCACAGCTTCATTTAATCCAATAATTAAAAATCCTAATCATCTTTTAACTCTTTCCAACAATTTCAAGGATTAGAAATTTTTAAATACCCAAGAGTTATCCACACATCTTCAAAAATTCACCTAATTTACCACAAAAAATAATTTTTTCTTGACCCACGCAATTTTTCTCTTCTCTTTCTTTTTTTTCCCTCTTGCTGATCCAACCTTTTTTTTTTTTTTTTCCTTTGTTGTCAACATCTACTGCTCCTTTATTGCTAGTGTTAGCTCATTGCCATCTAGCAACTCCCGATTGGTAATTTTACCCCAACAATTTCAGCTTGCAAAAGTGACCTTTTTGAGTTTTTTTCTTGCAATTTTCATGGGTTTCAATTTCTTGCTTTTTCCTTTGCCAATTTGGATGAATTCCATGGTTTTCTTTAATCTCTTTACTGCTGAATTTTTCATTTTTGGGTGACAAATTAGCTAGGAAATGATTTGAATTTTAGCAATTAAAATGCCAAAATTTCTTGAAACCCATGTAGATGAAACTTTCCTTTGTATTTGAATTTTGAATTTTGCAAGTTTGTTGAGGATATTGAGCTGAAATTTTTGGGGGAAAATTTTAATATATTTACTGTAATTTAATTTATTAGCTAGGATAAATCTTACAAATATGAAAAATAATTTATTTTCGGCCTTAGAATTATTAGCTTGAAAAATAAAATAAAATCCACATTTGTTAAATATTTTTATAGCTAATAGAACTAACATTCACAGTCAATATATTAGAAAAAGTTGAGAAAATTGGATACTGTAATTTTCATGGTCTATGGAATTTAGATATATTGCTATGGATTTTATTGCTCAAATATTTTAGCTGGAAATTCCTGTTAAATTTCGGCTTTGGAATTTATTTAGGACTTATTTTGGTGGAATTTAGGCTTTTTGTGCATTGGCTTGTAAACTCAATAGCTGAATTTAAGTCCACAAGTACTAGTGAATTTCAACAACTAAGGCCAATTCATGTACTTTACTGCAGTAAAATATAATTGGCTACTGTGTATTATGATTTTGGCACTTCTGCCTGAAATTTCACTAGTGACTAGGGATTTTGGATTGTGGAATGGTGAATTTAAGCCAAAATATATATGAATACAAAGACAAGAATCTGAACTGTGTACCTTATGTGTAGGTTCCACCATGGCCTCTTACTCTCTACTATCTTCACCAACCCCTATAGCTATAGATTCTTGCAATTTTCATCTAGATGAGTTGTTCACCAGTAGACCATTTCATTCGTCCAAAGCTGCAGTAGCAAATTCCATAGGCAAAAGTCTTACGCTATGGAGCGTAGGCAATAGCGCATCACTCACTATAGCACCTTGAAAGTTTCTCCATTCCTCAATGAGTTACCCTACAACATCATTCTCCAGTTTTTGTAAATTGTATTACAGACCTATTGATTAAATTGTTGAGAACAATTGAATAATGTTGAATAGGTCTTGATATAATGAAAAGCTATTGAGGCTATTTTTTTGTCCATGCCTTGAAATGAAAAGGTTTGAGGCCTTTTGCATTTGCAAATATTCTTGAGATGAGTCTATTGCCCTTGATGATGATAAGTGATTCATACAACCATGACATTTGCACTAAACACTTGCATAGATTCACTTTAGCCATTCTTCTTATATCACTCATGTAGCCATGACATTTGTATAATTGGCCACAAAGGCCTAATGTTTACTTGCTATTGATTTTGATCACTTGCTATGGTTTGAGGCCATTTGTGTTGCTTATTGTTATATTGTAGGCATTGAAAACTAGAAAAAACTTAGAAACATTGAAACACAAACTAACTGAAATAAAATAACAGAAATAGAAATAGAAAAAAGTAGCCAACAGGCTTACTTCTTTATTTATGTACAAAAGTAGCTAAAGAGACAACTTATAGTAGAACAACAACATAGCCATAGGATTGGCTTCACATCATCCCTAGGTCCCTATAGAAAATCACTTGTAAATACTATAGACCTAGGTTACCTTTGTTTCTTTACTTTTGCTCTATCTTTTCCCACATAGTGAGAAAAACCATTTTCATGTACTTCACTATGGAATAGAATTCACTAGTAGGAATCATCTGTAGCCTACCATAGATTTTACACTGTTGACATCCCTTAGTGTACCTAATTGTGAATCCTCATTTCAACACCTCCAAAATTAATTCTGAATTCACAAATACTGACCGAGATATTTTTGACATAATCAGACGTCTTTTCTTATCCTGATTAGACCTTTTGTACCAGACAGTATTTTTTCAAAGCTAACCGGATTCTCTCCTAAACTGAGCGTCTAAATTTTCTAAAATTAATTCTGAACCTATCGATACTGACCGAGTAATTTTTTGAGCTCTAAAACTTCCAAAAACTGATCCGAAAGTCCAAAAGTCTAGCCGAGCAAAAGAAGGAAAATTTCGGCCAGTGCGCCTATCAAGGCACCGACGGCACTAGCACCGGCCTGGGCGACACCGTCGCCCCCTCCGGCGGCGTGCCTCCCAACAAGCCGATGGAGCCGCTGAGAAGCAGCCCAGGCCTGTACTTCCCAAAATACCCCCCTCCAACCTTTTTTAGCCCTTTTGAGCCTTACCCCTCATGGTCTTTTTATATTTTCATTACCTAAACTACCCTCAATCCCATTTGCCTATAAATAGGCTCCCCTATTTTCTCATTTTCACACACCAAAGTTGATATTGATAGCTATCTATCAACCTTCTTTCTTCTTCTCCCATCTACTCTCTAATTAATTAATTAATCATTTTGATTAATTAATTTTCTCACCCAAGCCAAGTTAATTAATCTTTTTAATTAACTAAAAAATCTTTTTTTATCACTTACAAGCTAATTAATTAATTAATCTTTTTAATTAATTAATTACTTTTTTTAATTAAATTAAATCAAAAATCTCTTTTTTTAAACTCATCCCCTATTTTAATTAATTAATTAATCATTTTAATTAATTAATTACTTTTTTTAAAAAATTAAATCAAAAATCTCTTTTTCAACTCATCCGCTATTTTAATTAATTAATTAATCATTTTAATTAATTAATTTACTCATCCATCATTTTCTTTGAATCATTAATCAACTCATTTGTCCGGTTCGATAAAACGGAATTTCAGTCTGGCAAAATACTTTTTCCATTTCATCCATCAAAATCCAAGGTATTTTAATCAAATTCGTTCTCCAAACCTAAAAAATCATTTTTATCAATTTGTAAATCTCTCTACTTAATCGTGAAACGAACTACGTGGGTTTTGATCCCTATTCAAATGGGGTACGTAGACATGTTTGGAATTTAAGTCCAAATCTCAATCCAATTTTCTTTTAAATTAAGCTTATTTTCCTTATTTTTCTTAAATTGATTATCTTTTTTACAATATTTGTAAGGGAATTTGTGGTCTTCCTAGAATCCCATAAAGGTTAGAGAAGGCATCCCATTTTTCTATCAAATGTGATTAAGGAGTGATCATGTGGTTCTCCTAAATCCCTAAAGATTAGAGGAAACACTCTCCTTTATTTGTAAATGTTTATTGTTTCGTTAATTTTCATGCATCCATCTTATGTCATATTCATACATTTTATTTGCGATTATTAATGTCATTCATGAAATTAATTTTCAAGTCAAATTAAACTTAAGAGCCAAGTTTAGATTATTTTAAACCAAAAACCTAATCCCCGAGCTTAACCTGGTTCGATGGCTAGTGATTTTATCCATGGGCAAATTAATTAAAAATTAATTGGAGTCAACTGGATTTTTTCTTTAAGTTTTTCCATTTAAAATAAATTAGGGTGGCGACTCCCAAAATCATTTTCAAAATCAAATAATCCAAACCCGAGGGTTCCATCACGAGTCTAAACCCAAATGAGCATCCTGGTTCCCTCTAGCATATCAGGTCGGTGCTCAGGCGAGGCCTCATAGCTGGCGACTCCACTGGGGACTGGTTGCCACCTTTTTTTTAATAAAAGGAAAATAAGAGGATTACTATTCGGTTAAGAAAATTTTTTCCAAAATAATCTCATTTTGGCTCATTAAGTATAATTTGACTTTCATCCATCACTTTGCATAATAAAAGCTCCTTGCCTAACCTTAGCTTTAGGAAAACTTTTGGATGGTGAGTAGCATTGGCTTGACAAATCTCTTTGAGTATGTTGAGAGATAGTGAAAGCATTCCACCTCACGATGAATCCCCGATCATTTTGGTGGTGTAACGAGCAATCAGTACTGTTGGACCCACGCGAAGCTCCTTGCTTCATATCTGGTTAGGCATATTGATGCTACAGTGGGACAGAGACCCTTAAATCAAACCACCTTTTACCCTTGTGCATATAGTCACCTTAGCCTTTAACCTTAGGTTCCATATACTGTAATAATCGATACTCTCACATGTTCATGAAACTTTTTTCAGCATGCATCATGACATGATCATGCATGCATAACATGAGAAACTCGATAAGGTCAACCCTCAAAAATCCAAAACTAGTGGTCTGTTACCCCAAAGCACCTCACACACTCACACTATCAACATGTAAACCCGACGACCAACCTTGTGAAGGGAATCCTTTTCCCAATGCACCTATGCATTTATGCCCTTTTTCTTTTATAAATTCTGTTGTCTTACTAGGTTTTTTATTTTTTGTTTCAAGGTACCGATGGCCCACCCTTTTGACTAAAACGCAATGGGTGCCTTTTTCACTAATCTCCTCAAAAAGCAAGAGGAAGCTTTTCAAAATACACTTACCACCGCCCTCAAAACCTAAGCCGACACCTTCACTAATGCCCTCAACGCTCAGTCTGCCACTTTCACCAATGCTCTCAATTCCCAACGTCAATCAATCATTAATGAAGTAAGGGAAATGACTAATGCTCCTATCGCTCCTCCTCCTGCTCAACATACCTCCACCCAAGTCGGGACCAGCCATGCCCCCACTTTCACTTCTCCCGTTATCAATCTCACCAATAAAGGGAAAGCCCCCGAAACACCCACCTCTCCTCCTCTGGATATGAATGCCACCGCTCCTACTCCCACTGTGAATCTTTTTCAAAGTAGGGATTTTTCTTCCTTTTTCGAAGCCAAAAGACTGATGGAGAAGTTTGAAACCCTAGAATGATCCATCAAGAATATCAAAAAACATGAGGACATCATAGATGTCAACTCCCTTGCTCTTTTCCTAAACGCCAGGGTTTCGCCCAAGTTTGAGATGCCTATGATGGATAAGTTTAACGGCACCACTTGCCCTAAGACCCACTTCAAGATGTACATGGGTGCCATGAGACCCTTTGGTGTGGATGATGAGCTCCTTGCTCAATTATTCCAATAGTCATTGATCGGAACTACCATTAAGTGGTTATTAGATCTGGACAAAAATTATAACAAAACTTGGGATGATATCTGTAATGCTTTCGTGAAGCAATACCATTACAATATTGAGGTAAATGTCACTCGACGAGACCTAGAAACCACTAAACAAAGCCAAAGAGAATCCTTCACTGTGTTCCTTACAAGGTGGAGGGCAAAGGCAGCACAAATGGTGAACCGCCCATCCGAAGAGGAACAAATTGACATCATTATGAAAAATCTCCTTGCACAATACCAAGTTCACTTGCAAACCCAGTATCTCCTGGACTTTAAAGCTCTCATTGCTACAGCCTCTAAAATCGAGGATTTGATTCAGACTGGCTAAATCAAGGATGAATCCTCAAATTTGAGATACCGCAAGAACACCAATTTTGCCTCCAAGACTACTCATTCTATACCTCAAAAGGGAGGAGAAATTAATATTATTTCTTACTAGCTACCCATGAGATTAGAAAGAAGGAGTTTTTTTGAATTGGGAATACCTCTAAGCACTGTCTATAAAAAGGCTCTAGACGCCCACCTCGTTAAACCCTTAGAGCCAAGACCACCCCTAAATCCTTTGCCTAAGAACTATAATGCCAACGAACAATGTGATTATCACCAAGGGCCCGGGCATAAAACAGATGCTTGCAAGGCTCTGAGGCATCGAATCTAAGACCTAATAGACAGTAGGGATATCATTGCTCCAAGAGTTAAACCCAACATCACCACTAATCCTTTGCCTAACTACCAGGCGAATGTCAACCTTATTTCTTCTGACGAATCAGGAATTGATCCTCTCTCCCTCATTTACCCCATTTTGGATTATTATTGTGTACTTAATCTAAACGACTTTGTCACCGAAGTCAATGCGATTACTCGGAGTGGAAGGGTCCTTCCACCACCTCCATAACCCACAGATTCAAACCCCGTAGGTCATACAATCCCTCCTTCAGCTAAAAAATTAAAACTCCATAATGAACCAAAGGAGGATCCCATTCTCAAGCAATTGAAGAAAACCCAAGTAAACATATCGATATGGAGCCTTATCCAGTCTTCTTAGCCTCATCGCCAAGCTCTTTGCGAGGCTTTGAATCAATGTCAAGCTCCCATTGACATCTCACCGGAGACCCTCGTGGCATCTTTAACCAACACTGCCAAGTCCATGACCATTTCTTTCAGTGATCATGATATCCCTCATGGAAATGAAAGCCATAACCATGCTCTCTACATCATAGTGATGACTCGAGATAAAACTGTGCCTATGGTATTAGTAGATAATGGGTATGCTCTAAACGTATGTCCACTAAAGGTGGCCAGCTGCCTAGGATTAGAGGCTTTGGATTTTATTCCATCAGACCAAGTGGTAAGAGCATATGACAATACTAAGAGGAAAGTTTTGGGAGTGGCAAACCTTAACGTCATAGTTGGACCAGTGACGATGTCGATCCCATTTCAGGTGATTGATGTCCCAGCCTGTTTCAACCTTCTACTTGGTAGACCATGGATCCACTAAGTGAGAGCAGTTCCTTCCTTCTTGCACCAGAAGTTGAAATTTCCCCATGGTACAAATATCATAACTATCTAAGCTGATGTACATGGGAAGAATGACATTCCAAGATCTATGCCAATCCTAGAAATCAAGTCCAAACCATCTGCCATTCCTCTATCTAGCTTCTTGTTTGATACCATCCAGTTCATTTGAGGGGAAGATTTGGGACTTGGAAGAAACCAATAGGGATCACCCAATTTCTCAAGTATCCCATTGCCACTCCTCCTTTCGGTCTTGGCTATGTGCCCAAACATGAAGATATTGCAGAATTGGAGGAAAAAGCTAAGCTAAGAGTTGAGGCAAAAAGGCAAGGCTCAACCTAGAGGAGCGCGAGCCCATCTACCAATTGGAGGAGGATTGGGAAGTAAGTATGGAGCCCTTTCTTTTCGAGACCATCCATATAATCACCTACCACCAAGAACTTGACCCTACCAAGCTCATCTAACCATCCCAAGCATCGCTTAATAACTGGTATTTCGAGAAGAGCACCAGTCCTGTTATGTCCTCATTCGAGTCTTCTGAGTCTGAGTTTGAGTCTAAGTCCCTTGAGTCTGAGTGTGAGTCTTTGGAGACCTTTCAATTCTTTTTGTCTAATTTTGTAACCCATCTCTTGAGCTTGTCCTTTCAAAATGATGTAACCCATAATGATGGGACCTTTGTTTTAAATAAAATGAACAAGTTTTCTGCTTACTTTCCTGACTATCTATGCTCTATTTCATCTGACTCATCATTAAATAAGAAATCTGAAAAAGAAGATAAAAAAGAAATAAAAATAAAAAAGGCAAAGAATTAATTAATTATGGCACAGAGGAGAATCCAAAAATTACATACATTGCATTTGCATATTCTGACACACAGGCATTAGCTGAAAAAGTTCATGAATCCATGGACTGTTTTGCACGGGAACCTAAGGACATGGTGGGAGCAGATCCGAGCATAGCAGTTCACAAAATCCCAACTTACGAGCACATGGAGTCTATAAAGCAGAAGTTGAGGAGAATGGAGATAGAATGGTCTCTGAAGATCAAAGAAGAGGTTGCTAAGTTGCTAGATAATGGGTTTATCGAACCCATCACTTACCCCTCATGGTTGGCCAACATAGTACCTCTCTCCAAGAAGGATGGAAAGGTCTGAATGTGTGTTGATTACAGGGATCTCAACAAAGCTTGCCCAAAGGATGATTTCCCTTTGCCTCATATTGATTTACTTATGGATCGTATAGCGGGTGCATCGGTGGTCTCCTTGATCGACCTCTATGCAGGCTACAACCAGATCCAAGTCTATGCTCCTGATAAGGAAAAGACATCCTTCATGACTGAATGGGGCACCTATTGCTATTGGGTAATGCCTTTTGGTTTAAAGAATGCTAGGGCAACTTATCAAAGAATGGCTACCACTATATTCCATGACATGATGCATAAGGATGTTGAGGTATACGTGGATGACATGGTCATAAAATTTGAAACTCCTGAAGGCCATTTTGATGCTTTAGACTGATTCTTCACTAGGCTCAGGCAATATAATCTCAAGCTGAACCCAACTAAGTGCCTTTTTGGTGCCTCTTCGGGTGTATTTCTAGGACACTTAGTCAGCCAAAGAGGTATAAAGGTGGATCCAGAAAAGTCAAAGGCAATTATAGAAATGCCTCCCCCTAAAATTGAAAAGGAGATTGGAGGTTTTCTAGGTCGCCTACAGTATATTAGTTGCTTCGTTGCACAACTGGCAGATACTTATGGGCCAATCTTCAAACTATTAAGGAAAGGAGCCTCTAAACGATGGAACGAAGAATGCCAAAAAGCCTTTGACAAGATCAAGGACTACCTCTTGAACCCGCCAATACTGCAAGCTCCAAGTCCCAGTCAGCCATTGTTGCTTTACTTATCAATAACTTTAAAAGCCATAGGTGCAATGCTTGCTCAGAATGCTCTAGATTCACACAGAGAGAATGCCATTTATTACTTGAGCAAACGTATGCTAGTCATGAGCTTAAGTACAATCAGATTGAGCAGTTATGCTTAGCCTTAGTCTGGGTATGTCACAAACTCCAGGACTACCTATGCTCATACACAACCCATGTGCTAGTTAATAAGAGCCCTTTGAAATTCCTTATGGAGAGGCTGATTCTTGACATCAAGATGGAATAATGGATGGCAGTTCTCACAGCATTTGACCTAAAATATGTCCCAAGAAAAAGTGTTTAAAGGAAGCATAATCGCTAACCAACTAGCTGTTGCCCCTGTGGGGAAGAAATATTTGAGCCTGAGTTCCTAGATGAGGATATCTTAATCATAGATCCTGAGGTATGGAAGTTATTCTTCAATGGTGCCTCTAATAGTAAAGGCGACAGAGTTGGCATAGTTCTGGTTACCCCTAAGGGAGATCATTTGCCTATGGTGATCAAACTAGCATTCGAGGTGACCAACAATAAAGCAAAATATGAGGCATGCATAGCTGGTCTAGAGGTGGCCATTAACATGAGGATAGACTATTTGGAAGTCTATGGCGATTCTAACCTCATTGTTTCCCAAGCCCTGGGTAAGTGGAAAATTAGAGAAGAGCATTTGGTTCCTTACCTTCAATGCTTGAATGACTTGGCAGAGAATTTCCATGAACTCTCTTTCATTACCTACCAAGGGCAAAGAATTAGTTTGCTGATGCTCTAGCCACCTTAGCCTCGATGATCAATATAAGCGATAACAAGATACACAGGCCTGTTGTTATCGAAGTAAAATGACAACCTAGATATTATACCATGTGCATGAATCTCCAGTTGGCTAACACCAAACCCTAGTTTTGGGACATCCTCAATTACATCCAGAATGGTAAGTATCCAAAAGGAGCCTCAAAAGCATACCGGAGAACCCTAAGGCAGCTGTCTGCTGGTTTTATACCTAATGGAGGTGTGCTATACAAGAGAGCCTAGGATAACATCCACCTGTGATGTGTGACTGAAGAAGAAGTCCAATAAATTATGGAATGGGTCCATGGCGGAGAGGAAGGCTCACACATGAATGGTATAGCCTTGGCACGGAAGATAGCAAACTTAGGCTACTTTTGGCTAATCATGAATGAAGACTATGCAAAGTATGTGCAAAGATGTCACAAATGTCAGATCTTTGCCAAACTCCAACATCGGCCCCCTGTTCCTCTAAATCTAATAGCAACACCATGGCCTTTTGCTACTTGGGGCACAGATGTCATTGGGAGGATTTCTCCAAAGTCCTCTAGTGGACATGAGTACATTCTAGTGGCCGTAGACTACTTTACAAAATGGATTGAAGTGGCACCATATCAAGTCCTAAACTTAAAGAAGGTGGCACACTTCATCCAAACCAATATCCTTTATCAGTTTGGAATCCCCTTCGAAATAATCATGGACAATGGCTCTCACTTTCAAAAGGAGGTAGTCCGCCTACTCCTGACAAAGAAGATTTAGCATCACCGCTCCTCTCCCTATCGGCCACAGACCAATGGCACAATTAAGGCCGCCAACAAGACCATAAAGACTATTTTGCAGAAGGTTATTGAAAAGCATAGAGACTGGCATGAGCGACTACCTACTGCTTTATGGGGATACAGAACTACTGTTCGTACTACGACAAGGGCAACCCTATATGGCTTAGTTTATGGAATGAAGGTTGTCCTTCCCATTGAAATGCAAATTCAATATGCTAAGGTAATGAGGGAAAGCTAGTTGAGTGAAGCAAACTGGATCAAAGGATATCATGAGCAACTAAATGCTATTGATGAGAAAAGAATAGATGCCTTGTACAGGATTCAAAGCTACCAACAGAGACTAGCTCGACACTTCAATAAGAGGGTAAAAGACAAGGGCCTAGAGGAAGGAAATTTGGTTCTGAAGGAGATTAGGGCCCCAGTTCATGACCCAAGGGGGAAGTTCAGGCCAAACTAGGTTGGGCCATATGTACTAAAAAAGATTTTATCTGGCGGAGGCGCCATTATTGCGAATGTGAACAAAAATGAGTTCTCTAATCCCTGCAATTTGGATCAGCTGAAAAGATACTTTGTCTGAATCTGTATCATTTCTATCTATTTTCCTATTCAAAGCAATGTAATCAGAACTACGTGGACCTGATTCTCCCTAAAAGAAATAATCGATGAAAAAGTGATGTAAGGGATACGTAGGCAGCCCGACTCGCATGCGGTCTAAAGCATAATATAAAAATATTTTGTTTGCATCACCATCTCATTTCCTCTATATCTAATGCAACATTTGATACTTTTGTCTGAAAAAATATAAATAATAAATAATAATAAATAATAAATAAAAGAAAATGCTCGCTAAGTTGAAAACCCGCGAGGGCAGCTTAGGCAAAAATTAGGGCAAAAATAAAGGTATCTTATATAATGATGATCAGATTTTACAAAAGCATACAATCCATCATCACAAAAAGTACAGCCTCTATCTATATCTACAGCTTGTCCTGTGGTCATTTAGCTTACAGGAGTGTACAAAAAAAAAACCGGTAGCTCGTGTCAGAACAACCACCAAAAAATAGGCAGACAACTATCTCTACCTAGTCAATCCTCCTCCTCCTCCTCCTAAGATGAACGTCTCTTTTATAATCAAATCCCGCCACTATCTCCTCAATCGTCACTCCTCTGATCCTGGTCTCTAAGACCCCTCTATAGAGTCAGTAGGCAGAGCGCTCATAATGCTTAAACTACTCTCAGTGACCGCTCTGGCCGGTCTACCCCGTGTCTTAGTAACTCTAGAACTACTCCCTGAAGTCACATCTGAGACTCTCCTCTGAGGGCCCGTACCTCCTGAGCTACTAGCTACAATCCTCCCTTGTGTCGAAGTTGGAGTCCTCTTTTGTACTCTAGCAATAGCAGTCCTCTTCTATGCACTCACTGCTATGGTCCTCCTCTGTGAAATCAAAGTAGTGTCACCCTGGCGTCTAACCACGGTGACGGTCCTCTGAGTCACGTCTACTATAGTCTGAGTCACCACTGCAGCCTGTAGGGTCAATCTCCCTATAGAACCTCTAGCCTTGATCTCAGGTTGGGTCACCTCCCCTGTTTTGGCAGCAATTCCCTGGTCGCTAATACCTCTAGCAACTGCCTCCTCCATCTCGTCGCTCTCAGTCTCCCTGAGTAGTGCAGCCCGGTGCTCTCTCTCGATTGGCCAAACAGTCTTAATCAACCAACTGCGGTACCTCTCAGTAGTACCAAAACTAATCTCTGGCCTCACCGTATGAAAGCTCCTAATCCACCCCCCTCTGATGGCTTTAGCAATGGGGATTATAATCCTCTCAGACTCTAAGAAAGGCACAATTGGAGGGACATCCTAGGTCTGGCCCATTTGCCTCAAGACCCTTGTACCCTGATAGAATGATGTCCAAGCCAAACCAAGCAGATAGACCATCCAGTACCCATGGCTCATCTTTATAAAGGACCTAATCCCATACTATTGGCAGTGCCAGAGTATGTCCTTTAGGGCAAGCTCTAGGAGCGATCCAATCCACTTCCTGACTAATCCTCGCCTCACCAGGATGGGTCGTATTCGATACTGAATGGCTACATACGAACTCCTGGTCGGAGCAGCAACCACCCTTAAGTGGTCCATCAACCACACCTAAAAAATAAACCAAAATAAAATCCAGATACACATAAAATATCCACTCTTAAAAGGATAGAAGCCAACAAATTTCTCTCTCACCTGAAGCACTATTGGAGATACAGTCCATCTCTCTAGTCCCTGAACATAGTAGTCAAGGCTCAACAGTGTCTCCGCCAATATGGCCCCAATAATAGAGTGACCCTACTCCATTTGTAATACTAAACCCGCCACTCTGACATCTCCCCAACCAACAGGTCTGGGGAACAGGTATCTAGTAGTCAAGCAGAAAACTAAGGCTCACATCCTAAACCTCTACACCCTTACATCACCCTGGTCGCTGGGATCATGAAATTCCTTGATAATGGCAGTCAGGTTCACCTGCCCCTCTACCACCATCCGACTGGCAGTGTCCATTGGTAGAGCTAAAAACTCTTGAAAAACTCTATAGTGCCTAACCCTGAACTTGAGCACTACTAGGGTCGCCTCCATATCACAACCAAGAATGGCACAAAACTCCTCAAATATGGGGTATATCTCCTCCATACCCACACCAAACTAAAATACTCAGGCCATCGAATCCCAAAATCGAGAACACACTCTCAAAAAATTCCAATCCACCTAAACCCCTCTCAACGCCACCATAACTGAAATCCCGTACCTACCCAAGTTTATCCTATCTAATTTGTCGAGTTTTCTTGTCCACATGTGCATGTAATGACTAAAATATGACTCCATGTGAAAAAGAAAGAAAAGAAAAGAAGATGGTGGAAAATCGAGCAAAGGAAGAGAAAGTCGACAAACGGGCAGAGTTTCAGCTCTCAAATGAAAAATGGATGGATTTGCCTCAAAAGTTCTGCCCTTATATAGGCCCCTAGATGTCACATCAAGTCAAAAAAGGTCAAAAAGCTACTCAGCCAATGGATCTGCAATCTGATAGGCTGGCGGAGTCATCAAGGCACTGCGCGACGCCGCTATCAATTTCAGTGGCTCATCACTATTCCAACCCATTTTGTCGATGCCCGAAACACCACAGTTTGGTTCTTTGATCTCTGAGAAGTAAAAATTAAATCATTTTCTTCCCTCCTTGGGATAGAAAAGTACTGTAAAATTTTTGAATTTAGAGCAATGAGCAAAATGGGGCCGTAAATCAACATAAATTGGTCATAGGGACATGCATTTAAGTGTAAACTTGCATCCACGACATACATTCATCATCATCATTTGAAAGCATGCATTCATAAGATAGGCATGTAAGGTGAAATAGAAAGCATTAGATAAGTCAAGTCATGCATACACAACATATGTACAACATAGAAATACATGCACAATCATAAATAAGTATGGTACAACCATTTGAAAGAAAAGGCAAAATAAAGGTCAGCATAGGCCTCTATATCAGCAGCCTCGTCAATGATGCCAGTCTCGTCTCCTCTGCCTCCGGTGGGTATCCTCATCACCCTACCCCCTGGATTCTGACATATCGATGCAAGTAAGTAAGTCGCCCATGGCTAACTCCATCCGCCGAGACATCCAATAGGTATTATGAGCGAACTCCTAAGGGATTTGCATAAAAGAGCGTCAGATATTTTGAATCTTTTCAAGAAAGGGGCACAAACATAACGAAAGCCCTACCACGGATCCTTTTCGTACGTAGGGGAGTCAAGAGAATAGAAACACACCTCGACGCTAGTGGGAACGTCTTGCACTCCAGGGTGAACAATGTCAAGTATCGTCCACATCTTCGTAGTACCATCTACTGCATAATAAGGAATATGATAAGAGATGTGGTACTTTGTGGCCCAGGGCACTGGGTCTAAACTCTGGCTAGGGCTTGCACTATGACTTGTTCCTTGAGCATGGCCCTAGGAAGTACTAACACTAGGAGCCTTAGAAACAGCCGAGGGGATGCTCCCCCTCCTAGTGCTAGGAGTAATAGAAGAGCGCCCACGTGGCGTGACCTTGTACATCAGAAACTGCTGGCAGAAATCGACATAGGGAGCATTGGAGAGCTGAAAGCGGTATGCCTCCCTACTAAAGAAGAGATCAGGGGTAGCTCAGATGTCTAAGCCCAAGCGCATGTCTACTGGTGGAGGGATGGGCACGCGCCATGACCCTAATGTCTGAAAATTCATCCTCTTGCCTAGGTAATATAGGTGAAAATAAGGGGATCACAATAGCATCCTTCTATAGGAAAGGCCCTCCATAAGGGCTACGAAAGGGGTGCGCGACATGCTCACTCTGAAAGGCCTTGCAATCTATCACAAGCAACTAATAAGCATATCATAGAAAGTAGCGGCAAAAGAGTTAAGGAAAAAAAGGAATACCTCATCATTTGTCAACTGGTCAAAGAAGGCTTTATATGTCATGGTATCGTGCGGGCGAGGGAGATCTTGGTTCAGCTCCACCCATCTTCTCCCTATTGGAAAGTCTTCCACTCACTGCTCAATCATTCGGGGGGAGGTGAATGGGAAGTACTCATAAGCCCACATCTATAACACAAAAGAGTCAGAAACAAAGAAAAATGACATTATGTGAATAAAAGATACAGTTTGATGAGCATGATGCATACCTCCCAAATTGGTGTTATCCCACCAATGGATAATACGCACCCACGAGATAGGTCTACCATGTCCCGGTACATGGCACTTAAGATGGTGCTACCTTAGTCGTACTCAACCCACCTATCTATCTAGACTAGGCTCTTCAGGATATTCAGATCCACCATATCCTACAGGTTATGAGTAAAAGTGCAGCCTGTGATGATCAGAAGACACAAGCGAGAGAGAGCCTCTTCAGAAACAAGGTCTTCATATGATAGCCCCTCTAACTTCTTATGGAGGAGTGTGCGCCTGACAGTGGTGCTCTCCAGGGGGAGTGAAACCAATCAAATCAAAAACTTCTCTTTTAGTGTACTCCTCTCGCCAATCATTGCACATGTCAAGAGGACGAGACCCGAATCGAATCCCCGTCATCATATAAAGGTCAAAAGGAGTACAAGTCATCTCCACGCAAGGTAGGTGAAAAGTATTGGTGGTGTCCCACCATCTCTCTGCCAAGGCCTTTATCAAATTCATGTTGATGCAGTCAGGTGTCCTCAACTCCAGAAAATTGAGGAAGCCTGTCGGCTCTAAAAGATTCCTGACGGACCACCAATGACAAGGCACTTTATCACCATATCCAGGTTGTGTCGCCCACCCCTATTTCGAATAGTCTTTGTCTGTAATGAATCCAAAAAAGTCGCATGATGTTAGATAAAAAATAAAAAAATAAAAAAAAACACTGACCGCTATGCTCCCATCATATGAAATGTGGTCCTGAGGATCTTGGAGCAGGACTGATGGGTTGGAGTTCTCCTTCGGCGCCTCGTAAAGTCGACCCCGAAGTCCGCCAGTGGGAGGTATGGTAGTGTGTCCAGATGAGAAAGCCATTGCTGCAAAGTACTAGACCTGAAAAGTAAGAAAAAATTCATTATTATTGTTACTACTCAAAAAAATGTGTATATATATATATATATATATATATATATATATATATATATATATATATATATATATATATATATATATATATATATATATATATATATATATATATATATATATATATATATATATATATATATATATATATATATATATATATATATATATATATATATATTTAAAAAAAAAAGAGAATTTTATTATTATTACTACTATTATAATTATTATTAAAAAAAAGAATTTAGTAAAAAAAAGAGGGGGGGGGGGGGGGGGGGGGGGGGGGGGGGGGTTGAACTTGCTCACGTTTTGAGCAAAGAATGAGAATGGTGTTATAGCGAATGGAAGTATGGTGGTATTTATAGAGTTTTAGGTCATATAAGATAAAATAGCGCATAGTAAAAGATGCCTTATAATTTTTTAGTCACATGAAAGTAAATTTTCAGCTAGCATTAATTTATAATCAGAATCCAAAAGTTTCTATGTGTTCATGAGATTTTTATCTACCTATAGTCACCCCATTTTCCTATTTTCAAATGGCAAATGTAGCTTTTACATTAAAAAAAAAAAAAAAAAAAAAAAAAAAAAAGAAAATTATGAACCTGAAAATTCACTGGCATTGCAAAACTAGTCAAATCAAGTCTCAAAATTCTTGAAAATTATCTCATTATAATCGGAATCATTTTCCGAACTTAGATCTGCCGATGGCTTGGGTTCACTCTCATCAAAACTATCCCACTAATGGACAGCTTTGATGAGGGGGTAGCTGTGAACCCTCATTTTAACACCTCCAAAATTAACTTTGAATTCACCAATACTGACCGAGATATTTTTGGCATAATCAAACGTCTTTTCTTATCTAGATGGGACCTTTTGCACCAGACAATATTTTTTCAAAACTGACCGGATTCTTTCCTAAACTGACCATCTAAATATTCTAAAATTAATTTTGAACCTATCGATACTGACCAAGTAATTTTTTGAGCTCTAGAACTCCTGAAAACTTATCCGAAAGTCCAAAAGTCTGATCGAGCAAAAGAAGAAAAATTTCAGCAGGTGCGCCTACCAAGGCACCGGCTGGGAGGCGCGGTCGCCCCTGCTGGGGCGCCTCGCCCAACAGGCCGATGGTGCGGCCCATATCGTCACCAGTTCCGCTGGCTTCCCAACGGCATGGGCCCTGCAACCCACACCTGCACATCCCAAAATATCCCCTCCAACCTTTTTCTAGCCCTTTTTAGCCCTACCCTTCATGGTCTTTTCACATTTTCATTACCTAAACTATCCTCAACCCCATTTGCCTATAAATAGGCTCAACCATTTACTCATTTCCACACATTGAAGTTGATATTGATAGCTATCTATCAACCTTCTTTCTTCTTCTCCCTCCATCCACTCTCCAATTAATTAATTAATCATTTTAATTAATTAATTTTCTCATCCAAGCCAAGTTAATTAATCCTTTTAATTAACTAAAAAATCTTTTTTTTATCCCTTACAAGCTAATTAATTAATTAATCTTTTTAATTAATTAATTACTTTTTTAATTAAATTAAATAAAAAATCTCTTTTTTAAACTCATCCCCTATTTTAATTAATTAATTAATCATTTTAATTAATTAATTACTCTTTTTTTAAAAATTAAATTGAAAATCTCTTTTTCAACTCATCCACTATTTTAATTAATTAATTAATCATTTTAATTAATTAATTTACTCGTCCATCATTTTCTTTGATCATTAATCAAGTCATTTGTCCGGTCCGGTAAAACACTTTTTCTATCTTGTCCACCAAAATTCAAGGTATTTTAATCAAACTCGTTCTCCAAACCCAAAAAATCATTTTTATCAATTTGTAAACCCCTCCACTTAATCATGGAATGAACTACGTGCATTTTGATCCCTATTCAAACGGGGTACATAGGCATGTTTGGAATTTAAGTCCAAATCTCAAATCCAATTTTCTTTTAAATTAAGCTTATTTTCCTTATTTTTCTTAAATTGATTATCTTTTTTACAATATTTGTAAGGGAATTTGTGGTTTTCCTAAAATCCCATAAGGACTAGAGAAGGCATCCTACTTTTCTATCAAATGTGATTAAAGAGTGATCATGTGGTTCCCCTAAATCCCTAAAGATTAGAGGGAACACTCTCCTTTATTTGTAAATGTTTATTGTTTCGTTAATTTTCATGCATCCATCTTATGCCATATTCATACATTTTATTTGCGATTATTAATGTCATTCATGAAATCAATTTTCAAGTCAAATTAAACTTAAGAGCTAAGTTTAGATTATTTTAAACCAAAAATCTAGTCCCCAAGCTCAACCTGGTTCGATGGTTAGTGATTTTATCCATGGAAAAATTAATTAAAAATTAATTGGAGTCAACTGGATTTTTTCCTTAATTTTTTCCATTTAAAATAAATTAGGGTGGGGGCTCCCAAAATCATTTTCAAAATCAACCGATCCGAACTTGAAGGTTCCATCGTGAGTCTAAACCCAAATGAGCATCCCGGTTCCCTCTAGCGGACTGGGCTGGTGCTCAGGCGAAGTCTCACACTAATACAATCCTTCAAGTAGTTGGCCAGTAATAGTGATGTCTTTTGATGAGCCCTTCTATCTTTACTCCAGCCAGATAATCACTACATACTTCCTCATGCACTTGTTGCAACATTTCTAATGCATCTGACATACTTAAGCACCTTAACAGTAGACCATCAAATCCTTTCCTATAGAGATTACTCTCCAGCATGATATAGTTATGTGCTTGTCCCTTTATGTTGTATGGCACTTTCTTGCTTGGATTGTCAAAGTATTTCTTCAAGTCAGCTCTCCAGTCCCCAGTAATACCAACCTTTGTGTTGAATATATCAACTTGGATGAATTTGGGAGGTGCCTTCTCTAGGTCATGTATTTGTAGAATTTTTTCATTTTCAATAGGCTTCGCCTCATAAGTTACTTTAGCTCTATAGGTACCATGGAATTCTTTCACTTTCAGTCTCTCCATAGTCTGCTGCACATATGCTTTGAACATGGCAGTTACAGCTACTGTGATTTCCATAAGGAGGATCTCTAAAATCTTAGTGAGCTCCCTAATGAAAGCTAATGATGCCATCTCTATAGAAATTAAGTCCTCTTCAGTTTCTCCTAGGGCATGTAGCATTTTGAGTGGCATGATATTTACTGCCGACTCATTGTCTATTAAAACTCTGGTGATGGATCTCCCTTTGACGTTTGCCATGACAAACAGTGATTTTTCGAAAATCAAGTTCTTAGATTGGTGAGGATCAGCTGCTTGTATAGCCACTCCATTATAGAAATCTTCCTCCCTATGGAAAGTTAGCCCCTGAGCCTTAGGAACTTTGATCTCCATGGCATTCCCTTTTGTAGATTTGGATTGAAGATAACAGGCAATTCTACTATTGCAGTAGCACATCAATTTTCTACCATCTGATTCCACATCACTCCAGCCTGTAGTAATAATAAACTCTATAGGCATATCAACACTAAAAAATTTAAAGTAAAATCCTTGGAATCCCCAGTTGATCTTGTTTAGAACTCTTAGAGTTCTCAATCACTTTCTTCTTGAATTTGCTTTTATTGACTTTCCTAGGAGGAAAATCTTGTGGATTAGCTTATCTTTTTGCCTCCACCGTTTATCTCTACAATCTATATTTCTGAGTCCTGGTGAGTGACTTAGGGAACTTATTATTTTCTATAGGAATCCACTTTTGGATAGGTTCCACAATAGGAGGAACAATAAAGCGAGGTTGGCTCCTTTGGAACTTGTACTGGTGTGTAACCTTTGGTGAATTTTCTAGCAGCCTATCTCTCTAGTGAGATGGCTTAGGTTTAGGAATCCATAGTTTATAGCTTTTCTCCCTATGGACCTTCAGTGGACTCTTGTCTTTCTGCTTGTCATTAGAAATCACTAGGGACTTGTGATTAATAGCCACAGAATTAACAATGGCCATTGGTGGATCGATGATTGTAGGATTCTTCTTCTCAAGGAATTTAAGCACTCCCTTATTGATCTTGTCCACTTCAATATTCACAGGAACTTGCTCTCTAGGGATTTGTGGTGGAATAACAGGCTATGGAATCTTGTTGACTGCTGGTGCCAAGTTCACTAGCCTTTCTTTATTAAAACTTACATCATTGTCATACATAGTAAGATGATTGATAGGGTTAATGTTAGCATGCAACTGTTGTGGTGAAACTTGCCTTGGATTGCCAGTAGGCACAATCTTTGGTTCTTCCCTCCTATAATGAGGTGAAAAGCTTTCTTCAGGGCGGTGGGAATCACTAACCTCCTGTTAAGCAATAGATTGCCCCCTGAATTCTTATGAGGGTTGCCTAGTAAGCCTATGGATATTAGCCTGCCTAGGGCTTTGTTGTAACATCTTAGAAATTAGCTTTAGCTAGGTAGTGAATTTTAGAATTTTAATTCGAAGTTGATATTAAGGATTTGCATAAAATTTTTGCATAGCATTTGAATATATGAAAAGTATAAGAAACCTAAGTAAAACCAAAGAGATAAATGAAACCATAGTGAAACCACATATATACCAAATTGTAAACGTACTTAAAGTACCATATTTTCTGAAATTCATTTAGTGAAATTTATAATTTTTGAATAATAATCTAAAAGTGAATAAATACATTAATTAAAGCTTAATTAAGTTTAATATTAATATTTAAAAATGTATGGAGAAGGACCAAACTGTAAATTTGCAAGGACCAAATTGCATAACTTAAAAATTGGTGGACTAAACTATAATTTGGCTAAAAATTCTGCCCATATAACAGATTTCTCCAGAATTTTCTATACAAAAATCAAATTTTTCTCTTCTTCCTTCTCCTCTTGGCCGAACCTCTCTAGACCCTCTTCTCCATCTTTTTTCTTTCAATTTTCTTTAGAAAAATCATTGCAAACCTATAGCAAATAACCTATTTTCATCATCCAAATTACTTCCCATCAAGAATTAAGCAAAAAATAAGCAAGAAATTGAAGAAGTGAAGATTGGAAGAAATCTGCCATTTTAAGAAAAGCAAGGTTCACTTTTCTTGATTTTAATCTATAGAAACAGATGTTAGTGAGTGGAAAAGATGATTTAGTATGAGAATTATGTGATAGATTAGTGTATTTGGCATGAAAACTTCATAACTCTTTAAATGCACCTTAAATCAAATTGTTGCTAAAACTTTAAATTCACCTAAAAAGACTTAAGAATAGTTAAATCTGATGCTTAAGGAATGGATTCTAGCAATTGGAATCATTGAATTTGAAGAAAAACACATAGGTTGTTTAAAATCATCAATTCTACCCATATGTTCAAAATCCCATTTCAAGTCTTTTTTTTCCAATTTTATTGCTTAAATGTGTTAGTTTAGTATCAAATAACATGAAAATAACCTTAGTTTGAATTATAAAAATTCCCTTGAAGAAACCGTACTTGGCCGAACCATAGGAGGCAGAATTGCCTTAGTTTTTGCTTGATTTTTTTTCATGATTTTCCATGCTAAAATGAACCCTTTGCTTGGCCTTTAAATTCCAAATGAGTTGTGGAATATATTGTTGGCAATGTGAATTTATGTAGGGCAATTTGGGCTTCTTCCAATTTGCCCTAAAACTCTTCCAAAATGCAACCAAAGTCATGCCCACCAAGTGTTTGATAAAATGTCCTAAAGAAAATCCATGAACAAATGCCAACCAATGCTTGCTACAAAATTGCCAAGAAAATACCTATAAGTAAATTCCATAATATATCATCCCTAAAGTGATAAATAGGTTATGTATGCCTAAATTGCTAATAAACATAAATGTAGTTAAATTAAACTAAAGAATTAAAGATGACAAATTAAATGCTCAAAACAGAAAAATAAACATAAATCATGCATTTTATGCTATTAGTTTAAGTATTCTCAATAACGTTTAGTATTAAAATAATGTATTTTGTTTCTTTAGCTTCTAAGGATCAAGAAAAGGAGGTTGAGGATTAAGGGATAAAGCTTCGGGTTCCATCTTTCATTGGTAAGTAATATATGCATATGTATATATATGTTTATACCAAAATGAACTTATACCCTTATATGATATTTGCTTGTGAAATGCTCCTTGATGATCCTTTTGAATCTGAATTGCTTCCTTTTCATTGATTCCTTCTTGCTTTGGAATACCTTATTGCTTGCATTGAATTTCTAATTGTTCATAGCAAACCTTTGAAACCTGTTTTGCTTCTTTGTAATTACATTGTTCGGCTTTGTAGCACCTTGTGATATGTTCGAACGACTTTGATTCTTTAAATGAACTTATGTTGTTTAATTCCCTTTCTTTGAATTTAATTATTGGGTAAACCCTGTGATTTGATTGGATATCAAATGACAGAGCTACTCATATGATGGAGTAGTATAAAAAAAAAAATTTGCATCAGACATTGTGCACAATGAATTATAAACTCGAGCTAGAGAGGGTTAAGCCCCTAGCCATATAGTATGATCAACTATATGTGGGTAAAGCATGCTCCCAAGATAGTAGCCTCTGCTTATTATAAATGTGTGATTAAGTGAATTCTGTCATTTAAGAGCCAATATGATTGTCACCTTTACTTTCATGCCTTTATTTAAACTATTGCTTCTCTTTGCTCTTTTATCCTTTTCTATTTTGTATATGTATGTATGCATATATTATTCACTAGGATTTTATCTCATCATTTTAGTGGTTTATAAATTTTCAAGTAGACTAGTGGTTCCAACAAAGCTTCTCCCTCCTGCGTGGAACCTATCATGTAATATTCATATTTATTTTGATGGTTGTAAATATTAGAAACTCTATGGTACTTGGTGATTTAGTATAGTTTAGACTGGGAATTGTAATAAATATTAAATGCATAAATTATATGTAAATTAAATGAATATTAATGAATATCATAATGTTTATTGTATATTTGTGGATGCTAATTGTTTAATATAACAATCCGGGGTTCTACGGGTTTAGGTGGCTTTAGGCTTACCCAATCCCTAGGACCGTCCATCCCTAGAGAGGGATGTGACATTTGTGGTGGAGTTACTACACTGATCAGTGCTTGATAGATCAAAGTTTGATTCTTTGATAGCCTATGCATTTCTTCAAGAATCATTTGTAGACTATTCATTGGAATAGTAGTATTAATAGGCTTAAAAGCATTACCTTGACTTCCAACAATAGGACCTATTGGAATTTCTAGCTCTTGTATGTTGTCTTGGTGAATTGGCTGTGGAGAAGCCAGTCCACACTTGATTTGCTCCATAAGGTGTGGAACGAGTCCTTCCTGTACTTACGATTCATAAGAACTAGCAACAATGTATTTTCCAACAAATTTTCTTGTTCTTGATGCCATGAGAGTGAGTCCAACTGAGCGTGCCATAATATTGTTGGTTCTAAAATTTGACACAATGGTAAATTAGTGATTGTGCAAGCGTGCCACGTGCAGATGAAGGTGCACGAGCTTGTAAATTGTGCTTTTCTAACTTCTTATTAATGGACTGTGGATTCCTAAATTTCCTTACCACAGTACGTTTGGACTCTTGGCAGCAAGTAGTAAATATAGAGATAAACAGTAATAGAACAAAAGCAATTTTTATTAAGTGATTGCAATGATTACAATAAGCTTGGAAACGGAAAGCTGAAAAAGAAAACTATGCCCGATAGGGTTGATAAAAGGCACAAGGCCTATTGAGTGGTTGATTGATTGGGGTTTCAACAGGAGATACAATTTAGCTTAAATATTTCCTAGGAATTAACTGCTCTTTAAGTGCTACGTTTTTAGTAACTGTTGCTCCACTCTCTAGGACAGTGCAACTGCTGGTAACCTCCATAAATCGCTCTCTGTGGAATTGTCCATAGCCATCTGGAATATCAACCATCACTGGACTTGACCTGTAGATCTCCATAGGTCTTACTGCTCAACTTGGGCTTCAATTTTAATGGGCTTTTTACAATTTTAACCCAGAAAAATATTATGGTGCAAACATGAACAATATTCAATCTAATAACCATCCTATCATTGGAGATGAGTTGTACTTTAATTTGAATTCCATTTTTTTTTCTTTGTTTATAATGTTTACAATCTTTTTTTGAAATCTTAGCTTCGGTTCACAATTTTTAAGTCAAAAAAATATTTTAACCTCATTTTATTCATATTAAATTGTGATCACATACATAATTTAATTAATAAGATGAAAGGATGTAATAATGAGGAAAGTTAGGAAATAAAGGAAAATAAATTTCCTAACATTTTATTCATATTAAATTGTGATCACATACATAATTTAATTAATAAGATGAAGGGATGTAATAGTGAGGAAAGTTAGGAAATAAAGGAAAATAAATTTCCTAAGTCTATCTTATTATTGGCATAAAGAATTGAACAAAAATTTACAATTGATAACTTTAATATTCTTTAAATTTTATTAACCAATAAAATTAATAGCTAGAAATACATCAAAACTAATTATTTATCATACAAAAAGGAAAAATTTCAAGTGTCACAAATTTCAACTTGTAGTTTCCAAATACATACAAATGTAGCCAGATTACAACAAAGATTTAACTAATTATAATATTTCCTAGTACATACTTAATCTAATGCTTTGAACTAACCCCTCCAACCTATAAAGTAAAATTCAAAATTTCACATTTAAATAAGGGAAATTTAAGTACCTAAGTTTTGAAATTAGTCTATAAGACTTCAATACTTATCCATCAATTTAATAAATATCCTTCAGTCTCAATCATTACCAATCCTCAGCCTCTAATCAAACTCATCAAAATATGAAGTAAAGCCAATCATTCTATTCACCCTTAACAAAAATCCTGAATCTCAAATTATGGTGACATGGAGATTTGAAAAAATCAACGTGGTTGAAAGCAAAGGTTATGATGGAATGAGGTGAAATGATCAGCTGCAAAATGAGAAGTGGCTGGCATTGATTGAGATTTAGGTGGTCATGATTGATGATTAAGGTTGGAGATGGTGGTGGGCGGTGATGAAATTCAATGAAGAAAGGAAGGAGCTGGCAGGTGGTGGCTAAGTTTAGAGAAAATAAACTAGGTCCCTCCACTAATTTATTTATATTTAAGATGTCATGATGAAATGCATAACCTTGTGCATTTTTTTAAATTTCGCCAAAAAAGGTACAAGTATTTTAACATGTTCAAGTGCACAACCTTGTGCATTTTTTCAAAATTTCGCCAAAAAATGGTAGAAGTATTTTAACATGCACAAGGCTGTGCACTTGGGCATTTTTTCAAAAATTAGAAAAAAAATGGCAGTAACAAATTTTAAAGTGTACATTATTATGCACTTTTGGAACACACAATCTTATGCATTTTTGGTTAATTTAGAATTTTACACCACAATGACCTTATTATCCACAATGGGGGGATCCACCTCTCCACTCTTATAGGAGCATTACCATAACTTAGGCCTAACTGATAATTTGAAAGTTTTGAACAAATTAGACCTGGAGAATAGGATCATTAAACCAAATATTAACCATTCTATAAATCCCTCAAGCAAAATACATGAGTTATTCAATTAACTTAAATTTAAAGTCTATCTATCCCTTTTAGTTTTGTCAAAGCAAAGCAGCAGAAAACATCTATTGTATTAGATTTGGAAAAAAAAAAAAGTATAAAGATCTTACAATCTCCAGAAGTAAGTTTCTAGCAAAGAAAGACTTAGAAGGTACCGGTTCTCATAAGACTAATACTTAACCTAAACTTATGATGATCCTACGCAAACTTGAGTTGAATACCTTATTAATGCTCTTTTGCATTATTGGAGCTTTGCTTCTCTATTTAAACGCCTTGAGGTTCTTACTTTGATATGAAGATATACTCTTTCACCGAACTCTCTGTTGATAGTATTGCTTTTTTTTATCCGTAACACAAAGAGTGAAAGAGAGATTAGTTTTGAAGTTGTTTGAGAATAATAAGATAGAATCAAACATGTTTCAAAACTAAGAATTTCAAAATGTCAATAATGTTGTGACAAGCAGCGTTTGATATCACAAGAATATTACCTCAAGCAAAAGTATGCATATCCAAGCATCGTACATAAGAATAAATAAATAATAATGCAATCATTCTATTTTTCATTTCCATGTACTGAAGCCACAACAAGGAGATTAGCCTCATAATGACACTTTCAAAAGGAATTGTGCAGAAGGAGGACAAAATTCATGCCTAAAATTCTAAGCAAGTTTTAGGACTATTGACAAGATAAAACTTACAAAAAAGAGCAAAGGCTGAAAGAGACATAGAAACAATTACCTAAGCTACATGTACCAAACCTAAAAATTAAACTACAATATAACCTGGAAAAAAAAGGAAAGTAAACTCATCAGTACACATATAGGATTTGATGCTTTCACTAGTCCTTGAAGTGGCTAACAATCACAAGCTAATTAAACTTGTTACTCAAATTATATTCTAAGTCAAACACTCAATGAAAGCACACAATATGTAATTAATGCTTTCCATAATAGTTCTACTTCTTAATATCTTATCTAGGTTGGATTCTACTTTTTTTTAATAAATGTGGCTTCAACTAGGGTGGGGTTCCATCTTGGATTCTACTAGAGCTTGCTATTCTACTCAATTTAAGCCATGAGCGAATAGACAGGAATAATAATATCATTAAAACACTTAATTTTACGGTTAACAAAATAAATTAAAATTCCAGCCACTGATCTCTAAAATTGGGCTAAAATGAATATACCAAAATGAGAACATCCACCAAATGGATCAAAGAAAATTAATCCTATCTAAGCCATGCATCTAAGCTTCTAAAAACTTCTTGATTAGTAGGGCTGTCAGCAATGGAATTACCTTCCTAAAACACATGATAAATAGAGATTAGGAATCAAATTCCTCAAGGACATCTTGCAACCACCTTGGCTTATTACACAATCAGTTTAGTCATTCTAATGGCCTATTAATACAAGCATAAATCAGACATTTAGATAGAGATGGATTATAAAATATATGCATTTAAGTGAAAATTATATAGTATATATGTAGCAACAGAATCAATTCCACCAAGCACCATAAATGTGTTTTTTTTTAGTTGTTATGATTAGGGATTGAGCATTAAATCATATTACCCTATTTGCACTATGATTACTTATCATATACCAACTAAGCTAAACCCAATTTGTATTTTATAAAACATGTTAAATACAAATTGATACTATAAACCCATTAAGTTACATAACTTTGTCATGTATAGAGACCAGAGTGATAAATAAGTAGCTTTTATAAGGCTTCCTTTTATGATAGATAAAACAAACACATCCTACATTGTTGTAACAAGAAAGGCAACTAAAAAAGAGGTCCTAAATGTTTACTAACTATTTTGCATTTCATAACATGAATTTTTTGGCTATATTTCATTTTGGTTTAAAGTAAGGTACAATGAAATTGATTTTTTCAATTATGTCAGTTTGATTAAAACTAGTTGCCAACAATTATGAAATGAAGTTAAAAGTCATGCTTTAACCTTTTGTCATCCTTAATCTGAAACTTTTGTAAATATTCAAGTTGCTTGATCATCCCACATTCACATAAAGTCAAAAGTAATGGAAAGACTGAGATTTTTCTTTTTAAATCATTCCATCACAACAACTGTGCATCAAAATGAAATTATAAATACATTTGCAATAAATAAATAAATTAAAACTAAAGTGAAATTAGCAGTTATGACATCTTATTAATTGTGAACTCAAATGAAATCAAACCTGAAATTAGCAGTTATGACATCTTGTTAATTTAACAAGGCATTGGCTGTAGTTAAGCATGGAAAAAATGGTGAATCTACATTAGAAAAACTAGTATCAGATTCACATTCTAAACACACACTAGATTATATTTTAGAAAATTAAAGAAGGCAAATAAAATTACAATTTTTTTAAAATGGAAAACAAGTGGTGTGTTTATACAAGTTGAGAAATGCGAGTGAGCAAAATATAAAAAGTAGTATAAAATTATGAAACCTAAAAATTATTAAGGATCATGCTACTTCTATTCTACTAATTTATCATCGAAAAATCATTGACCACATCTCTTGAAAATATTTCTTGTACTGTTATGCACTATTCAGTGTTAATTAATGTCACAATTAAGTTAGTTAGAGAGAGAACTATACCACCAACCTAAGTTCAAAACTAGCAACATCCAATTTTCCATAACAAATTCCATATCCAATTCAAGATTTACATGAAGCTATATTTTTTCGTTCTTTTTTTTTTTTGGTACAAATGACAATTTTTTTAAACGTAAACATTGAAGAGACTAAATATTCTTGTGACTTAAAAAGGTACAATTCATTAAAATAGTGGATCAAAGATGATCACAAAACTTTCAATGAACTCCTTGAAATTTCAAATTACATAGACCATTTTAAATAATAGAATGTGATTGATTAATGCAGCCAATAAGGAAAAGGAAAAATAAACTAATGAAGAGGACTTCTTAGGCACCCTAATTTAAGCATCTAACAAGAAAATAAATCTAAAAAACTCTTTCAAGTTTCCATCAATGCCTAACCAACATAAAATTTAATACCATGACCAAGATGGTTAAGACTGCTTCAAACAGGTTATTCTCTATATATCTACTGAAATTCCTTTACTACAACTCCATGCTACTAAAAATTTCAGTTCTTAACATTTTCAATAGTAGGAAGGGTGAAAAATTCAAATTAATAGCAAAATTTGCAACAACCAAATAGCCAAAAATTACAATATTTTGAAAATGTTGCCATTCAAAAATTTGAGATTTCACTTACTGTAAATATCAAGAAACTAATTTTTTTTTAATACACAAAAGTATCTACAAGTGCAACAAGTAGCAAATTTACAGAATTTCCTTAATTTCAAGGACTAAAATTTTCAAGCCACAACTAAATTAAAATCAACACCCTTAAATCGCAGAGAATCCTCATATATATCAACAGTTAACCATGAAAAACAACAAACAACTAACAGTCAAGCTCAAAGGTAATAAAAGTTTTAACGTATTAGTTTTTTTTTCTATTAATTCATATTTTTATTATTTGTCTATTGCTCTTCATTCTGTCTGTTTTTACTCTATTTTTAAAGCAATTAAATTCATTACTAAGTGATATAATTGAAACAAAAAAAAAAGGAACATTTAAACACAAAATGGTATTCATGGTTAGGAAAATGATTGTGAATAAATAAAAACTAAAATATAAAGACTTAAACTTTCAGGAAATGATCTTTAAGCTCAAAGATTCAAACTAACAAAACTAAGAAATTTATCTGTTTATCACCATATATGAATATTAATTAACAATCTCATGACATAATCAGGACAAAAATCCCCAAAAATAGAGCAAAGAAGTGCACACACAAAGAGTCACAAAAATTCAAAAAGGGAGGAAAATTAAAAGTGATATTTCCTTTACTTGAAATCCAGTAGAGGATTTCCACCTTAGGCTCGTGAGCTATTCTTTTCCTAGCCCTCCCACTCCGAAATCCTTATATGCAAGAGAGGAAGAGAATTAAAATCGCAACCCTAAAGTGAAATCAATGGAAAAAAAATTAATTTACAAATTATGAACTCCTAACCTAATATATCTGAGCATGAATCTCACTCTTGGCAGTCACGATTCTATCAATTATGGGAAAAATAATATTCGGGATTCAAATAAAACTAATAATCAAAATTAAGGATAAACTTCTGTGCTATTAAAATTGCTAAAGATTAAGATAAAATAACAAAGAATAGAAATTAATTAGGTTTCAGAGAAAATATAGATTTGAGGAAGAATAAGAAAGAGAGATGGAAAGAAGAAACATGTGTTTTGGATTTTTGCCAGAACCAAAGCTTGAGAAAACGATTGGAGAAAGAGATTTATTAGGGTCTCTTTAGTTTTGTTGGTGGAGAAAATGGTATAAATGAGAAACAATAAAATTTTGGCTTATTTACTAATTTTTTTGGAAAATATTAAAAAAAATAATATACCTATTTAACAGTTAACCAGCAATAAAAACGGTATAAAAATTCAAGTATACTTTACTTTTTTCCAAAGTATCTGTAGCACACACCTAAATCTTCTTAAAATTAATAAGTACATTATCTTATTATTTAAAAAAAATTATATTATTAATTAAAGTAAAACTAGGGGTGTAAACGAGCCGAGCCTAGCTGAGTCGAGTTTTAGCTTATTCAGTCTCGGTTCATTTTTTTTTTCGAGCTCGAATTCGAATTTTGAATCGAATTTGAAAATCATGTTAAAACTTTGCTCGCTTAAAAATCAAGTCGAGCTTAAGCTCAACTCGAGCTCGGCTCGTTAATAAATTATAATCGATCTAAATTCGAACTCGACTCATTATTAAACCTATTTATAACTTATCAAAATATTAAACTCCTAAATATTTATTTCTAATAAAATAACTATAATAAAAATACTTAAAACTAATATAAAAGTAAAAACATCCAATTAGTAAAAAAATGTAATCATAAAATTGAGCATTATATGTATTACAAAAATATTAATTAATAAAAAAAAATTATATAATATGAAAATATTGAGTTATGTTAATTAGAAATATATATATTTTAGTCAATTTGAATTAGTAAAAAGTTTATAAAAGTGTTAAAATATATTTTTTAAAATGCAAAAATTATTAAGTTAATAATAATAATAAAGATGTTTATGAGTTTATTAATTAAGTTTTTTGCGAGCTTGTTTACGAGTTTATAATTAAACTGTTCACTAGTCTAATCGAGTCGGACTTTATTTTGCTGAAACTCGGTTCATTTATTTACTGAGTTTTAAAATAAAGCTTAAATTTAACTTATTTATAAAATAATCTGAATGTGAACGAGTTTAACGAGCAGAATACTGAACTGTTCGCAAACGGCTTGCCTCATTTACACGTCTAACTAAAACTGATTCTTATGGTTAAATAAGGCAATTTTGTTCTGTTTTGGGCCAATGTCCTGCGGTTCTGCTCATAGTAGTTGTGGCCAAAACCCTAACTTCACCTTAAGAGCCTCTTCCTTTCTCCATCAATGGCATCATCGCCTAGTCGATTTTTGAAGCTAATTACAGTGAAACCTCATTATCTTTCACAAACGCTACGTGGTTTGAGCTCTACGCGAGACCCATCAACTGTTTTCAATCCCAATTTCAGTTCCAATCACCAAGAAAATGATGGAAGAGAATTCCAGAATCCTCTGCCTGACCCCATACCAAACAGACCCTTAAGAGGCGACAGAGGTGACAAACCCTTTCACCGTCCTGACTCTCCTACACGACCCAGAAATGTTAAGCAACAATCTGATGATGCTTTTCTTGAAAAATTCAAGCTCCGTCTCGACAGGAATAACGATAATGAAATCCCTCTACCCAACAATTCTCCTTCCGCTGATGCTGCTACTACTTGTAAACAAAAAGAAGGAGAAGAAAACAAAAACATGGATTCGCCTCCTCCAGATGCCAATGACATCTTCAAGAAGATGAAGGAAACTGGGTTAATCCCTAATGCTGTAGCTATGCTTGATGGACTCTGCAAAGATGGCCTCGTTCAGGAAGCTATGAAACTGTTTGGATTAATGCGTGAGAAGGGTACTATTCCTGAAGTTGTTGTTTACACTGCTGTTATTGACGGGTATTGCAAGGCTCACAAGCTTGATGATGCTAAGAGAATTTTCAGGAAAATGATTGATAATGGCATCACTCCTAATGCTTTTAGTTACACTATTTTGATTCAAGGGTTGTATAAATGTAACTTTCTTGATGATGCAATCGATTTCTCTTTCCAAATGTTAGAGGCTGGTCACTCTCCCAATGTCACTACTTTTGTGGGTTTGGTTGATGGGTTGTGTAGGGAAAAGGGCGTTGAACAAGCTAAAACTGTTATTGGGGCTTTGAGGCAGAAGGGATTTTTTGTCAATGACAAAGCAATTAGAGAGTTCTTGGACAAAAATGCACCACTTTCTTCTTCAGTTTGGGAAGCTATATTTAGCAAGAAACCTTCATTCAGACCTTTTTGACTCGCATTCTCTTGTTTATCTAGTGTTAGAACAATTTGTAAGTGTCTTATGTTCGGCCTTTACTCTGTTCTCTATGTTTGAGATAGCATGAGAAAAACATTCATCTTCATCAATGCGAGTTCTCTTGTTTCTGTCATATATTATTTACATTGTGCTTTGCATGGTCGCGAAAACTTTACTAAATCACAAGTTTTTAGACCGATGATAATAATATGATGTTGGTATTTATTTTATCAAATCAATGTTAGGCCTCCTTTGTTTTGAAATATTTCAGTAATGGATTTTGCAAAATTTATGGAATGTTGCTCAATCTTTTGTTTGGTTTGAAAAAGTAAGTTACATTTCATGGATTTATTAAAATCTATCATGATCCGAAACCTTAAAAATGAAAGATTTGAAAACGCACATGGGAGATAGGTTTTTGAGTCAATGAATTTGAATAAAGTCCATGGATTTTAACTAAATCCATGGATTTAAAATCCATGATGCCAAATGAGGCCTTAGTTTGTTTTGCTAATTTCCACTGCACGGAGTTGATCTAAATCTAATAGCTTGTTAAAACTTTCTTTAAGAAGATGATGGTGAAATAATTCATCTTTTAGCCTTCACTGGTTCCTTTTTTTTTTTTTTTTTTCTTCTTTTCTCAATTTTTTTTTCCGTATACAAATCTATGATTAATAGTAAACATTGAGAGTTTAATTGTATCACAAGCAACTACAGAGAATGTGCAATTAAAATGACAATATGTGGTCTGCCTTCGGCACTGTAAAGCATTGACATCGTTTTCATGAATGGGTAATATTGTTTACATTGATGATAAAAACTTAGTGATTCATTAATTTCTGCTTAGTTTTTATGATAATATCATCTGTGCTATGTTCATTAATGTTGTTTTCTCCATATTTGGGTTATGTGACAAAGAAAATTTTTAAGTGGGAAAGGGGCATTGGAGGCCTTATTCTTTGATTTCATGCAGAGAACTGCATAAAAACATAATTAACAGAGGATTTGAAGTTCTTCAAATCCAAAATAATTTTTTTTGGTGCTTATCTAGGTTTAGAAATCTAAATTTTGAATATGTTGAAATTTTTTTAGTGGGAAAGGGGCATTGGAGGCCTTACCCTTTGAATTCATGCGGAGAACTGCATAAAACACTAAATAATAGAGGATTTGAAGTTCTTCAAATCCAAAATAATTTTTTTGGTGCTTATCTAGGTTTAGAAATCTACACTGGAGTTACAGATTCGTACAAAATGTTTCTAAGCAAGCTCAAAGAAAATTCCTACACAATGTTCTTCTAGTTATGTTCATAAATGGTGTTTTCTCCATATTTATGTTATGTAACAATGAAAATTTTGGAATATGTACATTCACTATTATATTTGCGCGCTTGGGTTGTCAGTGGTGCTTGTAGCCCTCTATATAGTCATTGTCATCTCTTGTTGTAGCTTCGCATCTTGTGAAATATAGGTTACCAACCCAATACTTAGTTGACAGAAAGACTTATAAGATGGAATTTTAGTGAGAGTATCAGTTTTATGTTTTTAACAATGAACTATTGATATCCTCACTAAATGTCAATCTTTTTAATGACCAGCTCAAAATTTCCTATTCTTGATAAGCCTATCCTGTCATTATTGGTGAGAAATTATAAGCGGGAGATTAACAATTTATTTTTATTTTCTGTTGCTCTGCGTCCTTTCTCTTGCTCCTGTTCTCCCGCTCTCTCAAATCCTCACCCCCAAAAATTCTCAACAGCCCAGTGCCAAATCACAGCAGTTCCATAACAGGGATTGTCTTCTTTTGGAATGATTGGTAGAAATTGTAAGTTCCTTACTAATAAATAAAAATTATTAATAATACTCGTACTATGAAAGAATTATTATAGTGGATAAGGACTGATAACTTCATTTGTTGTGTCATGTGCAGAGGCTACTCCCTAGTTGATAGCAGTTGAAGGATTAACAATCTTCCATGTCAAAACTTGCAAGTTTTGATCTTCATTACTCATCCATGGATTTAACTTAATTCTGATCTTGATCTTCACTATCTAGTTGTAACCTTGTGCATTTCTGTTTACCGAAATATCGCATTCCTTGCTTTATTTCGGAGACGATAGAAGGTATATTCTTTCTTATATATTCTGTTGTTCTTAAATTAATCTCCTTTATATCCTTGTTTCTTGTTATTTTAAATGAAAACACTGAAGCCGCACGATAGCTAACCACATTATATAATGGAATAGAGTTTGCTTCTGGTTTTGAATAGCATATTGCCATATTCTGCTCACTCTTGATCTTGGGTTTAGGAGTGTGAATGTCTAAAGCTGAAACAACCACTGCAAGAAAATAACTTCAGAATAAACTGGCCTTTGTTTTTGAGTAAGCCAAGTTTGTTGGGATTGAAGAACAGACTTTTGGATTTCATTCAAGGATTAAAATGAAATCTTAAACAGAGGCCTTCCAATAGAAAATTTTTAAGTAAGCCTTAATGCTGCTGCTGCTTTTTTTTTTTTTTTTTTTTTGAAACCTGTTTCTTGTTTCTTTAATTTTCAGCCTCGGCTGTAGTACTTTTTAAAAGCACCCTGTGGAAAATCCAGTAACTCACACCAACTGTGTTTTCTTCTCCTTACCCCTTTAACCCTTTAATCCTTATTTGTTGACATGAACTGATTATTCTCTTAGCATTTCAGATTGCATGTATTTCCAAGTTAAATCTGTTAGGTTACATATTTTTATTGAAGAATAATGGCTAATTGCAAGAAATTACTTATCCTGGTTACTTTTAGATTATCCTAGCCTTTGTTAATGGAACTATTTCTTTGGTATTGGGAGCCATCCACCAAGGTAACTGAGTTGAGATCATTCTTCGGGCTGGTGAGTTACCATTGAAGATTTATCAAGGGATACTCTTCTATAGAAGCCCTTTTAATTGATATGTTGAATAAGCGCACACAGGAATGGTCTCCATGGTGTTGACAAGCCTTTGAGGAGTTAAAGAAGGCTATCATGGAGAAACCTACGTTTCATACCGAATTATTCAAAAGCATTTGAAATGCACTCGGATGCACTAGCCTCTTTGTCAACGAGTTGTCACCATTTGAATGGGGGAGAATGCAAGGGATGCACTAAACTGCGAGCGAGTGTAATTTTATATCTTTGTAGGGACTAAAATGTAATTGTCTTTATTTTATTTGCATTTAGAGATCTCCTC
The DNA here is from genome assembly GCA_947687605.1 of Reutealis trisperma. Lineage (NCBI taxonomy): Eukaryota > Viridiplantae > Streptophyta > Magnoliopsida > Malpighiales > Euphorbiaceae > Reutealis > Reutealis trisperma. The sequence continues at coordinate 42,331 of CANTUT010001161.1, forward strand.
CACGAACCTTGTAGTTTCTCCTCACATTGTTGAGTTTTCAATAGGATTTTGGGTTAGTGAGGAATGACTAAAGAGTTAAAAGCTGTAGGCATTGTGGGTAGTGTTGGCTAAAAATGGCTATACTAATTGGGTTGTTCTGACCAAGTCTAAATAGGGCAAACGTTGCAGATAGCAAACCTCACACAACCAAGATTGCCAATCCCAAGCTGTGAATAGCTAGCAAGCCTAGAGCAATATGGATGAGGCGTGAGTTCAAGGTACCAAGTACCTTGCCTCTAGCCACCTCATAATGATAATACTTCACTTCGTCATTAGACAAGGTTGCTCAACTTTAAAGAGAGTTTGCTCCTAAGCTTTTTAGATATGCAATCCTTAACACCTAGAGATGGGATTTGGGTCATATCAACACAAGGCTCTACACCTGATAGTCGATTGCAAGCACATCATCCTATTGTCTAGCTACAGTATGACATAACCATGACCCCTCAATCAAAAGTGGTTACGTCACCTACTCACTCAATCCTTAAGGCAGAAAGGCAACTTAAATGCAAGTCTCTCTTTCCTTCCTAAGTAGTCCATCCCACATTCTTAGTTAGCCCATTCCCGAGTGGCTTCCTTCTTTTAGGAGGCCAACCATTCAAAGTTTGAGCTATACACTCATACGAGGAAAATAGTGGTAATAACTCTCTAAATCCACTCAAATTCCCTAAGCTTTAATTCCATAAGATGCAGTCACTGATTTAAGTATTGAAAGACTCGTGCCAGGCCATAGGCTTAAACCTCTAATGCTTGTTTTCTCTCCATTTCCTTTCTCATGCAAGTTGTTTATGACCCAATGACATAGTAAGCCATATCCTAGTTGCTCAGGACGAACACCTTTAGCTCCGAATTTTAGTAATGAGTGGCCTCATTGATAGCAATATATGCCCTATAAGCAGTATAATAATTGTCTAATAGTGTAATAACCCACATCTACTTTAAGAGTTTTCGTGACAAATTACTTAAATTTTAGAGTTGTTGCGACAAAATATGTGGTGCTATGGAAATTCATGTGTGACGTGATTTATAAGTTTGGGACATGTTAAATTAATTTTAATATGCCTAATATGAATTATTATTGTGAAACAAATTATTTGAATAAAATGCATTAGCATGAAACAATTTATTTTTCATAAAATGAATTTTCATGCAAAAAGACGATTTTTAAGCATAAAAATAATTTTGAGTCTTTTAAAATAATTTTTAAATAAATATTTTGGGGGGAATTTTACAAAAAATAATAAGAATATTGTATTTTTAATTACCTATAATCAGCTCTAAATTAATTAAAAAGCCAAATACCTAAAATTCTACTACACCAAAACACTCCTAATTTAGCTCATTAATGGTAAACTTGAAAATTGCACCCCAAAACCTAATATATAATGAAAATTTCAGCTAGCACTCTCATTCCAGTAGCCATCACTCCATTTTTCTGTATATTGACAGAAAAATTCTCTCAAAATATTTCTCTCTACCGAAATTAAGAAAACATCTTTCAATTTCGCGATTTATTGACTGTAATCATAAGTTTTTCTTCTTTTTCAATTCCTAAACTGATTTTTATGAAATAATTTATGAGAAAATTCTTTTCAATTGGTTGTTTAATGATTTTTATAGATTTAATTCTTTTTAGGTGAGTTTTGGGAGAGAAAATTTACTTTCTACAGAAAACACAAATCTTTTCGCGGGATTTCTCAAAAGGTGAATCCTATAACTTAAAATCACAATTTTTATGCATAAATATCACTAAAGGGGGCGATTTGTGTATTATTGATTTCTAAACTGATTTTTGATTTGTTTTGATGAAAAAAATTGGATTAAATTATATTTCTGTAATAACTAAAAAGTTTCAGAAAATAAAAGAATTCAAGGTTTTTGTGCGAGAACTTGGAAATTGGAAAATTCTATTATTAATTAAACATGTGGCGGTCGATTTGTGTGTGAATGAATTATAATATGATATTTGTTTTGTTGGAATGAAAAATAATCATTTAAATCATGTGTTTGCATATTGCTGTAATGAACAGAAAGTGCAGAAAATATAAAAACTCATGATTTTCACCTAAATCTTAAAACTTAGAATTTTTTTGTATAAATCTTACCTATGACTGCTAAATCATGCATGAAGATGTTCTAAACTGATATTTGCTGTGATTGAATGAAAAATAATGGTTTAAACCATCTATTTACATATTACTGTAATGACCGAAAAATACCGAAAGTAAGAAAACTTATGGTTTTATACCCTATAACCCAAAAATTGAATTCTCATGTATGAGAAATACCATATGTGGCTGATTCATGTGAATTAATATTCCAAAATGATTTTTGTTATGTTTACATGAAAAATCTTGATTCAAACTATGTTTTTATATATTACTGTAATAGACAGAAAGTGCGAAAAGTAAGAAAAATTCAGTTTTCCTTGATGATGCATTGGGCCTACTATGGGATTTTTATCCCAATGTCTATAATTTTTATGCAATGTATTTTGATGATTATTGACATGTATGTATGTATAATAAATGATAAAATTGCATGTTAGTTAAAGGAATGACCCTAGACAAGTTTAAAGACATTTTGGTATACTTAAGGTATCTTAATCTTATATTGTAATTAGAATGTAAATGTGATTGAGACATATGGAACTAGATGTTATGATGACTTGATGAAGAATAAATAGTCTTGAGTCGATGAGGTGATTGATTGAATAAATGAATCATAAAAGATAAGCATAACACTTGAAAGGTTAAGTGATTAGTTGACATATATAGAAGTGTTAAGTGTAATAAGTTAATTGTCAAAGTGAATTATTATTAAGATAATGGTATTATGATGACCTTAGAAAGGTATTGACATAATTGTAATGTGTTTTCATGTGAGCCTATCAGGGTTAAGTGTGCAAGACTTTTAAAATCAACATGTTATGTGCAAGTGATAAGTACACTTATATGTGCAACTCTAAGTTTATGTGAATGCTATAATTGCATAGGGTAGTTATGTGATAGGAGCATCATGATTAAATAAATACTAAGTATTAAGTTAAATATTATGTTAGAGTTTGAGGAGCTTTAGAAGTTCAAAAGGACTACGTATACGAGGAACAAAGAAATCACAAGGTGAGTAAATCTCGTATTCATTCTACAAGTGTGAGTAAACTCTATATTCCTACTTCCAGTGTGAGTAAACACTATAATCTTGCTTCAAGTGTGAGTAGCATCATGATATGTTACAAATATGTGATATCTTGTTATGTGAGCCTTTGTGATCTTTGAAACCCAAGTTTTTTCTATCCTAAAATTTGAATAAGTAATTTCTTTGTAAAGCTTGGGTTGCCAAAGGATAATTGGTCCAAAAACCAATTTTATTTATTCAATGAGAATTTCTTGTGATTATTACTCTAACTTATATTCTTTCTGGAACTACACTGTTCTTGTATCTTTTGTTAAATAAGTTAAACTGATATTGTCATTGTGAAATATGTGATTATTGCCTTAAATGTTATTGACATATGTGATTACCATTAGCTCTAGCTATGATATCATTAACCCTTTATGCAGAATCCTCGTGCCGATGCAGGTAATTATTAGAACTTGTGCACATGGTCTTAACCTGATTGATAAGGATAGTGTATCCACCTTAGCTAGAAAGGGGTGGTTCTAGCTGTGGGGCCTGATCAGCTTTATGCCTTCTATGTGATAGGAGTTGAATTTGATATAAGGCCACCTCTCCTTTATATGTTCGAGTGATAGAGCAATAGCCTTCACTCACTATGTGTTATATGTGTGATTTCTGCAACTTTGCTAAATTGAATCCTTGCTAAATTGTAACTTGATTCATGAATTATAAATCATGAGCTATGTGAATAAGCTATGTGTTTCCTTCTCAAAGGAAGATGTGTTAATGTATATGCTATATTGTTTACTCATTGAGATTATCTATCTCACCTCTTCTTTCTTGTGTGGTTCTAAGTGAGTAGTATGAGGAGGCAAGGTGATGGCTCAAGCATCCTACTTCACTTGGGGAATTCCTTGTCCAAGATAATTAGTTTAATATGTTATGAAGAGTTATCCTTAGGAGGCTCTAGGAATATTTATTTTTGGATGTTTATTTTGAAATGTTATCTTCCGAGGTTTTAATTGGATTCTAAATATTTTCTCCTTATGGATTATGTTTAAAATATATTTCAATTATGCTTCCGCAACTTAAGGTTTCTAAAAAAATAAATAAATAAAAGGTTTATTTAAATTAATGTAAGAGCTTTTGGTACAATCATAGACAGTATTTGTATAAGTATAAGTGGGTTCTACGGGCGTGAATGACCTTATGTCTCCCCATGTTCTAAGACCGTTATGTCTCTAAAGTTGAGATTTGACAAATAGTAGATAATAGTTCTGTCATGACCCACTTAGTAAGCTGTGACGGTCTTAGGGCATAGAGAGATATAAGGTCACCTAAACCCATAAAACCCCGTTTAACTTATAATTCTTTACCATTTACCATGTTCAACCTTATCCAAAGATTGGTACCTGATTACCTTTTCTTATTGCCTATTACTAGTTTATCATTTTACATATTATCAAATACTTACTTACTAATACCATTTATGCACTCAACTCGTAAAATTTCCAAATTTGTATTTCATGTCATTATCTAAATGTTCATTACTTAACACACTTTTATAATAGTAATTACAATACAATTTACAATATATATAAACCCAATAATATTTTAGTACTAAAACTTTGGTAACCACGGATTTCTAAAATAATGGTCTTCATAGTCTTATAATCAAGATTTGCAAGACTTGAAATTAGCATAGCAACTTCCAAGCAGAAGAATAGGACTTGGAATTTACCTTGCTGACTAGTCAACCTTACATGAAAAATTTTAAACAACTAAGGAATGAGACAAATTCAGTGAGTACATAATAATATAATATGGGGTGAGTATGCGGGTTCTTATCAAGATGGGTTCATTATGACAATGGAACGATGTTAATCAAAATTGTCATTATGGATCAATTTTTTATTTAAGATAAAAAAAAATATCTTTAGCAGAAATAATAATTTCTTGGAAGCAGAATACTTCCCACACATATAAATTAAAGAGTGGCAGTCTAAGCCTTGCTCACTCCCATGCATTACATTACATAAGAATGATCAGGTCTCATGATTAGGTGTTCCCTCCTAACAAAGGTTGGGTACTCTTGCTCTATTCGCAGGCTTATACCAAGTACATAAGGTTCGATATATTACCCTACATCAGAAAGGTATTTCTGCTTATCAATAGGCATTCAATAGAAAGTTCATAGGGAATTCAATGGAAAATATACCAATACAAGAATAATTCTCATCAATGGTCACATTATGAAATCAATGTGAATGGGTTCACAATGGCCAAATGCCACAAAGGAATATCATATTCAAATACATCATTTGATAGGCAATTCATGTTCAACAAGAAGTTAAGATATTCAAATAAGAATAGTTTAATCAACAATGGTTCATAGAGCATGACACATATCATATTATATTATTAAATACTCACCTTGGATTTCTTTGCTCCTATTTACCTTTAAATTTGATGCGAGTGGTGCTCCTTGCACTCTTAGACAATGTCTTCACTTCCTTTTTACGACACTAGTTTAAATTTAGCTTAATTTGTTAACACTTTTATATTGTTCATTGTAGTATAACTTATAAATTTTAAGGTCAAGACACACTCTACATATACTTATCATTATTTTTAACATCACCCCTTAGTTGTTTTCCAATGCCCAAATATATTCACTTAAGGAAAGATAATTTCTTTCTTCCCAATTTCACATATCAATTTCATATTACTCAATTAGAAATTTAAACAATTTCCAATATTCAATGGAACAAATTCTACTTTCACCTTCCAATTCACTAATTGAACCCAGTTCATTAAATTTGGGAAAATTATTTCTATCAATTGAATTTTTGAAATTAATATTATACAATTCATGTTACACTATTCTTAAGCTTAATTTCCCTTTCAATTCCATGAATTCAACTTTAGTTCTCAAAATCCCCAATTGGTCCATAAACCCTAGAATTTGGGAAAAACCATTAATTCCTTATCCAATCTTCAAATTGATCATAGAATTATGAAATTAGCATGTTAAAAAGTCTATATTATCAATTAAACATGGAAAACAATTATTAGATCTTGAACTTCCTCTTTTAACCTAAATTATGTCTTTAAAATTTCAAGTGTTGAAATAAGCTTCTATAATTCTATTTAATACTTCCAAGGCACTATTCTCCATTCCAAATAACCTTAGATAACATCAAATAAATTTTAAAACAATTCTTTATATCAAATCAAAGAGAGGCCGAAACCTTGTTCTTATGTTCCCTTTGGTGAGCTTCATACTTTTTTTTGATTATTTTCACTTGTTAAACTTTGTGTTCCCAAGTCTAAATTCTATATATTATCAATTTATATGCAAAACAAATATCTCATATTTTATTTTTCTTATGCCCATCTATATAGGTGAAAGAAAATAGAATTTTTTTGTAACTAATTGACCAAATATATGCTTAAAACAAAGAAGGAAGGAGATGAGCATGATTCCTTACCTTGGAAGGCCTTGATTTGTACTTCTAAGAGGGTGGCTAAAATTTAGAAAGTATTTCCAATAAGAGTTATGTTTTTAGGATTGCTTTTGCAAAAATAAAGAAAATTGCACATCTTTTTGTTTATATAAGTGTGAGGCCTTACCCGAGCACTAGTCCGATCCGCTGAGAGGAATCAAAATGCTCTTCGGGAGAAACTCCACGATTGGAATTTGCTATGAGTTTAAAAAATTGATTTTGCAATTTGTTATTTGTAGAAGGGAGTTGCCACTTTAATTTACTTATTTTAATTAAGAAAATTAAAGGAAAACCCAAAATTATTAACTCCAAAATTATTTAATTTATCCCAATAGAAAAGCACTAATCCACGAGTGACCAAAGAGGGCTCAGGGATAAGGTTTTGGTAATTAAATAATTAAGAAAATATGATTTTCTTCAGTTTGGCTAAAAGTTGCTAAATAACTCTTAAAAAGCCAATTTTCGTGTTGAATAGGAGTAAAATGATGAATGAAACAACTATAAATGATAGAATGAAATGATAATTGTAAATAAACAAGCAGAGAATAAATCTTACTTAATTATTATAAAATCAAAACGATTGAAATAAAGAGGATCTTTCTTTTAGCCCTTATGGGTACTAGGAAAAGCACATATTCCTCAATTGAATTACAAAAATGAAAATACATAATTCAACACAAACAAATAAATAACAAAAGAAAGGGGAAAATGTTATTGAAAAATATTTTGGAGTTGATGCCTTACAGAATGGCAGCCTGCGTATCCTATTGAATAGGAATCAAACCTTACGCAATTCTTTCTTCTTGCAAAGGAGGGGTTTTAGAAAAAGTGTTGGTTTGATTTTTTAATTTAATTCTGATATTTAAATTAATATATTTTAGATCTCTTCTATTTTAGACCTAAAGAGAATTTTAGATCTGAGTTTAGAGTTTAGAAATGGAAAAAAAGAAAAAGAATTATACCTTTGCTTTCGTTAACTTTTGGATGAATGGGGTGAGCTTATCTCCGAATCCAAGCTCTACCTTAGATTTAAGAACCTTGAAGTTGAACCTTAAACAACAAAAGGTTAGCAAAAACATAATAATAAATGCAAATTAAAGAATTTGAAATGACAGTCTTTTAGTATCAAATTTCAAAGAGAATTTTAGCATAAAAAGTAGAGTAATAGAAGTGAGTTTCTGCCTTAGAAATCATCCCCAAAAGAAGGCTCTATTTATAGAGCTTCTGACAGGGCGCCGCCGATGCCGGGCAGCACCGATGCTGCCTTACTCTGCCTGCACGCTGGGCATGTCGCCCAACGGGGTGGCATGCCTAGCGTGCTGCCAACTTTATGGTTCAACCCAATTTCGCACTGTTTTGGCCGATTTTAGTCTGTTTCTGATCCAATTTGAGCCCGATTTGATTCTATGGATTTATAATAAAAAAGTAGTATTTTTCAACGGGGCACTACCCCTTTAATCTCTACCCGCTAACCAGCTAGTAGGACCGCCGTACTGGCTCTGCGTAGTGCACTAATCTTAACAGATGTCAAGTTATAGCCGAATTCCAATGGTGCAAATTTGAGGGTTCACAATATTGAAGTTGAATGGTGGTGATTTAATCACATTTAATCCAATGGCTAGGATTTAATCAAAATGGATGGCTATGATCTAATTCAATTGAATGGCTAGGATTTCATCTAATTTGGTGATAGTCATCATATGGTGTGGAAAGAGCAAAAATGAATGTAGACTTAAGTGTATGAAAAGTGAGAATTCAAGTTGGAAAAGGATTTGTCTTGGTAAAAAATGGTGGCTTCTTAGTCAAATTTTGTGGCTAGCTCATCCTGCACCCATTTAACCATGGTTAGCTATTTCTAACTCTAGTTAAGTCTATGTTCATCTATTCTTGGGCCTCGTGGGTCGGCCATCTAATGAGCTTGGGCTTTAGAGTCCAAAAACCCATTAACGAATCCATATATGCACATTTCAAACTTGTTAACTTAGTGCATTTTCAATTTCATTTCTTTCACTTTAATATACATATTTCTACCTTATAATATCACTACACACTCTAAACATTGCTAGATAAATCTTATTCACTCTACAGTGCACATTTTCTAGCCCTTCATTAGCATTGTTCAAGTATGTAAATCATATAGTCTCACTAGGTCAAATTAAGTTTGACTTCTATTATACCATTATAACTTTGATTGAAATTAACTTCTCATATAACTATTATTATCTCCCAATGACTTAGGAGATGTTAATGCCCATTTACTAACACTTTAGATTCACATTTCAAATAAATAATTAACATAGTCACATTATGTCAAACTTGGTTTGACTTTCATTTTATCATAAAACTGCTTATCAAAATTAATTACATTATTTACTTATTGTCACATTATTCATTAAAATTACTTCTTATGGTATTCTTATAATTCTTAATATGCCAGAAAGGCCTTGAATGGTATAGTAGATGAACATTATAGTGTCACAACTACTAACTCTAATAGGTTAGGGAAACTTTGGGTATTACAAATTCCTAATGGCATAATAAATATATTCATAATGTGAAAAGGGTTTCATATTATTGAATATAGTCCTTAAGTATTTATAAGAGAATCTATTATCAAGTGTTGAGAATACAGGAGACAAATCGCTTTTGTATAATTATTTCAAATATGTTCATGGTCATAGGATTAATGACTGTGCATCATTAATTTCAGAAGACCATCACCTCTATTCGTTTTCTATAATCAGTATGTGATACGGATGATTATAGATGTTGTGAGTCTCATGCTGCTTGACATGTGATGTCAATACAACATATGGATATTCATTCATAGGATGAATATTCGAATTGCGACATTAGATGATAATAATATGGGGTTTTACTACTTGTTAATTATTTATCATCTATGTCATAATAGTTCATATAGTCCTTTGACTTGGGGAATACTATATCTCATACATAGGTGGTTATGATTTATTACTGCTTACATAAACGTACTATTCATGTACAGATATATGACATGTGATAGTTCTAATTTATTATGTATAAAGGTAAGTAATCGTCAACATAGAATTCATTACCTTGAGTAAACAAAGTTGAGATCCCGTGCTATTTAGTTATTCTTGATATTTAAGTTTCTTAGCCAAGACAGAAAGATTCACTAGAAAAAGTTTCTAGTAGGAATCTAATCTCATTAAGAATTAGAATTGAGATAAGGACACAAACTCGAGGCACATTAAGGTTTGACATAAACTATTACTTAATGTGGGTCAAATTTAATACCCTAGTCTCTAAGACTAAGTATATAGTGAGTAGGGTGCAAACTCTAGGGAATTTGGAGCAATTTTATATTAACCGAGTAATTACTAAGATGGATAGGCAAACGACAAACAAAAAAATGTTGATCTATTTTATCTAATATAAAATACTAAAGTTTTATTATTGCTTTAATTAATAACAATAAACAATGAATATTAGAATTAAAACTTAGAATTAATTTTGAACTATAAAAGTTAACAATATATAAACACATGCAATGATTGGAGAATATGACCAACATTCCTTAAAAGCAACTCTCATTGTCAATTAAGGGTATTTTCATTTAGAGTCTACAAGCACTCTCATGACATTGTAGAGATAAATAAAAACCATTAAGTTCCATGCCAATTCTTTAACCCCTCAAAGTGGATTTCTTGTATCCAAGTACTTTCCTATCCTTTGAGTAATTTCAATTGCATTTCCACCAAAATGCCCCAACTCTCATTGTGAACAAAATGATTAACAAGTTATATATGGTGATCAAGCACACATAACACAATGTAAGACTCAATTGAAACTAAATCATTCATACATATTAAGAATGTAGTTCATAAAATTAATTCATCATTGCAATTCTAACTACTTATTAGCCTAAGCACATGGTAAAATATAACATAGAAATAATGCAAGCATTCATTATTGAATAGTAAAATAAAAATAGAAGAAAGGAAGAAAGATTGATGAATGAAGACTCCTTTATTCTTCAGGAAATTATTTGCACAATTCTTGAACTTGAAGTGCCTTTTGGAAGGACACTTGATACAAACCAAGTACTTAATTTTAATAAGGTGTTTACAAGGATTTTAAGTAAGTTTTTCTTATCTAATACAATGGCATCTCCTTCCCAAAATAAACCCAATTCCAAGTATTTATAAGTGTCCCAAGAAGTGGCCCTTTGAAAAAAGTGTCAAAATGAAAGGGTGGCTTGAAAGGGTATAGTAACCACCCTTTCACGAGTCAGCACAGGTGTCACGAGTCAACATGGTTGTTTTCTGTCATGAGTCGGCACAGGTGTCATGAGTCGGCACGGTCCTCTTCATTGGCTTGTCTTTGCTTCTAAGCTTGACACTTGGTTCCATTTTGGTCCTTAGCTTCCATTTTCAATCAAAATCATCTTCTTACACCCATATTATCCTATAACACTCAAACGAAAGATCAAATACACCCTACCATAGAAAATTAACACAAAACATGCATGCATTCAAACAAAATAAGTAAAGATATTATTAGTTTAGTTATGCCATTTTGCATCATATCATTACTCTAACAAAGATTGGGATCTTTAATGAAGGGATTTTAGTGCATGATAATTTATGATTGATGGTTCATGTAATGTTTAAAGTAATCAACTATAAACATTCATTTCTAATTAGGTAGTCGTGATATGGAATGCTAGCTGTCACTCATGACTTACGAGACTAAGTGCGAAGTGGGGATTTCATAACTCACGACTTATGGGACTAAGTGTGAAGTGGGGATTTCATATTAGTAGAGAAAAATATTTTCTCATTCCCATTGCTAATTAGACATGAACATAGAAAGTCACACACCTAATAGTGATCACCTTTCAAGTGTAAAAGGTTTACCATAATAATTAATTAAAGTGTTTAATTAATTGATTAATGGTAAAATGATTAAATATGTAATTAAATTTACAAAGACCCTAGCATATCCTGATGATTAATCTAAAAAAGTTTCTATTCAATTAAATCTTAATTCATATATGATGCATATGAGAAAGATTAAATTGAAAAATGATTTGGACTAATTAAATCAAAGAGTTAATTTGAAGATTAGTGAAAATCCTAACCACATGAGATATGGCCTAAGCCCATATGTGATATGGAAAAGAGGTAATTTAAGGGTTAGAGAAAATTCACTATTCATAAGTCCATGTGATGAGTTTAGGGGTTAGAGAATTTTTCACTAAGGTTAAAATTGTAAATACGCCTTTTAGCTAATGGAAATTGCTTCCTAAAGGATAAAATAGTCATTTCACCACTTGATGTAGCAAAGTCCACTTTGCTTCTTCATCAAATGATGAGCTAAAAGGGTATTATAGCCTTTGTGAAATTAAGTCTTGAAGAAAAGAAGTATATAAGTGTTATGTTCATCTTTTCTTCATAAGGTTGAACATAATTTTTCTAGTTAAAGCAATTTTGAAGAGAAAGAAGTTGAGAGAAAAAGAAAAGAAGAAAGAGTTTCTTTAAGTCTTCTTTTAATCTTTAATTCTTTTTCTTGGTTCTTTGTGAAAGAACAAACATACTTGCAATTTGAAAGTGAGTTTAGTCTAAAACAATCAAAGAGAAACCTTGTCTTCCTAAAGGTTTTTGAGGAAGATCTTGAATCAAAATTGGACAACCAAAAGAGCAATTCAAAAACACTAAAGAAACCAAAGGGAAACTTGAAGGTGAGCTAGGTATCTAGAGGCTTCACACTTGGGGAGCTCTTTGTTAAAGAAAGAAGGAACCTACCTTCAAGAGGTAATTTGATTACTCTTTCTTCTTCTTTCTTTGCATATGTGTTTTACACACAAATTAATTGATTGCTTGAATGAATGTTTGGATCTAATTAAAATGTTTGACATTTCACCCCACCACCTTGCTTCCGTTGCGATTGGCTTCATCATTCCTTCACTCATGGCCTAGAACCCATTGACAAAACCGCATCAATTTCCTATCACTCGTGTGATTACAATCTATAAATATGGGTAAATTAACCAATTTTTCTTGTGTGTAATTCTTAATAAGAGATTTGAGACTTGTTTCAAGAGCTTGCAATGAAATTCAACAACATTCACACTTTGTCCTTTGGAACTAAGGTATTAAATAACAGTTTTATGTATCATATCGGTATCAAATTGGTGTAACAGAATCAGACTGAATCAACCACTGCTAACGTGAATTTTCAAAAATGATTAGCAAACTGATATAATTCAATAAAAAATGAAATATAACATCCAAAATGTAATATATTAAATTAATTAATACTTAAATAAACATAATTGTGTTTAGAAAAATTTAATTTATATAAATAATAATAATAAATTAAATTCAAATTACATAATTAATAATAATAAATCAATCTTATTTTATTAAGTCAAGAGAGAAAAAACACCTTATTCAAGATGAATAAGAAAATAATTATAAAAAAAAACTCTCCCTATTTCAAGTAAATAAAGTAAAATTAAAAAAATAGATATACCATAATATTAATTAATCACCAACAAAAAGAGTGTTGAAGAGGATCTGGATTATCTTGTCTGCTATTAAACTCATTTAGAATTTATACAAAGCCATTATTTAAATTTTTGAAAATAAATATATAAAAACAAAACGTAATCAAATTGTAAAATTTAATTAATAATTTACAGCCATAAATAAAAAATTTATACAAAAAAATGAATTTTGTAAAAAATTATCAATAATATTCTAAATATAAATAATGTAAAAAACAATATCCCAATAATTTATATTAATAAAATAGAACAAATATAAAATAATGTCTTGTAAACAATATATTTATAATTTACATTAATAAAACAAAAAATAAAAAATATAATAATAATATTTTTTTATTGATACGTCACGCCCGTATCGCTAATAACGGTAATATCAGTGTGTATTGGGTGATTCAGTACCGATTCAGTGCTAATTCCCATTAGGAATATCGTAACAGATAAATAACATATCAAACCCCTCAAAAACTCCTACAAAATAGCCAATACGTTATGTATCGGCCGTTATTTAATACCATGTTTGGAACTCAGATTAAGGAACCATCACCAAGCAACTATAAGTATGGTTGTTGATTGCATCAAATCTAAGTATTTTAGCATCAAAAACAGTACACACACTGGCAAACATAGTTAGAGACATGAGAGATGAATATGGTATCTGTCTACACTATGTAAAAGTATAGAGATTGAAGAAGAAAGCTTTATAAAAAATGAAAGGTAAACCAAATGAACCTTATGTAATGATTCCAGGTTTTTTGTATATGTTGAAGACTACAAACTTAGGATCTATTGCTTAAGATATCACATTCCTCTGTGTATTCATGGCTTTTAACAAGTTAATAAAATAATGTCGATATTGCAAACTGATTATGGTTGTGGATGATACTTTTTGAAAGCAATATATGGAGGTACACTACTTTCGGCAGCAACACAATATGTAGCTAGTAAGGTCTTTCCTCTAGCATTTTGTATAGTTGATTGTGAAAATAATGCCTCTTAGGAATGGTTCTTTACAAGAATAAGAAAAGCATTTGGTAATAGATAAGGTATGTGCATAATTTTTGATAGGCATGAAAGCATAGAAATAACAACGAAAAAGATATATACCCTGAAGCTAGTCATAGAGTTTGTATGTTCCATTTATTGAGCAACCTAAAGACTAACTTCAAAAGAAATCCAATAAAGGTCAAGGATTCATTTTTTTATGGCAGCAAAAGCATATAGTATTGATTAGTTTAAGTATCACATGAATGAGTTAGACAAAGTTAATAAAATGCTTAGATCGTATTTGAGTAACATCAGGTATCACATATGGGCTAGACCTTGCTCTATCAACAGTAGATACCCGAGCATCAAACATAGCCGAATTGCTCAAAGCAATCAATAAAGTAGCTAGAGAGCTTCTAATTATAACGTTACTAAAGTACTTACTTGCTTTAATACAAGAATGAAAATGGACAAATAGAAACATTGTAAAATCAACTTTTACAAAAATAGTAAAAATAGCTAAAGATATGTTGTATGAAAACTACATTCAATCGTTGAAACTAAAGATAATTATCAAAACTATTTGCTGTTTGGTATACGTAATATGTACTTTTAGTATGTCTGATATATGTTTAAAATTTCTATAGATATTAATATTGGAACAAAAATAAATTATTATAACCACTAAATATAGTTGAATTGTCATCACAAAAAAATTTGCATCTAATTATTTTGGAATGTGTTAATAGATGAAACCATCAAAAGATATAAACAACAAAAATAAAGAAACTACATAATTTTCTTTCCCTTCATCTTCTTATTCTTCAAATTCTCCTTTTTGTTTATGCGTTCTAGGATTCACTTTCCACACTATTACTTTCCTTATATTTTGCATAAGAATACAATAAAATAGGAAGCCTACTTCGATGAACTTGAACATTAAAATTTGAAGAAGTTATCTCTTTGCCAAGAATATAATACTTGGCAAAAGAAATTATAAAAATACCACAATCACTACAAAAATATTTTAAAAAAAAAAGAGAGCTACAAAAAGCTAATTAAAAAAAAAAATCTAAAACAGAAAAAGAAAGTAGAAAAGCATAAAATCAAATTTAAAGATTACTTATTGAGTTGAGTTGGCAACCCATCAATTATTTAAATATCAAAAGGAAACCATAAACTCCACAACCAATATCAATCATTGCGACTACTAAATATACCAAGCATCAAAGAAAAATATGGCAGAAGCATATTGTATGGACCGACTACTTTAGCCGCCACCTTATCATTTCGACAAGACCTCAATGAATTATAAATAAAAATACACCTCTCTTCGATACTTAACCTACCAAGAACTCATTGTTCTTCCTTTTTTATATGAATGGAAAGCAAAACATGGTCCACTTTAAGGCAAAGAGTGTTATAAGACATATAAAATCCAACAATATACTCAACAACCAAATGATCAATTGAAACTACTGACTAATTTTTGCCTTTCTTCACATATAATGCATACAAATTCTAAATGTATTGATCAAAAAGATTATCAGTGGTAGAAAACTTAACTTGGCTACAATTTGAGTGTTGTTCTTTTTACTCAAATAATAGAACAAAACATCAATAAGCTGTAAAAAGAAAAATAGCAAACAATAAGCAATCAAATATATATTGTTCAATAAAATAAAATAAAAATTACAACAAAAAAAACAGAATAAAAAAAACTTACAGATGACGAAAGCAATTGACCATCATATTATAATAATTGGAACTAGTTCTTCTCAGTAATAACATCAACCCCAAAGGTTTCAAGCATGAGAAATAACATTATCTTCTATTGAATATAATTTCTTCCTAAAGAATATAAAAAATAAGTGACAAAAAAAACACAAATGTAGCAGGAGAAATAACATTATCTTTTGTCGAAGACAATTTCTTCCTAAAAAGTGTAAAAACAAAACAATAAATAACAAAAAATACACAAATGGAAAAAAAAAAAAAAGAGAGAGAAAAATAAGTAGTGAAAAAATATTACTTGTTCCTTTTCTTCATTACCTGATCAAGCCACGAATCAAATACTTATTGATCTTGGAAATTCGATGGCTCACCTATATTGTCATCCAAAGTTAATAATTGACTCAAAATTGTTTTACTTCACTTAGGCTCTTAAACACATTCAGATGATCTAAATTTAATCAAAAAATGAGTTTTCATAATAAAAATTGGCTTCTTAGATACTCAAATTCATGAGCAGTCAACACTATGACTAATGGTGCAATTAATCCTCTTTGAAAATGCTAAACTTGAGTTGCTTCATTAGGTACTAGGGTTGGGGTGAATTTGCTTAGCTAGCTGAATTTTTTAGCATATTCAAACACATTCATGTTTGGAGTATATGCTAACCTTTCAAACTCCATCGCCCTCACATCCCTAATACTCTCTAGGAGGAATTCATTCACCATCATTTCATTAAATCTCTCCTAGATGATCTCTTCATCTATTTGAAGCAACCTAGATACACTTTGCTTGAACCAATCCCTTACATCATTTTTTATAAGATGACCCACAAATTATACTACCCTCTTATATGGTATTCTCAAAGTTTGGACCTTATCCTTTATCTTTTAAAGAAAATCTATGGGATCCATATCTCATTTGTAGTTTGATGGTCAAGACATGATTGGTGATAAAAGTGAGAAATGAGTGTGATATAATTCATAGAGATGAGATTAGATCTCAAAGATAAGGCAAGATATTACAAGGAAGGTAATACAAAGCTGCATGGGAGACTATAAATGATGAGAGACATAACATGAAGAAAAATATGTATAAGTGAATTAATTAAGAGGTTTAGATATACAGATGGATTTCATATGGGATAAGACGAGTATAAGATAAGATGTTAATGAACGAATAGATGGGTTCAGTTTAGCAAGATAAATGAAGTGAAGATGAGAATTTAAAACATGCAACCCTAATAATGTTCATAGAATTACAAAAAGAATGAGTAGGTTTAAGCTGAATAGAATGAGGATGAGCAGCAAACTCAATGATAGGATTTAGGATCTAGATATCAGTAGATTTTAAGAGGTGAACTGATGGGTTTGTATGAGCATAAAGTAAGTTGATAGTAGAATTAGATACTTTCATATGGTAACGGATAAGTATGGTTAGGTGAAAATTCATCTACTACTGACTTTTTTTTTTCATATAATTAATAATAATTTACCTTTCCAAGAAAAAGTTACCTTTACCATAAAAGTTTTCCTTTCTAATGTGAATTGTCTTTTCAAAACTAATTATTGACTAGTTTTATATATTTTCATAATGTAAAGTATTATTATTTTCCTTCTATTTAAAGACCCTTAAGGCCGATCAATTTCAAAAACCTTGAATGATTATTTCTCTTAGGGTATATTAATTTGCAAATCTTAATTGAATTGCTTTATTTAGAAATCAACTAGATATTAACCCACGCATTGTAGCAGAATAATTAATTTTGTTGATTATAAATTTATATATGCCAATAATAAATCAAACTATAATTACAAATTGCTATATATGCAAATTAAAAATATATGAGACAATGGTATGACAAAAGTAATTCATATTATTTTGCTCCATTGCATGCAATTATATATGAGAGCACACTCATTTTATCTTTTTATTTGATGAAATTTTTTTTAAGGGTTCAAAGAAAAGACAAATCAATCAGCACTAAGTACCCAAGAGAAAAAAATAAAAAATAAAACATGTCAATAATTTATTTTTGAATTTTAGGTTAGTCTAAATATGATTTTTGACTAATAAGTTTTAATCATACATCACCACAAAGTTACTTTACAACTATAGTGAATTGTCATATATATTTATCAATGACATTTTTTTGTGATTATTGTGTACTTATCTAACATTATATTGATTTTAGTTCAATCCCACTTAACTTGAGACCATCAAAGAGCATCAGGTAAAATGATCACCATCGTAGAATAAACCAAAAGAATATTTTTTGATAGCAGAAAACACTATATAAACAAAATTTAAATTAGATGTGAAAAATTTATAATCTATAATTTATAAAACTATTTTATAAAAAAATTACCGATACCTACTTCTTCTTGTTGCATGTTAAGGAACAAAGATGAGAATTTCACTGTTTCAGAATCTTAATATGTATATCACTATATATGTCTTAGCAGCCAATGAACCAATCAGATTTTTATTTTGATTAATATATATAGTTTCTCTCTATATATAGTTAGCTTGAAATCAATTTTTTGATTTAACTATCTCATAAAACAATCGACAAAGACCAACAGTGCCCTAAATTTGAGTTCCATAACTGTTATACCTAAATATTGAACCTAAATGCAATATCCTAAAAATTAGTTTTAGTTAGGTAGTGAATTTTAGAATTTTAATTCGAAGTTGATATTAAAGATTTGCATAAAATTTTTGCATACCATTTGAATATATGAAAAGTATAAGAAACCTAAGTAAAACCAAAGATAAACATAAATAAAACCATAGTGAAATCATATATATACCAAATTGTAATCGTACTTAAAGTACCATATTTTTTGAAATTCATTTAGTGAAATTTATAATTTTTGAATAATAATCTAAAAGTGAATAAATACATTAATTAAAGCTTAATTAAGTTTAATATTAATATTTAAAAATGTCTGGAGAAGGACCAAACTGTAAATTTGCAAGGACCCAATTGCATAACTTAAAAAATTGGAGGACTAAACTGTAATTTGGCTAAAAACCTGCCCATATAGCAGATTTCTCCAGAATTTTCTGTACAAAAATCAGATTTTTCTCTCCTTCCTTGTCCTCTTGGCCGAACCTCTCTAGCCCCTCTTCTCCATCTTTTTTCTTTCAATTTTCTTTAGAAAAATCATTGCAAACCTATAGCAAATAACATTTTTTCATCATTCAAATTACTTCCCACCAAGAATTAAGCAAGAAATTGAAGAAGTGGAGATTGAAAGAAATTTGCCATTTTAAGAAAAGCAAGGTTAGTCCACTTTTCTTGATTTTAATCCATAGAAATAGATGTTAGTGAAAAGAAAAGATGATTTAGTATGAGAATTATGTGATAGATTAGTATATTTGGCATGGAAACTTCATAACTCTTCAAATACACTTTAAATTAAATTGTTGCTAAAATTTTGAATTCACCAAAAAAGACTTAGGAATAGTTAAATATGATGTTTAAGGAATGGATTCCAGCAATTGGAATCATTGAATTTGAAGAAAAATATAGGTTGCTTAAAATCATCAATTCTGCCCATATGTTCAAAGTCCCACTTCAAGGCTGTTTTTTTTCAATTTTATTGCTTAAATGTGTTAGTTTAGTATCAAATAATATGGGTAAAATGTACTAAAAGTCAGTAAATTTTTATCTATTTTCTGTTTTGGTCATTACATTTTAATTTCTTACAATTTAATCACTAAATTTTAATTTTTTTCACTGACAGATCATTAAAATAATTCCGATAAAATAACTCATTATAAAATTGACATGGCATTTTAGGTAGGATGACACTTCATCAAAATTGATGACATAGGTATGCCACATCATATTGAGAGATTTTTAAAATTTAAAATTTAAAAAATCATATTTTAAAATTAAAAATTAAAATTAAAATATATTTATTTGTGTGATGTGGGATGCTTATGTCATCAATCTTGATGATGCATCATCCTACTTAGAACACCACGTCAGTTTTTTTATGAGTTGTTCATCGGAATTGTCTCAGTGACCTGCCGATGAAAAAAAAATTAAAATTTAGTAATTAAATTGTAAGAAATTAAAGTTTAGCGACCAAAACAGAAAATAGGCAAAAGTTTAGTGATATCTACTGCATTTTACCCCAAATAATATGGAAATAACCTTAGTTTGAATTATAGAAACTCCCTTGAAGAAATCATGCTTGGCCGAACCATAGGAGGCAAAATTGCCTTTGTTTATACTTGACTTTTTTCATGATTTTCCATGCTGAAATGAACCCTTTGCTTGGCCTTTAAATTCCAAATGAGTTGTGGAATATATTGTTGGCAATGTGAATTTATGTAGGGCAATTTGGGCTTCTTCCAATTTGCCCCAAAACTCTTCCAAAATGCAACCAAAGTCATGCCCACCAAGTGTTTCATAAAATGTCCCAAAGAAAATCCATGAACAAATGCCAACCAATGCTTGCAACAAAATTGCCAAGAAAATACCTAATATGTAAATTCCATAATATATCCTCCCTAAAGTGATAAATAGGTTATGTATGTCTAAATTGCTAATAAACATAAATGTAGTTAAATTAAACTAAAGAATTAAAGAAAACAAATTAAATGCTCAAAACAGAAAAATAAATATAAATCATGCATTTTATGCTATTAGTTTAAGTATTCTCAATAATGTTTAGTATTAAAACAATGTATTTTGCTTCTTTAGCTTCTAAGGATCAAGAAAAGGAGGTTGAGGATTAAGGGATAAAGCTTCGGGTTCCATCTTTCATTGGTGAGTAATATATGCATATGTATATATATGTTTATACCAAAATGAACTTATACCCTTATATGATATTTGCTTGTGAAATGCTCCTTGATGATCCTTTTGAATCTGAATTGCTTCCTTTTCATTGATTCCTTCTTGCTTTGGAATACCTTATTGCTTCCATTGAATTTCTAATTGTTCATGGCAAACCTTTGAAACCTGTTTTGCTTCTTTATAATTACATTGTTCAGCTTTGTAGCACCTTGTGATATGTTCGAATAACCTTGATTCTTTAAATGAACTTATGTTGTTTAATTCCCTTTCTTTGAATTTAATTATTGAGTAAACCCTGTGATTTGATTGGATATCAAATGATAGAGCTACTCATCTGACGGAGTAGCCAAAAAAAATTTTGCATCAGACATTGTGCATAATGAACTATAAACCCTAGCTAGGAAGGGTTAAGCCCCTAGCCATATAGTCTGATCAACTATATGTGGGTAAAGCATGTTGCCAAGATAGTAGCCTTTGCTTATTATAAATGTGTGATTAAGTGAATTCTGTCATTTGAGAGCCAATATGATTGTCACCTTTACTTTCATGCCTTTACTTAAACTATTGCTTCTCTTTGCTCTTTTATTTTTTTTAATTTTGTTTATGTATGTATGCATATATTATTCATTGGGATTTTATCTCATTATTTTAGTGGTTTATAAATTTTCAGGTGGTGAGT
The DNA here is from genome assembly GCA_947687605.1 of Reutealis trisperma. Classification (NCBI taxonomy): domain Eukaryota; kingdom Viridiplantae; phylum Streptophyta; class Magnoliopsida; order Malpighiales; family Euphorbiaceae; genus Reutealis; species Reutealis trisperma. The sequence goes on from CANTUT010001161.1 coordinate 63,762, forward strand.
AGACCAGTGGTTCCAGCAAAGCTTCTCCCTCCTGCGTAGAACGTATCATTTAATATTCATATTTATTTTGATGGTTGTAAATATTAGAAACTCCTTGGTACTTGGTGGTTTAGTATAGTTTAGATTGGAAATTGTAATAAATATTAAATGTATAAATTATATGTAAATTAAATGAATATTAATGAATATTAGAATGTTTATTGTATATTTGTGGATGCTAATTGTTTAATATAACAATCCGGGGTTCAATGAGTTTAGGTGGTTTTAGGTTTACCCAATCTCTAGGACCGTCCATCCTTAGAGTGGGATGTGACACTAAACATTAATTATTTGTACAAAAATGATTTTATGTATTGAACTTGTTTTAGGTTCATATTTATGAAACATAATTAATAGAATAGTTGCCTTTTGCTTCAAATATTGTAGTTGAGAAAAAATAAAATAATTTAAAGTTTCAAATATGTCTAATACCATGAAAATTTGGCTAAAAGTTAAAAATAATTTTAACGAAAGTTACAAATTGAGGAATGAAGCTTAATGCCAGTGTTCTTTTTTAAAAAAAAAAAAAATGAGGCACTGGTTTCTCATCAAGCTAAATGATTAACATACTCACATAGTCAATTTCCCAAGACACCAATAGAGATCTAATAAAAAAATACCTTGAACTTCATGGTTTTTGTCCATAACTATATCATCCTCTTCAATTTCCTCTTCCTCATCATAATTTTCATCATCAAATACGAAAGTTGTTGGCTTCAATATAGCCAAAGGAACACCAGAAGGAAAATACTCCTTTTTTGGCAACAAATAATCTTCCTCGCTTGCTGCTTGAATCTCTAGTCCCGTATACTGCTCATCAATATATTCGTAATCAACTGTATCTTCGACCTTAATATTGCAGCAAAAAACAATATTAGATGCATCATCGTAAAACAGTGAATACATTTTTGAGATAGAAATTACATACAAAATGTAATATTACGTCATGCTATGAAAATAAAAACCTAGCGCTTGGCTAGAATAATTATATCACGATGTATACCAGATAGCCACCAGTGATATTGATCTTCAAGGTACAACGCATCACGCCATCTAAGAACTTGAACAGCAAGAATATTAGTTTCATCCGAATCACATCAATGATAGTAATCTGTGATTTTAAACTCGGCAAGTAGCCTACTATCCTCATTGAGATAGCACAAAAATAATGTTGACAATATCATATTTATTTTTTTATATTATGACATTTTAATTGATTTCGATGATGATTTAGATAATTATTTTACATTTTCTTTTAGATACTGATTTATTTTCTTTTATTTTGAAAATTTTATTTAATTTCATATTATAATATTTTAATTGAAAATTTTGTGAAAACTTTTTTTAGGCTTTGACACCTGTTAGCCTTAATGGTTCATACAAATTATAATATTTTAACCAAAAATTTTGTGAAAATCTTTTTTTTTTAGGTTTTAATTTATTATGATAATATTTTTAATTATGATATTTTACAGATAAATTAAAATTTTATTATCAAAAAATTTTATAGATGATATATTCAAGGAGAGGATATTTAAAAAAAAAAAAAAAAAACTCTGATTATGATTATATGCGTATTTGATAATGATAATGATAATCATATGGCATTTAGTGATAATTGTATTCATTATCAAATAAATAAACGATATGAAAAATCACAAATAATTGAATTTATTATCAAGTAAATAAACAAATAAAAAAAATAAAATGAGTTGGAATAATTGTTTTAATTTAATGATTTAAAATTTTTATTTTAAAAAATTGTGCTTAACATGTGGCAGCCTAATGGTTTAGTGTCAACTGATTTAATATATAGTGATAGATTGTCTAGCCAACCTTTGATTAATCTTAGGTAGTGAATGAGGTTGAGAAACAAATTTAATACCAAAATTAAATTCAATTAAGGATGAGATATGAATCAAAAATATTTTACCTAATTAAACATTGAGTAATTGATTAATAAATTCTTATTAGGTTATATTTTGTGAATATGAGAGTTATAAGACTTGTAACCTATATTAGTTTTGTTTAATTAATTATTCAATTTGGCAATTGGTTTATTCTAATAATTAGCCCAACATAGAAGTTTAATTAGATGAATCAAAATTCTAAACTCTTTCAATTGATTGCGTCAGTAGAGTTTGTTTTCTTTAATATTATTTCATTGTTTTCACTCAATTTCATACTTATTAAACTCAATTGATTAGAGTGTTTAGGAGTTGTTCATATTATTTTATTTTTGTTCACAATCACACAAGTCTTGCACAGTCTTTCCTGATAGACGATCTTGGAGAGTTTTACTCGATATTACAATAGCCTCATATACTTGTAAGTAATTACCTGAATCTAGATTAATTAGGACTGTTTTGGGCATAATAAGATAATTATGATAATTAACTACATGAATTATAGGATGTGCATTGTAATTAACATGCTAATATATTATATCATTATTGGTAATTTATAATCTGACATAATGAAGTTAATTCATTTAAGAATTTCTCCAAATTAGATTACAATGATGGAAATTAGAATATTCTTTTCTTAAGTAGTAATGAAATTTATCATAATAAATTTATTTATTTTTCAATAAAAAACATATATCCACGTTATAAATAAAAAAATATATAAATAAAAAAATTATAATTTGATTTTAAAAATCAAAATCTGATCAATAATTGGAAAGCAAATCAACTTAAAATTGGAAAAATTCTATTGTGTAATTAAGAGAAAATATAATGAAAACTGAAGGTGTAATAACAACCCAATGAAAATGAATTTCATTGATGAGAATTTAATGATATGAGAGCTTATTTTGTTTTATGTTTCGTTTAATTTAATTAGAAGTATTATCAAGTTAATTTATATATTTATCGAAATTAATCACTTTTTCTAGTAAATTTAATAACATAGCCTACCTTTAGTATATATATTAAAAATTATTTTTTAGATGTTTATCGTAAAATTAAATTGTAATAAAAAATTGACCAATTTAATTTGCTCCTTGAATTTAAATTGATAATGTATAACACTACAAAAAAAGCGCTAAATACCGACTAAATTTTTTGTCGGTAAACATAGAAAATTAGTCGGTATTTATAAATACCGACCATATACCGACAATAATATTTAGTCGGTATTTTCATTGTCAATAAAAAAAATACCGACTGAATACAATATAGTCGGTAAATACCGACGGATATTTTTGTCGGTATATTGTCTTATTTTTGTCGGTAAATTTGTAAAGAATAGTCGGCTCAACAAATTACCGACTAAAAATATAGTCGGTAAAATATAATTTTGGTCGGTAAATTAGTAAATTATTTTGTCGCTATGTTTTTCCGACTATATTTTTCGTCGGTAATTGATAAGTTTGGGTCGGTAAATATATAAAATATTGGCAGAAAAACACTTTTACCAATTAATATTTAGTCGGTAATTCATCGGTAAAGTTTAAATAAATATTTTTCAAAAGTAAATATTTTGCCGGTAATACGTCGGTAATTTTGTAAATTAATTTTTAAAAAATAAAATATTTTGTCGGTAATCCGTCGGTAAAATTTTATTTTTTTTAAAAATACATATTCTTCAAAAAATAAGAATAATAATTTAAAAAATTAAAATTTTTAGAGTGAACATGAAAAATAAGTAATAAAAAGTTATAAAATAAATTAGGAAGCTTAAAGAATATAAAAAATGACTAAATTAAAAAAACTAAATTAAAATTATATTTCAAAACTATAAAAAGAATGAAATGAAGCTAAAATTAAGATAGAAAATAATAAGAGTAAAAACGAAAACGTAAGATAAATAATTTATTAAATTTATTTTTTGTTTACTAAATTTATATAAAAATTTAATAAAAAAATAAATTTAAGATAGCAAATAATTATTTTTTAAAAAATCACATTAATTATAAACAATTTAAGAAATATAAATAATAAATTATAAAAACAAAAAAAAAATTAAAAAAAATTTATTAGATTTTTTGTATTAAAGGGTTTGAAATTTAAGAAATAAAATAGAAAAAAAAAAAAGAATATGAAACAAAGAGTATATAAGTATTAAAGAGTATGAAAATATTAAGTGATGAAAAAGAAAATAAAGAAATAGTTAAAAGAGAAAAAAAAAAAAGAAATTTTATTTGTGAGAAATAGAGAGAAGAAATTGAGAGAAATATAAGAAAAAAGAAAGATAAGAAAAGGGAAAGAGAAGAAGTGTGGGAAAAAAATGATAAGGATGAGCCTTTTTATACTTTTTTTTTATACCATTTACCGACTAATTACCGACTAAATTTCCGTCGGTAAATTTTTCAAATGAAAATTTGGAGGGATGAAAATTTGGAGGGAAATTTTCCTCCAAAATTTTCATTTACCGACAGATTACTGACTAAATTTCTGTCGGTAATTTTTTTTTATTTTTAAAAAATCAAATGAAAATTTTGGAGGAAAATTTCCCTCCAAAATTTTCATTTACCGACTGATTATCTACTAAATTTCTGTGGATAATTTTTTTTGAACATCAAATGAAAATTTGGAGGGAAATTTCCCTCCAAAATATTTATTTACCGACAGATTATTTTGTCGGTAAATTAAAATAAATTTTTTATAATTTACCAACTGAAATTTTAGTCGGTAAATAGGAAAGTTTTTAATTAAATCAAAGAAAATTTTGCTTTTTAATTTCCCGACTAAAATTTTTTGTTGGTAAATTAACAAATATTTTATTTTTCAATTTACCGACTGAATAATATTGTCGGTAAATTAGAAAACTTTTGTAATTGAATTAAAGAAAAGTTTTGCGTTTTAATTTACCGACTAAAATTTTGGTCAGTAAATTTACCGACCAAAATTTTAGTTGGAAATTTCAAAAATTTTTTAGACAAATATTTTATTTTCTAATTTACCGACTGAAAAATTGATCGGTAAATTTACCGACGGAATAATATGGTCGGTAAATTAGAAAGTTTTTATAATTGAATTAAAGAAAGTTTTGCGTTTTAATTTACCGACTAAAATTTTGGTCAGTAAATTTATTGACCAAAATTTCAGTCGGTAATTTCAAAAAAAAATTTCGACAAATATTTTGTTTTCTAATTTACCGACTGAAAAATTGGTCGGTAAATTTACCAACCAAAATTTTAGTCGGTAAATTAGAAAGCTTTTGTAATTGAATTAAAAAAATTTTTGCGTTTTAATTTACCGACTAAAAATTTACCGACCAAAATTTCAGTCGGTAATTTCAAAACTAATTTACCGACTAAAAAATTGGTCGGTAAATTTACCAACTAAAATTTTAGTCAGTAAATTAGAAAGTTTTTATAATTGAATTAAAGAAAAGTTTTGCGTTTTAATTTACTAACTAAAATTTTGGTCGGTAAATTTACTGACCAAAATTTTAGTTGGTAATTTCAAAAAATTTTCGACAAATATTTTGTTTTCTAATTTACCGACTGAAAAATTGGTCGGTAAATTACCGACTAAAATTTTAGTCGGTAAATTAGAAAGCTTTTGTAATTGAATTAAAGAAAAGTTTTGCGTTTTAATTTACCAATTAAAATTTTGGTCGGTAAATTTACCGACCAAAATTTTAGTCGGTAATTTCAAAAAATTTTCGACAAATATTTTGTTTTCTAATTTACCGACTGAAAAATAGGTCGGTAAATTTACCGATTAAAATTTTAGTCGGTAAATTAGAAAGCTTTTGTAATTGAATTAAAGAAAAGTTTTGCGTTTTAATTTACCGACTAAAATTTTGGTCGGTAAATTGTTGCTAACTTTTTGTGCCATTTTTTTCACCTTATTTAGCAACAAAATTTTATAGTCGGTAATTTATTATTAGTAAACCGTCGGTAGTTTGTTGGTAATTAAAAAAAAAATTCATGTGTCGTCAGTATTCTGTCGGTAATTTAATAAATTTACTAACGAAATTATTTCTGTCGGTAAATTTTATCGGTAAACCGTGATTTTCTTGTAGTGTAAAAGGTCAAATTTTAAGTTATGATATCTTTTTCGTTTAATGAATTTGCCGTGTATGAAAAAGGTTGGCCTCTTAAGGAATTTTCAAACTTTAAATAAATGCTGTGTTTGATTTTCCATATATAAGATTTTGGTCCCAAAGTTTTCAATTATATATACTCTATTATATACTTCATTCATTTCAAAATATTTATTTTTTTAAAAAATTTATTTTAATTTATCTTTCATTTTATAAATATTTGAAGAATTATAATTTCAAGTTTATATGTAGATTTTTCAGTATTTTAAAAAAATGTTAAAATATAACATTTTTGTATTTTGTAACCCTTCTAACAAAGAAGTATATATATATATATATATATATATATAAAGGAACTTTATTAAATAGAATTGTCTATCAGTAATATATCATAAAGGAAAATTGGAGTTCTAAACTCCAAAATATTATAGCCTGACATTGAAGAAGTCACTTTTGCTAAGGCATGTGCTACCTTATTCGCAGACCGTTTGACAAAATGAAAGACAATAGTTCCAATTTTTGAAATTATTTGTCTGCAATCTTGAATAAGCAAACCTATAGTAGAGCTGTAATTCTCTGGCCGAATAATTGCTTGGACAATTAGAAGCGCATCATGTTCAATGACAACATTAGACCATTGCTTCTCTTTTGTCCAATTCAAAGCTTCTTTTATACAAAGTGCCTCCTCAATTGCAGCATCCATTACATTCGAACGGCTTGAAGATTTGGCAGCAACAAAGTTCCTGTGGTGATCTCACACTGCACATCCATATGTCCCTTTCCTCATATCTAGAAAACATGCTGCATCCACATTAATCTCGAGCCAACCAAGTTGTGGTTTAGTCCATACCACATTACTTCCTTCCATCATTTGCATGGTCACTTGTATTTTTCTGGGCTTGCTGCCATTGTTCTAGACTGTTGTGAGCTCTATTAACTACAATAGATATGATGGGTCTACCTCCTTTTGTTGCCAAACAAGGGAATGCCTAAGGCTCCAAAGCTCAAAACAAAGCATCAAAGCTTGCTCTATTTGAGAAACAGAACACAAAGAACATACTTCCTTTAATCATTGCATTAGGGAATTCGAATTACCAAGAATAAAACCCACTTCAGATTGTTGCCAACAGCTTTTTGCAAAATCACAAGATACCAGAATGTGCAACATTGTTTCAGGCTTGTTTTTACAAACTGGGCACCAAACATCAACACTAATGTGTTTGGACTGTAATTGAACTTTTATGGGGAAGCTACCAGCTAAAGCTCTCCATATCATGTTCTTGGTTTTTGGAGGGATTTTTTAAGTTCCAAATCTTTCTCCATAGACCAGAATTAGCTTCTGTTACGTCCGTGTCCTAAAAATTCTTTGCCAACCAATAAGCACTTTTAACGGAATAATGGCCCTTTCTGTCTCTTGTCCACTGCCAATCATCATTAACCTCATTCGCACTCAGAGGAATAGAAAGAATAAGATCTCTATCTCGTGCATTGAAAAAATCTTCAAGGATATCCTCATCCCATTTTCAAACCCCCATCTCCACAAGACTCTGAACTTTTTTGTCATGAAGCTAATCACTTATAGATGTAATGCAAGGATTTTGGAAATCAGGTGACCATGGATCATTGAGGATAGAGATAGAAGCACCATTTCCCACTCGCCAGCGAGCACCTTACTTTACAAGCTGTTGAGCTGCGAGAACACTTCGCCAAATATAACTAGGATTGTTGCCAATTTGCTCCTCAAAAAAAGAACATTGAGGAAAATATCGAGCCTTGTAAATGCGCACCATCAAAGAAGTTGGTTGGCAACATGTTATATTTTTTAAAATTCTGAAAATACTACATATAAACTTGAAATTATATCTTTAAAATTAATGTAGCCTATGATATAATTAATGAATTTTTTTGAGCTTATATTAAATACCGTTACTTTAGTTGACCATTATATTAAGTTAGCATTATATTTTTATTTTTTGTATTAACAAAAAAAAATATTAATTCAATTTTTTCCAAAAAATTATTTTATTTATTTTACAACAAGAAAGCCATTATTTTGAAGTGAATCTTTATTAATTTAATTTCTATCTAGTTCATATGGGAGAAAATAATAAAATAGTTATAGTATATTAAAAATATTATTTTACGCTACTCATTTATTTTTTTATATTGTTACTTTTTATTTATTTAATTTGTTCAAATAAGATTATTACATAAAATTAAAAATAAATTTGTATATTAAATACCCTATTAATTGCCTAAAATTTATTTTTAATTATTTTTAAATACTTAAAATTACATAATAATATTTAAAATTTGCAAAAAAAAAAAATCAAATGGTGAGCATAGAGAGAGTTTTGAATTTTCTCAATGCTCCACCTTTAGCATACTTGAATTTATAATTTCTTGCAATTACTATATTTAAAAACACAAATAAAAAACTTACACAAATTTAATTTGAAATTAATCATATATATAATTTACAAATTATAATAATAAATATAATAAATCACTGCACAAAAGCGCGAACATATAGTTTAGTAAACAATAAATCAAAACTCTCTTATAATAAATCAAAAGTCTATATATATATATCTTAATGTTTAATACTTTTAAATCTGACTTAGTTTTTGAATCAATAAAATTAAAGAATCAATTTTTATGAAAACTAATAAAATCATACATGAACAATACATTGATTAAGTGGACAAGCTATTAAATTAAAACTGATAAAATTTAAAGTATAAATTGATAAAATTAGCATTTGGCAAAAATTTTTTTTTGATAAAATTAGCTATTTAAAATGAATTATGTAGCTAATCTAATTTAAATAAAATTTTCACTTCAAATAATTATTGAGATATGAAAAAAGCCACAAACGTTGCATGTAATTACAAAAGTACCCTTTGGTATTGTAAGGGAGGGTTTTGGATGGAGTATATATGAGAGTATAAGAGAGGCAGAATTAGGGTTTTGTGGTGCGGCATTTGGGGACCAGACAGAGACGGAGATGAAGACTATATTATCATCAGAGACTATGGACATCCCCGATGGGGTTAAGATCAAAGTTAATGCCAAGATTATAGAGGTTGAAGGACCTCGAGGTAAGCTTACACGCAACTTCAAGCACTTGAATCTCGATTTTCAGCTCATCAAAGATGAAACCACCGGGAAACGGAAGCTCAAGATCGAAGCCTGGTTTGGCTCCAGAAAGACCAGCGCCGCCATCCGTACCGCCCTCAGCCACGTTGAGAATTTGATTACTGGTGTTACAAAGGGTTATCAATATAAGATGCGTTTTGTCTATGCTCACTTCCCCATTAACGCTTCTATCACCAACTCCAATACTGCCATTGAGATCCGCAACTTTCTTGGCGAGAAGAAGGTATTTTCATTTTCATTTTCTGGGTCTTCTTGGGTATTTGTTTTCATTATTAATAAATGTAGATTGAACGAGAAATTTTGTATAACGAATGGACGACCCCCATAATATGTTGAAACAAAAGGAAATGCCTACTTGATTTGTTATTGTATTTGGTTTTTTCAGGTCAGGAAAGTTGACATGCTTGAGGGTGTGAGTGTTGTTCGGTCTGACAAAGTTAAGGATGAGTTGGTATTGGATGGCAATGACATTGAACTTGTGTCACGTTCTGCTGCCCTCATCAACCAGGTCTATTTCTATTTAAATCCCCTAACATATCCTACAATTGTATTCAATGCAATGATTCTTACCCACTTTTATTCATCTTTCTTTTTGACAGAAATGCCATGTTAAGAACAAAGATATCAGGAAATTCCTTGATGGTATCTACGTCAGTGAGAAGGGAACTGTAGTTGAGGAATGAGAGCAGCGATTCTAGTTCTCTTTTTGTTGTTGGCTGTTAAGGAGTTTATACAATTTTTTTCTTCACTTTTGCACCTTTTTGGTTGTTTTCTAGGAATTCTACAATTATAAATTTTTTGATATTTACCATCTCTTTTTTTTTTTTTGGCCTATCAGTGGATTGCTCTTTTACATGCTATGCATTTGAAAATTGAAATGTGGGTAAATTGTTCTTATTCACGGTATGTTTTGAGATGAAACTGTTGTCTTGTTCTTTTATGTTCTAAACTAGGAGTTGTTACGTTACGGTTAATTGTTTCACAAAGTTTAACATCAGGGTAGGTCTAAACTGTTTAACCTTTGCTCTGAGGGTTGACTGAGTGTATTTTTTTGAGATAGAGAATTATAATTTTATGTACTACCCAAATTTTATACCATTCCTTCAATTGTTTCTATTTGGATTGGATATGTTGGGACCTAAGTGATGATACATGCTGCTGAAGCCATCATTGGCGATAAATTATCATATCTTACTGCTATTTGCGTGGGTAATGATGCAAGTGCTCATTGTAGTGAAATGGGAATCTTGACATGGATCTCTCTAATGGATAGTCAAGCAGCCAACGATCAGATCCCACATGTCACTAGCCATTGGGATATGAATATCGCGACCGCGATTCTGCTTTTAGCAGACAACTTTTTTGCAAGCTATTTTAGAATTGACATTTTGTCTTTTGTACTTATTTGTTATGGCTCTTTGGAGGATATGAGCTATAAATACCCTCTTCAAAGGCCTTAGACATAAGAGAATAGTTTAACAAGTGTCCAAATTTTTTCAATTTCATTTCTCAAACGGAAAACCTTTGTAACACACATTTTGTGTTGGTTGATTGAGTGTTAGCCATTAAAACACTTGAATAGGTTAGGAAGTGAGCTTTAGAAGAATTTTGTTTAGATTTAAGTGTAAGACTTTGTAAACACTTAGTTGAGTTTTAGAGTTAGCCTTCTCAAAATTCTTGTTTAAGTTTAAAAGTGAGTCTTGGAAAACTTTTGTAAAGTTGGTGTGAACCTAAACACTAAATTGGGAATGAATTTGGTAAAACTCCATTAATAGTGGAAATACCCAATAGTGTGATTGAGTAGCGGATGTATGATCGGTTGGATTCAAATTATTATAAGTCTTGTGTCTCTATCTTTCTTTCCCTATCTCTTTTCATCTAAATTTTAATTTTTCATCCATTCAACCCTTTTTTTTTCTTTTGCATAAGGCCAAACAAAGAAAACTAATTTAATAAAATTTGATATAAATTATAAATTTCACCAATTTAATTGAAAATTAAATTTGATATATTGTACCTTCGACACATATATTTACTTTGTATAAACTAAAAAAAAAAAGGAAAAATGTATAGGTACACCTAGGGGGATTAATTAGTAAGATCAAGGCACAAATTATATAAACTATTATATAGTGTACCCCATATACTATACTAGAAGGAGAAACGATAATTGCAATTCTATAAAGCTCCAACTTATGACATGAATACCTATTATCGACTAGGACATGACAATTAAATCAATTATTTTGCAAAAAAAAATTATACATTTAGAATTGTTCCAACTCAATCCAAATAAAAAAAAAATTAAACTCCCATAAAGTTATATTACCAAAATACCAAACTCAATTTCAATAAGTTAAAAGCCGTCGATTAAAAAAAAGCTCTAAGTCATCAATCTTTAGCTATCTTAACCATATCTTTCATAATCTAGCTATCATAAGGAATAAATAGCAACCTTAATAGACAACCTCTATTTCATTCAACCTTTATTTCTTTAATAAACAACCTTAATTCCTACTCACATGGTGTCTCAAAAGCAAGTTTGATAGGCATAGCTTAAAATACTCTCAAATCTGGGGCAAGACCATTGCTGCAAGAAATTCAAAAACAATGAGTTATTAAATATAATGTCAAATAATACATTCCAACAATGAAACTGCATCAAGTTTCAATTTTATTATGCCCTCATCATTGTAACTTGGAATGGTGGGTTCACCGTAACATTCTTAAACAGCCCATATGGTTGGTGTGACTATGTTAAACTAAAATAGACATAGTGATACTAGGAGAAAAAAAGCAAAAAATTAAACATTAGGTGAAAGAAAACTAGAAAATAAATAGGCAAAAGCATACCTATGGAAACACTTGGAATCCAAAGGGAACATTATGTCCCTAAGCTTGTTTTGATCTTTTTCTCTTAATAGGCTTGTCATTATGGTATCCTTTCCTCTTTGCTATTGGTCTACCTCTGCCCCTTTAATCAACAGAATCTTGCATATGCATCATTGTTTATGCTCCTTTTTGTTGCTGGTCTACCTCTACCCCTTTAATCAACAGGATCCTGCACATGCATCATTGTTCATGCTAACCACCTCTATCTCACCATTTCCTTCTCTATTATTTTGAACCAATCGCCTACCATACACCTTGCCAATATTTTTCAAGGACTGTGACATGAGCTTATGATCCCCAGTAATGGCTTTTGCCTTCGAACTCAAGGCTGAAAGAGCACCCATAACCTCACAATACAAATTCTCGTTTGTCATTACCAATTATGAAATATACTCAAATAAACATTGCATTTCCTTATATCTTTTCTTTTCCTTTGGCTTGTTCTTCATCAGTGAATAATAAGGAACTGGAATCTTAAGATATTCCCTAGGAAAATCCTTCATTGATATAGGATATACCTCTTGGAATAAAATGTAGCTCCTGTTCATGAAATACACAAAGTGAATGACTACATATGATCCCTTTGAACTCAAAATTCTTTTAGTCACATCTTAAGTCTAATGTTTCTCAGTCCAGTGACCCTAAAACTCACAAATTTTGTCTAACCATCTTTCATCCTCCACACTATAATATCATACAAACATACTTTCCTGTCATCTTTTATCTTTGTGGCATTAGCATAAGTCATATCTTTTTACTTTTTTTTAAAACTCGATAAATTTTTTTGATGTGTACAACTTATGAAATACATGCTTATTGCACATTGAACTGGACAATGTATGGATTTGAATGTTGATCTGTCCTCATCTCTCACTCTCTTTGCTAGGTGCTCCATAAATTGCTTAAGGGTTGTGTTGATATTAAGGAACCCTTTAAAGCAAAAGTTCATGCCTTCACTTCTCTGGTTACTAGACATTCCAACCCAAAACTGATCCTTGAAGTAAACAGGCACCCACTGGTGCCTTTAAGCATACATTTCCTAGCACCACTTATGACTTTAAAGACCAAAGGTGGCAATCCAATTCTGCCAAGCATCTTCAAACTCAAAATAGTGAGTGAGTAATAAGGAGCCTTTTTAAGCCCTTTACAAACACTTTTCCACCCTATCGGATTTTTCTTTAAATGTTTCTTAGCATTTCTCATAACATGCCAAATGCACCATCTTTTTTTCATTTCTAGAAATACCTTTGTAATAGTATTATATGTAAGATAAAAGCAAGAAAATTAACAAGTACACAAGAGGAAAAAAAAAAAGAAATAATTCACTAATTAGACATTTAAAACCATAAAAAATGTACTGATGAATAATGCCAAGGCTCAAAAGAAGAATTACGAACCTATAGATTTGCATTGATCGGTTATGATTCCCTTCGGAACCTTATTATGCATACAAGTTAGCCATGCTCGAAACAACCATATGAAGTTTAGAATCTCTTCTCCACCCAACAATGCATAACCAAATAAGATGGACTAACCATTGATTATTGACTCTAATAAAAGGAGCAAATAGCATCCTACATCTATTCTTGACATAAGTGGTGTCAGATGACACCACGTCTCCAAAGTCTCCGTAAGCCACTCTACTTCATCCACCCACCTAGAAGACATTCTTTAAAGTACCATCTTCATTGGTGTTATGCATGTAGACAAAATTTAAACCACTAAACATCATTTCTTCAAAATATTTCCTCATTGCAACAAAGTCACTATGTTGTAACATAAATCTTCTAGTCTTAGGAATTAGGTTACAACAATCCCTCTCCTCAAAAGGGACATTCTAGTGGCCACCATATCGCACTACAAAACAGTTGTAGTTCTTGTCAATCAGCACACTAGCCCTATCATCATTTAAAATCATTCTTTTATTTCCTTGACTACTGTGTCTATAATTCAATATGAACATGGAGTTTTCTGGCATACATGTATGTTTATACTTTAGGATAACTTTAGTTAGCTTCCATGAGCCATCAGGACAAACAGATGCACTAACATTAAATTGACATCCAATAATAGCAGTGCTAGTTGGTCTCCCTGGATTCTTTGATTTCGACTCAAACTTCCTTGCTTTTGAGTAAACTAACCTCAACCTTTTGCAGTCACTATAGTCACATTGATGATGATTCTTTTCAGTGACATTTCCATATGTCATGTTGACAGTGAATTTCTTCTTTTTCTCAGAGCTTCTACCTCTTATTTGAAAGCTAATGGTCTTTCCATATTCATGACAATAATTTAACACTTCATCGGCTAATTCAAATGCCATCCCTATAAATGGCGAAGTAATAGAATTAAGCCTAGCTACTGTGATTTCATCATCCTAATCACCAAAATAATCAACACTTTTCTCTCTTGCATCATGTGAATAATCACTCAAATTATTATCCGTATCAGTACATGAACTCTCTATAGAATTTGAGGTAAAACCAGAATCACTGTTATATCCAAGGCTTTCCTAATCTATTAGAGTTAGTAATAGTGACACTGTAATATTCATCTACTGTACAAGGCCTTTATAGAATATTAAGAATCGTAAGAATACTATAGAAGTAATTTTAATGAATAATCTGACAACGAGTAAAGAATGTAATCAATTTTGATAAACACTTTTATAATAAAATGAAAGTCAAACCGAGTTTGACTTAATGTGACTACATTAATTATTTATTTGAAATATGAATCTAAAGTGCTGGTGAATGGGCATTAGCATATTCTAAGTCATTGGGAGATAACAATAGTGATATGAAAAGTTAATTTCAATCAAAGTTACAATGGTACAATAGAAGTTAAACTTAGTTTGACCTAGTGAGTCTACATAATTTATAGACTTGAACAATGCTATTGAAGGGCTAGAAAATGTTCACTATAGAGTGAATTAGATTTATCTAACAATGTATAGAGCGTGTAATGATATTAGAAGATAAAAATGTATACACTAAAGTGAAAGAAAAGAAATGAAAAATCTATTAAGTTAACAATTTTGAAATGTGCATATATGGGCTTTTGAACATGAAAGTCTCAAGCCCACTTGGATGGCCAATCCATTGGGCCCATGATTGGATGAAAATAAATTCTCTAATGTTAGAATTGGTTAGCCAAGAGACAAGTTGATGTTGGAAAAGCTAGCAACAAAACTTGACTTAGAACCACTATTTTTTACCAAGATAAATCCTTTTCCAACTTGAATTCTCACTTTTCCCACACCAAAATCTACATTCATGTGAGGCCTCACCCAAGCATCGGTCCCAATCTACTAAAGGGAATAAAAAATGCCCAGTTGGGAGAAACATCATGATTGGAACTCTCTATAAGTTTAGAAAATTATATTTTGTAAGTTGTAATTTGCAAAAGGAGTTGCCACTTAAATTTTTATTTATTTTAGTTGGAAAAATTAAAGAAAAAATTCAATTTAATTGACTCCAAAATTATAACATTATCTCAAAGAAAAGCACTAGTCCTCGAATGACCAAAGAGGGATCGGGGACTATGTTTTGGTTAAAACAATACAAAAAAAATTAGTTTGGCTTAAATACAAAATAGCTTTTAAAAAGAAGTTTTCATATATATATGAACATATATAATATGATGCATGAAACAAATATTACTTGTGAAATGCACGACAAATACGAGATAATGACAATTATGAAAAATAAAGGAAAACTACTTAAAATTATTACAAGTTAAAATATCAAAATTAGGGGATCTTTCCTCTAGCCCTTATGGGTTTTAGGAAAAGTACACATTCCCCAAATATAACCTAAACAACTAAAGTAAGAAAAAGAGTAATAAAACAATTATAATGAAAAGAATTAAAATTTTTATTTTTATTTAAAAAAAGTAATTTCAATCCTAAACTATATGAAGAAGGTGATAGAGAGAAGAAATTGTTAATTTTAGCAGAGTTGAATGCCTTAGAGATGACAAGCTTGCGTATCCCTTTGAATGAGAATCAAACCCCACACAGTTCTTCCTTCTTATGAAGGAAGGGTTTTTAAGTCATTGCCTTTATTATTGTGTTTTGATTGATTTTAAGGGCTTAAGGGATTTATTAATTAGATCAGATTTTAGTTAACAAAAATTAGATCTTTTCATATTTAGATCTTGAAATTGGAATTGAAAAAAGGAAAAGGAAAGATCTTTTACCTTTGGCTTTCGTCGGTGAGGAACGTAGGGAGCCAGCTTGGCACCTGATCTAAGTTTCACCTTAATTTAGGGATAGCACAAGCACTCCTTTTGGAAGAAGGACTCTTGAATAGCATGAACTCTTCTTGGAGGGACTTGGATCACACCTTTGCTTGAGTACCACGAATTCTCCTTTGAAAGAAATAACTTGAATTGCACCTTTTCTTGATTAGGCGGCCTAGAGAGATGATTTGAGATTATTAGGAGGCTTATGAATAGAGTTTTAAGATGATTGAGAAACTTATGAATGAGGCTTAAGGTGATTAAGAAACTTATGAATAAGGTTTGATGTGATGGAGGAGGTTTTAGAATGGGATTTTAGAGATTTGGAGGTTTAGAAAGAGGGTTTTGATGATTGGAAAGCTTAGGAAAAGGGTTTAGAAAACCTTAAGGAGAGTATAGAAGCAAGTAATTGTGTGTCCAAATTGTTATGAGGTGCAAGGTATTTATAGGAGGAGTTTAGAGGCTTAAAAGGGTGAATTTTTAGTATGGGAAGCAGGAAAAATGCGCGCTCAGTTTGATTCTACAGGTTTGTAATCGAGTGCTAATTGTCTGAAGGTACAAGTTTTAAGAAATTTATTTTTCAATGGAGTGCTACCCCCTTGACCCCTGCCCGCTAACCAACTAGTGGGACCGCCGTACAGGCTCTACATAGCACACTAATTTTAGCAAGTGTCAAGCTGTGGTCAGATCCTAAGGATGTAAATTTGAGGGTTCACAATTCATTTTTGCACTTTCCACACCATATGATGAACACCATCAACCTATATGAGATCATAGCTATTCAACTTGATTAAATCATAGCCATTCATTTTGATTAAATCCTAAATACTGGATTAAGTGTGATTAAATCACCACTATTCAACTTTCATATATAAGCAATATGATGAGCATAATTTCTCCATTTTTGTGAAAACTAACACAAAACTCAAGTCCTAGAGGAAGAACTTCCTCTAAATTTTGGCCCCCCATCCTAGAAACACAAACCAAGGCTTTCCAAGGTAAGGAATTACACTTATCTCTTCCTTTATGTGTTCTAAGCATGATTTTGGTATTATAGTTGCAAAAACTTTCGATTTCTTTCATCTATATGAATCGGCCAATGGGGATTAAAACTAAAAAATGTTTACTTGGTATGTTAGTTGATGAAATATGGAATTTGGGCTTCAAACATAAGGTTTAACAAGTGGAAACAAACATGGGAAGTAAAGATCTCAAATAGAGTTAAGGTTCGGCCTAAATTAAAGAAATTAAGGGGAAATGTTCTAAAACTTATTTGATGAATTCTAAGGTTATTTAGGATGGAAAATAATTATTTGGAAGTGTCAAAATGAATTATGGAAGCTTATTTCAAAACTTGAAATTTTCAAGGCATAACTTACATTAAAAGAGGAAGTTTAAATTCTAATAATTGTTTTATGTGCTTAATTGATGCTTTTTAACATGGTAATTTAATAATTCCATGATCAATTTGAGGATTGGATGAGGAATTAATAGTTTTCCCCAAATTCTAGGATTTATGGAAAAATTAGGGATTTTGAGAATTGAACTTAAATTCATGGAATTGAAAGGGGGAATTAAGCTTAAGAATGGTGTAATATAATTTGTATAATATTAATTTCAAAATTCAATTGATAGAAATAATTTTCACAAAATTTGATGAACAAGGTTCAATTATGGAATTGGAAGGTGAAAGTAGAATTAGTTACATTGAATATTGGAAATTGTTTAAATTGATTCTAACAAGTAATATGAAATTAAAATGTGATATTGGGAGGAAAGGAATTATCTTTCCTTAAGTGAATACATTTGGCTATTTGGAAAACAATTAAGGAAAGTGTTAAAATTAGTAATAAGTATATGTATAGTGTGTCTTGGCCTTAAAAGTAATAAGTTAGTACTACAATGAATAATATAAAAGTGTTTACAAGTTAAGCTAAACTTAAACTAATGACCAACAAAGAAGTGACATAATAAAGAAATGAAGTAACAAAGAAGTGATTAATGTGTAATTGAAATGCAAATGTGTAGAATCTAAAGACAAGGACAAGGACATTGTCCAATAGTGCGAAGAGCAGCACTAGCATCAAAGTTAAACATAAATAGGAGCAAAGGAGTCTAGGGTGAGTACTTAATAATATGATATGATATATGCCATATTCTATGAACTATTGTTGATCAAACCATCCTTATTGAAATATCCCAATTTCTTATTAAACATGAATTGTCTATTGAATGTTGTATCTAGATATGATATTTCTTTATGGCATTTGGCCATTACGAGCCCTTCCACATTGACTTCATAATGTGACATTTGATGAGAATTATTCTTAGATTGGCATATTTTCCATTGAATTCCTTATTATGAATTCCCTATAAACCTTTAATTGATGCCTATTGATAAGCAGAAGTACCCCTCTAATGTAGGCCAATATATCAGACCTTGTGCACTTGGTATAAACATGCGGGTAGGGCGAGAGTACCCAACCTTTATAGGGGGAACGCCTAACCATAAGACCTGATTAGTATTGCGTAATGTGATGAATGCAAGTGAGCAATGCTTAGGCCGCCACTCTTTAATTTATATGTGTGAGAAGCATTATGCTTCTAGGAATTTATTATTTTTGCTAAAGATATTATTCCTATCTTAAATGAGAAATTGATTCATATTGACAATTTTGATTAACATCACTCCATTATCATAATGAGCTCATCCTAATGAGGACCCACATACTCGCCCCATATTGTATTATTATGTACTCACTGAGTTTTGTCTCATTGTTTAGTTGTTTAAAATTTTCAAGTTTGATGAGTTAGCAAGGTAAATTCCAAGCCCTATTCTACAGCTTCGAAGTTACTCTACTAATTTCAAGTGTTGTGGATCTTGGTTATATGACTATGAAGACCATTGTTTTAGAGCTCTACGGTATTTGAAGGCTTAATACTAAAATATATTGTATTGAAGAATATTGTAAACAAATGGCAGTAATTATTATATATACATATTTATGATAGTAAGTAAGAATGTATGAATAGTATTTATTAATACTTAAGAATGATGTTCCAATTAATGGTTATGAAATGGCACTAAAGTGCAATGGCTAAATGAAGGGACAAAGTAAAAAATTAATATGGCAATGAGTAATTGGGTTTCGATCTTGGGATAAGCTATAATATGGAATATGTAAAATGTTATTATTGATGGGGTTCTAGGGTTTAGGTGATCTTATATCTCCCTAAGCTCTAGGATTGTCATAGTTTAATAAGTAGGTCGTGACAATCACCCTCAAAATCCCATAATTGATTGTTATTGATGCATTCACCAATTCTACCACAATAGTAATTAGATAAGAAAATTAAAACTGATGCAATCTTATATTTCTTACTATAGTAATGAAGTTATAAATATTGCAAAAAATGCTAATGGAAGTTACAAGCTTTTTGAACCAAGCTACATGAAAATGACTTTGTTTTATCATTTTCATTTGACTCCAGTATCATTCTCCTATTGTTTGTATAATGTATCACAATTCTCAATCAATTTATTTATTACTGTTTGTGCAACGAATTAATACAATGTTTAGAGCTAACTAATTTACTAAGCAAAATTATTGATAAGCAATATTAACTTGTTTTATACCAATTTAAGAAGACATTTTTATAACTAATATATACATTTAGAAATTTAGATGTTGAGATAGAGAAGCCATCTACAGAGTCAATGCCTATACTTTTCTTAATATAACTAATTTATATAGATTATGACTTTTCACAACCTATTTTTCTTCAACCTCTCTCTTTCAAATTAAGTCTCTAAACTATAAGCCATTATAATAAAAGAATTATATATATATATATATATATATATATATATATATATATATATATATATATATATATATATATATATATATATATATATATACACGCAAATATGAGCATATAACCAAAAAATTAAACAACAATGGCTGGTTCTAACTTATGATTAGAATAATAATTAAAATAATTGTAAATAAATAATAAACAAGTCCTTAGATAACAAAAACTATATTATGAAATTGGTTGATTATGGTAGATTTTGATGCTTCCAATTTCAACGTGATTTTCTGATTATGTACAAAACATACTATAAAATATTTCCCATAACTTTCCTAACAAACTAAATTTTGATATAAAAAATATAAAATGCTATTTTAGATATTTCTAAATTTTTTATATAAAACTCTTTGCAAATTCAATTTTCCACTTCACAAAAATAAAAAAGTGAATAAAATAAAATTTGAGTAATGGGTGAGGAACTAATTCTACTGTTAACACAGTTCAGTCCATTTAGAGAAAGGGTGAGAATAGCACTTGCAGGGAAAGGAATAACAAATTAGTCCAAGTCTTATTCATAATGGGAAATCCATTTGTGAGTTAATGATTATTGTTCAATATATTGATGAGGTCTGGAATGATACAGCTCCATTGTTGCTCTTCCATCCTGACCAACATACTCATGCTAGGTTCTGGACTAACTATATTGATAAGAAGGTGAGTTTGTAATTTGTTCCTTTTTTTTAAATATAAAAATAATTGTTAAGTATTTTCAACACATTAATTCTTATTAGCATCAAAATCTTTATGTTTAACAGTATAATTTACATGTTCAAAGTGAGTTATTCTTGTTATTGTATTTTGAATCTTTTACTTGTCAAATCTTTGAGGTCATGATAAAGTAAAAAATAATTAACCTATACACCTATACTCACTAATTTTTTGATGGGATTAAATGGATTGGATAGCTTATAAATCCATAAACATATATAGTCATCATAAAATTTGAATATAATTTAGAACAATAGTACAAGAAATAAATCTAAAAGTACTTCAATGAAATAATTTTTACTTTGTTTTTTTTATATATCTTTTCATAAATTTTTTAATAATTTCTAAACAATATGCTACATCAAATATATATTTTGGTTTAATTATATAAATAATTTGCTAAGTATTCTACTGTTATTGAAAACTAGATACATATATGCAGATATACCCTATTGGAAGAAACTTATGGGAAACAAAAGGGGCAGAATTAGAAGCAACAAAGAAGGAACTTATTCAAATGTTTAACATTAGAAGGGAAGCTTAGAGACAAACCATATTTTGTTGGGGAAAGCTTTAGTTACATATATTTGGCATTGATTCCATTTTATAGCATGTTTTACATGAAAAATGTTATTTTCTGATTTGTATCAATGCTATTTCAATCGCTCATTATTATGAGTAACTAACATTAATTTAATTAAAGTGATCAAATATATAAGTTGAAATTTTTTTAAATTGAATTAAAGTGATCAAAGAGGAACTTAAGTCTTGCAAGTTCATACGAGTTCAATGCTACAAATTTTGATATCCTAATCTAGGTCTTTTGGGGGTGTGTGTGTGTATACCAAAAATTAAACAACAATGTCTAATTTGACTTAAGGACCACTCCTAAATGCAATTTAGATTATTAAATAACTTAAGAATATTAAGAACATACAAGATGAAACATTTAATCTAACAATTCTTTCTTTGTGACATTTAGTCAAGTACTTGATGGGGGACACTATTAACCTTTTTTAAACAACACAACAAGAGAATGCATTTCATATGACAACATCATATAGCACAATGAAAAAAAGAGAGACAAAAATGAGAGAAAATAAGAAGAAAAAACACAAAATTTCAAAGAAGGCATCATGAAGAAAGAGAGAGAAAAATGAGAATACCAGGGAAGGACTTGAATCACCCAAGAAATTGTTGCTGTAATTGGTCATTGATGTGGTTTTAATTCCTTGCCTAGATTTTGCTCATCAACTCATATATAATCACATCTCTATCCCATGAATAGTAGAAATTGGAAGAATATTATACTATTCTTTCTAATAGCATGAGCCATAGTTAAGTAAAAAAGGTAAAATTGAAACTATATGTTGGGAATTGGTAAAGAATTGATTGTAGGAAAATTTTGTGAGAGAAGACAGTGTAATTTTTTCACTGAAATTTTCACACAACATTGAGATTAGTTGGGAGGAGATTCTTATTCCTTAAGCAGGTGGAGATGACATGGCTAATAAGTTGGCATATATGTTAGTATTATTATTGAGGTAGCTATGAGGGTCAGTGACCTTGAGGGTCACTATATCATTCTTCTCCAGACTAGCAGGACTTCATTGGGATTGTTGCATTGTTTATGAATTCTATAACTAGTTTCATTGGAGAAAACAATGCTAGAAATGTAGTAGCAGCTCTCATTGTAGATCGTTTTTCTGGTTGCATCAGTTAGGAGAAATAGAATGGAAATGGTTGAGAAGTGAAATTAAGGAAAAAATAAGTTATATTTTAGATTTATATAGATTTTCAATGAAAAAAGTGATAACAAATAATTTATTGACGGAAATAAAATTTAGGGATTATTTAATTAGTTTTTAAAAAAGGAGAGACCATTTTATTAATTAGATTAAATTTCAGGAACAAAATAATAATTTGCCTTTAATTTAATATAAGAAAAAAGGAAAAACAACCTTAAACAATCACAAAAATATCTAATAAACCTTTTGTCATTTTTTTTTTTTGTGGTTCATTTAAGTCCAAAAATTTTCAAAATTGGGCCAATTAGATCATTTATCTTTTTTGTGGTTCATTAAAGCATACAAACTTTTAAATTTGGTTCATAAGTGAACTCCTTTTTTTTTTTTTCATTAATCTTATGGACTCCATGTTTTGGAGAAGTGAGAAGTATTATTATTATATTTAAAAATAAAAATATAATTTATTTGATATAAAAATAAATTTCTTTGAAATTTTCAATTTTGAATGAAATCTTTATAAATATATAATCTTAGTAATTTATATTTAAAATTTATTAATTTGAATAATGTATGCTTTTATTAAGATTAAAATTTATTAATAAATTTTGTTAAAATAATTTTATAAACAAATCGCTTAAAATTCTATAAAAAATTAATAACCTAGAAAAAAGATATTGTAATAATATTAAAATTTCAACAATTAACTAAGTTCAGTTAAGTAATATTACTAAATTTTTAGTTGATTGAAAAATACATTTTCAAATTAATGAAACAATAGTTAATTAATAATAATAATAAAGTGGGCCATGTGAAAATGCACATTGTTACTTCATGGGAATAGGGCCTCACACCATATACTCTTTTTAATTGCTAATTCCAAGGCTTTCTTTAGCAAGAGAAAATCGTAAATAAAGAAAAGGAAAAAAAAATCGAGATCATATTATTGAAATAGAAATAAGTTAAAAATGCATAAAAAAAAATAATGGTATAAATGATATTTTTTTCAAAAAAATCGTGTACTCCATAATTTCCTCTTTTTTCTAAAGAAAATTATATGATATGTCTTTTTTTTTTTTAA